>SJYO01034137.1:53476877-53867377 GCA_006410555.1 Capra ibex | reverse complement strand
TCATCGGTGTCCTGACCTTTTCCAGTCAAAAGTAAGGTTAGGGTTTCTTTCCGTTACGGTTTCTTACGAGTTTGATGACGTATTAACGTGAGTAGAGTGTACGATCATTTCCTTACGAGTTTTAAGAGGTTCGGTCCGAAGTCGTTATACACTTGGCACTTAAAGGACTACAAGTTCGACCAAAATCTTTTCCGTCTCCTTGGTCTCTAGTTTAACGGTTGTAGGCGACCTAGTAGTTTTTTCGTTCTCTCAAGGTCTTTTTGTAGATAAAGACGAAATAACTGATACGGTTTTGGAAACTGACACACCTAGTGTTAGTTGACACCTTTTAAGACTTTCTCTACCCTTATGGTCTGGTGGACTGGACGGAGAACTCTTTAGACATACGTCCAGTCCTTCGTCGTCAATCTTGACCTGTACCTTGTTGTGTGACCAAGGTTTATCCTTTTCCTCATACAGTTCCGACATATAACAGTGGGACGAATAAATTGAACATACGTCTTATGTAGTACTCTTTGCGACCTGACCTTCTTTGTGTTCGACCTTAGGTCTGACGGCCCTCTTTATAGTTATTCGAGTTTATACGTCTACGGTGGTGGGAATACCGTCTTTCACTTCTTGATTTTTCGGAGAATTACTTTCACTTTGTCCTCTCACTTTTTCAACCGGATTTCGAGTTGTAAGTCTTTTGCTTCTAGTACTGTAGACCAGGGTAGTGAAGTACCCTTTATCTACCCCTTTGTCACCTTTGTCACAGTCTGAAATAAAAAAACCCGAGGTTTTAGTGACGTCTACCACTAACGTCGGTACTTTAATTTTCTGTGAATGAGGAACCCTCTTTTCAATACTGGTTGGATATACCGTATAAGTTTTCGTCTCTGTAATGAAACGGTTGATTCCGGGCAGATCAGTTCCGATACTAAAAACGACACCAGTGCATACCTACACTCTCAACCTGACACTTCTTCCGACTCACGGCTTCTTAACTACGAAAACTTGACACCACAACCTTTTCTGAGAACTCTCAGGGAACCTGACGTTCCTCTAGGTTGGTCAGGTAAGACTTCCTCTAGTTGGGACCCTAAAGAAACCTTCCTTACTACGATTTCGACTTTGAGGTCATGAAACCGGTGGAGTACACTTCTCAACTGAGTAACCTTTTCTGACACTACGACCCTCCCTAACCCCCCTCCTCCTCTTCCCCTGTTGTCTCCTACTCCACCGACCTACCGTAGTGGCTGAGTTACCTACACTCAGACTCACTTGAAGCCCTCAACCACTACCTGACCCTCCGGACCGCATGACTCTAAGTACCACAGCGTTTCTCAGCCTGTACTGACTCGCTGACTTGACTTACTGAACCACTACCTGTCCCTCCGAACCGCACGACGCCAAGTGCCCCAGTGTTTCTCAACCTGTGCTGACTCACTGACTAGACTTACTGATTACGTGGAAAAAAGTACTTGAATAACCGTTAAATGTAGAAGAAACCCCTCTTTTTAGATAAGTTTAGAGAACGGGTAAAATTTTAATCCAAGTAGAGAAATTACAAGTACTGAGACAATCGAGTAGGTTAAAAATTTTTTTATCCACTCGAAACACAATCACTGAGCCTCCGTCAGTCGACGAAGTCTTACTTCGACTTGTAGAGAAAGGGACGGTGACCGACGGTCTTTGAGTAACTTTACCTACTACTTACTTTTGAAGTATGGAGAATACTCTTCGTACAGCGGTGTCTTCAACGACGACTGTGAGACCCACTTCTTACCTTCCCAATATGTACCCGACTTAGTCACCACCCTTACTGTTGTCCCAAAGAGGTACTTCGTCCCACAGAACTGGGTACCGACCCAGGTGGACGATGACCCAATCCCTGTGAGGATAATGTCTGGTTCCTCCTGATCTCTTTCGGTCTTGTTTAGACATCCTTCAACGTGACACCTTCGGTCAGACTCACAAGAGTTAGACCAGTAGCACTTTTTTTCCTGCTCCTATAAGGGCCTGAGTGACTACAATGACACGGAGTGACGGACCCCGGTTTCTTCGATCACCTTAGACGTTCGAAAAGTCAGAGAGGTTTCTTCTACTATAGACGGTCATGCACGACTCTTTCGGGGATTTGTTTCTTCCATTTTATTAAATGACTATCTCATATACCAGTTTTTCAAACCTCTGTTAATGTGTTTTACGGATACACAAAAATTCTCAAACAGCCCCGACTGTTTATGATTGAAAATCGATCTCGAGGTAAGATCCATATCAAAAAATATGAAGTTTGGGTTTAGGGGTTTGTACTCTTCAGGGAAAGAAAGAAAAATTTATATGTGTATATTCTATAAAATAAAGTTTTTCGTGTCTTGTAATATGTTCAAAATTTAAATGTAAAAAGTTATTTTCTATAGTTATATACGTAATAAACATATTGAAGTAGTACCTACCTTAAACTTAGTCACCATATTTGTACAACGTCAGTGATTTATATCTACTAGTAGTGTCACTTGGTTTACGTATCAACAATGCTTTACTGTTTACTGGTGATTTCCCACTTGAGTGTCGGGTATATGGTTGTATTATTTAATTAATGTGTCTATATACAAGAAGTGACGTAGTAATTTTAAGGAAAGTCGGGGAGTGGTTTGTAATCCTTTTGTGTCAGAACCTCGGTTAGACAACTTGGTCAAGGAGGTGTATTATGTGATATCTTTTATTTCACTGAAAAACGAGTAAAAATCTCGTTTGAAGTATTCGAAAATTTAACAAATGTTACTACTTCCGTTTGTTGCTCCTATAAACTTGTATTAATCTTTAGGACACCCGACCCCCGTCGTAACTCTTGTATTCAAGTAGCCGTCACGTCTTTAGACTCAATTGGAGTCCTTTCCCTTGAGTTGTCCTTTACCCAAGAAACCGTCATTTCTAGACTGACCGGTGACGTCCTATCAGGGAGACCGTCGAACTCTCGGATTGAGATCCTAAATACTTTACCTATCCTTTTCCGATCTTTACTTTTTCGTCAAATAGAAACGATTTGACCCCGGTTGACTGATCCCTTCTTAGAAGACAAAGGGTCCGTTTACCGAGTTTGGAAAGGTCTGTTAGGTAGGTTGTTTAATATATTCTTTATTTCCCTTTACATTAGTAAAGCAGTATGACCATTTAAACTGTTTGACTTATGACTTTAAAGATTAGGAGTGGGTAGTGATCAATATCTGACAAGTGATCTCAACATAGATAATTATGAAGGACTATAAAAGACTTACTATTAATAAGTTCATCTTTTAGTACTAACACTAAGACTATGAACAAGTACGGTTAGGGAATAACTTTTTAAGTGGAAGAATACAATGTATTTCTATGGCTTTTTGGATTGGGGTTTACACATAGTAGTTAAACGTTTATATAAAAATAAACGAACGAAAACGACTCGTTTTTCTTCCATCCTTTTGTAAATTTGTGTATACTGTCACCAGTGGTTTCCGTTTTATTCTATCAGAGACTTACGTAAAAAGGTTGAAGATTGAAATAGGGTCTCTGTTGTCTTCAATTTTATATTCTAGAGTTAAAGAGAAGACGGAAGACAAAATATAAGGTTCAAGAACTATATTTTTCAATTTCGGTTCTTCAGATACGTGTCTAAGTCCTCTCGAGACAATAAATATTTATTCTACCGAGTTGGTGTCGTACAATATATATTGTCCTGTGTCTGGTGACTAGTGTACCGAAAAAACCAACCAACATACGTAGTAGATGGGTCTCGAATACTCTTCAAACGTGTTTCTATTGTTTACTTCCTAGACAGAATGTTTCTGTAATCTTCCAATGTCTTGTCCGAATTTAGACTAACAAGATTAAATGTAGGTTACGAAGTGAGTAACCCCCTTAAAAAAATGGGAGTAAGATATCTATCAAATTTGTCTTGACGTTGTCCAAAGACTCAATTTATGTCACCACGGTGTTAGTTCTCTATTCGCTTAAGTAAAATCTTTGAACGGAAACATTTTACCTTTCATATTAAAGTTTTGGGTTCTTTCGATTAGAAGTGGTAGTCTCCACTCCTGACGTCCGAAACAGTGTAGCCCCTATTTATTACTTATGTAAGAGGATTGAGAAGAACTCCAGATGTCTTTAAACTGGAGTTCCTTTTTTTCGAAAAGGTATGGTCGTCTTTAAACGGCATCTTTGCCTTTGAGGTATGTCTTTAGATTAAAGACCGACTTTGTCATTCACGTTGTACTCCCCGAAAAGGAATTCTCTGTATAATTATTTTACAAATGAAAATTCTTTTAAAAGAGTTGACTTCATATGGTGTACCAAAGACTTAAGGAGAAATCGACGTTCCTTCTGATAGTGTCTAGTAATTTTAGAACAGTCACTAGGTAATCGATTTGGTTTAAACCCCCCCTCCCTTGTGGTTTAACATCTTCTCAATTTGTTATATATTCTTACGAGCGGTTGACGAACTACACTGAAGTGAAAAGTCTACCTACCTCACTTTACCCTGTCTACTACGTCCTTTTACTCAAAAGACCTTGATAATCGTCTTAGTCTGTGAACCCTATTTCTTCGTTAAGAAATCACAAAACCTTGTATTTTGTCTAATTAGATACCAAAAAAAAAGGGGAAAATTCGTATACAAACGATTAACTTTCTTTATGAGGTAATTCCTTATAAAATAACTACATACACTTAGACCTGTACCTCGTTTTCTGGGAGGTTGGGAAGGGGTCGGAAGTCGTTCCAGAGGTATTAAAACTTAGTCAGAAGTAAGGACAGAAGTAAGCACTAACAAGGGTCCACCTCGACCTCGAGTGTCATTGACGGTCAACTTAGGTTTATTGTAGACTAATCAGAGGACCGAGGACCGTTAGAGAAGATACTACGTCACGACAACGGTGTGGTTTACCTCGAAGGCTATGGCGAGTACTCTATTTACTTCCCCCAACGGGGAGGAAATCCTCTTTTATTGTTTTGTACATTCAAACTTAGTTCGTTACAGTATAGAAATAACAAATTTAATATGACTTACAAACTCTATGAGAACCTTGACCCACCTTAGTGGTCCTGTTCCAAAATTTTTCATATAAAAGGGAAGTTGTGACTAGTGATACTGGACCTAGTCAGTGAACCGATTACTTCGTCTGTGGATGAGGAACTAAGTCTTTTTATCCAGTTTATATGGTCCACTGAGTCGCCATTTCTTAGACGGACGTTATGTCCTCTACGTCCTGTGAGTCCAAACTAGGGACCCAGTCCTTCTAGGGGACCTTATCTTTTACCTTTGGGTCAGGTCATAAGAACGGACCTCTTAGGGTACCTGTCTTCTCGGACCATCCGATGTCAGGTACCCCAGTGTTTGTCAACCTGTACTGACTCGTACATACGTAACACGATCCTTTCTGGTTTATGTAAACCCAAATGGACCACCGAATATACCATTTCTTAGACGGACGTTACGTCTTCTGGACCCAACCCAGGGACCCAACCCCTATAAGGGACCTCTTCCCTTACCGATGGGCGAGGTCATAAGTACGGATCTTTTAAGGTCCCTGTCTCCTCGGACCACCCGATGTCAAGTGACCCAGTGTTTCTCAACCTGTGATGACTCACTGATTGTGAAAGTGTATGGCACCCGTAATACCCTCGAGTAAATTCAGCGGTCTTTCCAAATATTGAACTGGGTCAAGATAAGTTAAAACTCAACGATCGGATTCACCCAGAAATTACCGAAAAACCGGAGTTAAGTGTGTCAAACATTGTAACATATTGTTGATTAGGTTTTACTGACTTCAAACCGATAACGGTTACTTCCTTTTGACACTCTAAGAGTCGGAACTCCATGAGTGTACAGAGTAGACCGACTCATCAAAGTATAGTGGATTGATTAAATTTTTAAGACGAAGAAGTGTGGAAGGACCTTGTTGAGTCTGGATAGAAGTTAGTAATTGATGAAAGTGGTGGGTCGTAAAAAGAAAGACTTAAGTTTCTGGAAGAGATATGTCCAATTTTCGACAATGTTATTTTTGTTAAAGGACATACTTGTTTCTTTAAGGTTTGGAGTAAATTTTTCGGTTAAGTATAACTCATTATGTGAAGTTTTCTTGTTTGAAGGTCAATTTGTTTCTCTCTGTCAAATACCATTCCCCTAGATTGGAAATAGATGAAAAAAAAAAAGAGTATGGGTACCCACCATGAGGTCAACAATTGTAGTCACTTCCTATACCTTTTAAAGTCCTAAGATTCATAAAAACGATTACGAACCCTTGTTTCCTCCGACTGTATCGACCGATTATTTTTCAAAGTTCATAATTTGATACTTATAGGTAAAATTTGGTTCGAGGAAGTGACCTGTGGTACCTAAAAAAAAGAAAATATATAGTTGTAGTTAATTTGGAAAATCCATTAAGATTTCTTTCCGACTAATTTTTATTATTTCTTAAGTTTAAAATCCTACTGAACCCAGATTTTTAAAACCTCTTCAATAATGGGAGTTAAACAAAAGACACAAAAAAAAACCCGGAGGTGTACCGTATGTCCTAGAATCAAGGGACTCGTCCCTAGTTTGGACACAGGGGACATCACCTTCACCCCTCAGAATCGGTGACCTGGTGGTCCCTTCTGGGATGGGAGTTTAAAACCTCTTCGTGTTTCAACAACTTTTAATAAACAATGTAAATCCTATCGTACTATAAATTGTAAAAGTTGAATAACGATAAATTTTAGAGAGAGTTATACATTGTGATCGAAAACACAAATTTCTGGACGATGGTAGGTACATGTTATTGCACTCATTTTAATTTTTCTTTTTTTGAATGAAGTCCGGTCCTAGACAAAGAGGTATAAGTAGATTTATTCCCCGACCTATCCGTGTCGGAGACCGAAATGGAAGTTGGTCCTGGTGAGATGTGAGAGACTAAGACTTCCTGTTTTGTTTACTGTCCTTATAATCCTTCACGTACATACGTTTATTGTCCGTAACGTAGTCAATTAGATCTCTTTTCTTTACCGGTGTCCACAGAACAATCCTTAAGTCATATTTCTATTATATTTGTATCTGTTCATCTGATTTAACACAAACAGATTTATTTTCTTTTACTTGTGAGGATAAAAACAAATACGATACCCTTTCCTAGGTACCTAAATCCCTTTACCCCAGTCGGTCATCATGACTGATTTATATGACTTCTCTCCTTCTTCCCATAGGACAAACTTGGTATCCATGGGACCTTTTATCACCGATCCCAACAAAGACGGGAGAAAGGACTAGATACTGGACCTCCACCCTCTCCCTTGAATTGGTTTGTTGTCTTGGTGTAGAGGATCAGACTATTGGGACCCGGTCTTTCTTCCAGTAGATACCTTCACAGTACGGAAAAGACCAATCTCGGTCGGAGATTCTCATGTGTAATATTTCTTGGTGACGTTAGAACTTCTATGGACCCTGAGAATCTCGTCTCTTTACCTTTTTATTTTTATTACAAACACATCCCCTTACGGTTTCTTACGAGTTTGATGGCGTGTTAACGTGAGTAGAGTGTGCGATCATTTCCTTACAAGTTTTAAGAGGTTCGGACCGAAGTCGTTATGAACTTAGCGCTTGAAGGACTACAAGTTCGACCAAAATCTTTTCCGTCTCCTTGGTCTCTAGTTTAACAGTTGTAGGTGACCAAGTAGCTTTTTCGTTCTCTCCAGGTCTTTTTGTAGATAAAGACGAAATAACTGATATGGTTTTGGAAACTGACACACCTAGTGTTAGTTGACACCTTTTAAGACTTTCTCTACCCTTATGGTCTGGTGGACTGGACGGAGAACTCTTTAGACATACGTCCAGTCCTTCGTCGTCAATCTTGACCTGTACTTTGTTGTCTGACCAAGGTTTATCCTTTTCCTCATGCAGTTCCGACATATAACAATGGGACGAATAAATTGAAGATACGTCTTATGTAGTACTCTTTACGACCTGACCTTCTTCGTGTTCGACCTTAGGTCTGACGGCCCTCTTTATAGTTCTTGGAGTCTATACGTTTACTGTGGTGGGAATACCGTCTTTCACTTCTTCTTGATTTTTCGGAGAACTAGTTTCATTTTCTCCTCTCACTTTTTCAACCAAATTTCGAGTTGTAAGTCTTTTGTTTCTAGTACCGTAGACCAGGGTAGTGAAGTACCCTTTATCTACCCCTTTGTCACCTTTGTCACAGTCTGAAATAAAAAAACCCGAGGTTTTAGTGACGTCTACCACTGACGTCGGTACTTTAATTTTCTGTGAATGAGGAACCTTCTTTTCAATACTGGTTGGATCTATCGTATAAGTTTTTGTCTCTGTAATGAAACGGTTGATTCTAGGTAGATCAGTTCCGATACCAAAAAGGACACCAGTACATACCTACACTCTCAACCTGATATTGTTTCCGACTCACGGTTTCTTAACTACGAAAACTTGACACCACAACCACTTCTGAGAACTCTCAGGGAACCTGACGTTCCTCTAGGTTGGTCAGGTAAGACTTCCTCTAGTTGGGACCCTAAAGAAACCTTCCTTACTACGATTTCGACTTTGAGGTCATGAAACCGGTGGAGTACCCTTCTCAACTGAGTAACCTTTTCTGAAACTACGACCATCCCTAACCCCCGTCCTCTTCTTCCCCTGCTGTCTCCTACTCTACCGACCTACCGTAGTGACGGAGCTACCCTGCGCTCAGACTCACTTGAGGCCCTCGACCACTACCTGTCCCTCCGGACCGCACGACGCTAAGTACCCCACCGTTTCTCAGCCTGTGCTGACTCACTGGCTTGACTTGACTTCAAGAGATCTCTCTTTACTATTTTATTTGCCAACCTTATCCATCATCCACTGAACGACATCTAAAGGATTTTCTTTTGTCTACAAACTTGAACCGAAGGTACGTGAATAAGGGGAACAAGGTTGTCTACGACTCTTCGTCACTAATATATAAGGGGTCACACGCTCTACAAACCCAAATACATTTGTCTTTGATATAATGTACCTCCCTTACCTCTCTTTTTCGTGTACGGTATCTGAAACTTAAGAGAGAGAGAGAGTCCTTGAACGTGAGAAGAAAGTATCTATACTCTCTAATGAGCAGACAAGAGTCAGTAAACGATTATGTGGTCCCCTTTACCAACTAACTGTCTTCTTTCACTTCTTTTAATTTTGCAAGTTTCTTGTTATATTTCATTGTTAAATGTACAGGAAACTTTTAAATTCAAAATTCTGAGACTTGAGAAAGTAAGATGGACTCAAAATGTGTTATCGTCTTATTAGTTATATTTCAAAGTATAAATTCCAAAAGGTGTTTATTATTTTTACACTTATCTAAGGATAAAAAATTGATGATTAAAAATTTTGATAAAGTTAACGTACACTTATTGTTCAGACACGAGATTGAAGACTGTCTAGTATAGGATAGTTGTATGACAGGACGGTATTACCGGAGATCTGACCTGAGTTTAAGGGATCCAAGTAATACTTCGTAGGATGAATGAAATCCTTTTACGTCTGAGGTCGTGGTGTCACTTCACGTACTTTTTACGTTCGAGGGTGGAGAAGGGGTAAGTGCTGAAGAACCGTCGTTTACAAGACTCTTGTGTCATACCGAGGCGTCTTTTCTGTCTCCTGTCCCACGAAAGCGAGCAGTAGACGTCTGGCACCCGTGGAGTTTTCCCTTCTTTCGTAAATTATACTACCTCTTTGTTATTTTCGTTCTATTAGTCAATCGTTGCCTATATATTATAAATCGTCACAAAGTCTACATAATCGTCACAAAAGTCGTGAGCGTCGAAACGTCACTTCGTTCGAGATTTTCTGTTCCTTTGTCAATTAATCTACTAAGAAGAAATTATAAAGAGGAATTCTGTTGTTTTTCAGAAGACTAATTAGGTATCATTCTTTAAAAATGAAAACTTATACGTCCCAAGACCACTAAAGGGTATCTCAGACCGTTAATTTATACGGAACTCTAACTCTACGTAAATCTCTTAACTCAGAAGTAAACTGTACTGACTAAATATCGGTTAAAGGGGGGAGACCTAACACAGTTCAAACACAGGGATTACAACACCGTCAACAAAATTGGTGTTAAAAATCATTCCCAAACTTGTGTAAAGAAGGTGAAGAAACCTCATAATTCTAGAAATCCGAACTTTTCCCCTCTGGGTCAGAAACTCAACTCCGTGGAAGGTTGGGTCTTTGTGTCAGTTCAGAAACCTTCCTTTTTCATTGTTTCAACTGAACGAACTTGATTCATTCATCATGATACTCTAGACCGGTAAATTGTGTCACTATACGGTCTACAAACGATATTTACTGGGGATTCCCCAGATAGTGAGATATAATTTCACTATTAACGATAGAGACTTTCCCTCTCAAAATATAAGGATAGACGATATATTACCTATATTTCGTTTGTAGTTAAACGTGTCGTTCTTTATTTACGTTGGGGTCTTCTCTAGATCACTACGGGTGTCAACCCAATCTTATTTCTCGTGGTTGTGTTTAAAAATAATCCCATAATTGTTAAATAAGAGACTTCAGGTCACAGAATCCGTTCTATGCTTTTGGTGGTAACAGATGTGTCCTCGTCGCCCTGAGACACGTGTCCATAGGGTAAGGACAGAGGATGTCTACACCCCTAATCAAAGTGAAGGTCATACAACGAGAAAAACCTATTTCGGTCGTAAAAGAAAGTGTAAATCGTGTCTTACCGACTTGAGGTAGGATATCTCCTTTTACCCCTACTACGGATTTTGTCAGTGACTCGTCGGTGTGAAGATGGATCTTTACTAAGTCAAAATTACTTTTGACCATCATTTTTATTTTGACCTTCTCTCGTATTATAAATAAAAGTAAAAATGAACTTTGGTTATTATAGATTATAGTGGGTCCTCTTAGAAGTGAACCTAATTACTAATTGTAAGAAGAGTCTAGACGGATTCTCGGTTGACGTACTGTGAGAACTTACTTCGGTTGTAAATAAGTGACCTGGAGACACCATGGTTACGTCGGGATTCTAATCCTGTTAGTGACTTAAATCTAGACCCACGTTAGAAACTTTAGTAGGTCGATTAAAAAATTCCCGACTCTCCATTCACTATGTTGGTGAAGAAATCAACCGACTGAAATTAGACGTACTCTGTTCGTCGTTCCTTCGACTATAACTTCATTTAAGATTGACCCTTATCTCCGACTCGTTACCCGACGGGTTCGAGGACGACCCGGTCAATATAGGGGACCGACACACCGAGTTTCGTTACCAATATTGATTCATTCTGTTAAAGTAATCAGTAGGACATCCCGACACTAAGAGTCTCGTCCGGTTTCTTACCGAGAAATTCGGGAATTCTACTGGAATTTTACGTTGGAGAGGGAAACCAAGGAAGTTCACTGTCGTTCAATGAATTGTATATTGATTTCTGATGATTATTCAGTGGAATGTCTATATCCGTCAATGGACCTTAATGATTAACCATAGGAATTTAAACTCTCAATAAATACAAATCACTCTCTGGATTGATCCAAATGATTCTTCAAATCAACAACGTGTTACGAACCCTTATAATGTTTTGTGGGTTGACTCGAGACCTTAAAGACGTTAAACCCCTTTCCTGTGAAACAATTACCATGTAATAGTTGACTCAGAACTTGTCCGAAACTAAAAGTCCGATGACTCTAAGAACGGAAAATTAATATTCAATGACGATCAAAGTACAAACTAAACGATACCCACAACACACATTACGGTGACCTCGTAGTTCCTATGTATTGACGTTGTTATCATTGAAACCGAGTAATAAAAGTCCTACACGTGGTACTAACGTAATACTTTATAAGTCTGTGGTTACCGATTTCATCTATACTTAAACTAAAGGGGTAAGTCACTGTAAAGTGACCACCACACGACAAGAAGTAGAATACGATCGGTTTGTTGAACGTAGTATAATTTCTACCATTAACGTTTTACTTTTGATGACAATTGAAATATCTTGTATGAAAATAGTATATCTTTATACCCAAATTCGAGTACAACAAGAGAATGTCTTCATTGATTGTCCATTAAGTGTATACCATAATCGTTACTGATATTACATTGAACAAATATGACGAAGAGTGATCAGAAATAGTTTGTCATAAAAAACTAAACCTTCACTAGTCACTTTCCCTTCTTCTTCTATTTCTTTTCAAACTCTTTGTGACGAAATCTTATCACAAATTAGACTAACTCCATCCTCCTTGTACCACGGTTCTTTCCTCACATGAGGAGAAGGGTCATGGGTCCCAATTTAGACTTAGTGTCCCAATAGACAAAATGATAATATTAATGACGATATATTATGAGTCGAAGGTATATTCTAAGACAAACCTTTTTTTTTTTCAAGAAGTCACAATAAAGTCACGTACTCATACCAGTGGTGTCACATAATGTACCTTTTGTCACAGATTTTTGTGTACATATTTTCTATAAAGGCTCTCACAATGAACGAACGTTTCGACTCTTGTCACACCAAGGAGATGGTGTAGCCAAATTCTTGACAGACTTCGTTAATAAAACCCTTGACTCAGACCTGTTTGTGAACGTCACAGGTTTCCTCACGGACTGTCTTTTCTCCGACCATTGAAAGTCACTTAAAACCGTAAAATCTATCTCTAATGGTAGGAATAAGGGTTCGAGGTGTCGTCCATCGATACCCCCACCGACGGGAGTTAATACCACGTCACACAACGACGGTTCCACCTGTTCTTCCTGGAACAGGAGTTTTTTAATCCCAACATTCGAATTAAAACGGACCGTCAAGTGACTCCCCGACCGTGTCCCTGATCGGTAACAAAGTTGAGGGTACCCGACTTCGTCGAAAGAACCACTACTACTATCATCTCTCCTAAATTTCTCCGTTTTGTCAGATATAAAAAGTAAGAGAAAAAAAAAAGGAATGACCTAGGTCCGTAAATTCCTTTAGAGACAGTCAATGACCGACTGGTGTCTCTATTACCTTGTCTCTAAGGTCAAGGTCTTGTGTGTTGTTACTCATCTCAGACGTTTTTTCCGAACCTTTTCTGATGTTGTTTATATTGATATCGGAAATAGTTCGTTGTTACCGTCAAGGATCCTACCCACCCCCAGAGATTAAAGGTCTCAATAATGTAGTGTTATGAGTTTTACAGGGTAAGAGTTGTTTTGAATGTTTCTTTACTTTTTCATACCTGGTGAGTATCCTTTTTTTTCTCTGACTGTCTTGAATAGGGATTCCTTCGGGTTGTGTGATTTTTGTTTCTAAAATTGAGAGAATTTATACGAGAAACTTTCTTTGGTAACTAATTTTTTTTCTTTTTTGATTCCTTTAATCCTTTTATATACTTTCTTATCCCTTATATTCATTTTTCTTTAATATTTTTCCTTTGTTTACCTTTTCATGTTGTCGTCTTTAATTTTCGAAGGTTTCTCAAACTTATCGTATATCTTCGTACGTCTTCTTTCTCATTTAAAAGTCAAGTCAAGTCAGTGAGTCAGTACAGGTTGAGAAACACTGGGGTACTTCACGTTGTACGGTCCGGAGGGACAGGTAGCGGTTGAACGCCTTAAATGAGTTTGAGTACAGGTAACTCAACCGCTACGGTAGGTTGGTAGAGTAGGAGACAACAGGGGAAGAGGAGGGTGGAAGTTAGAAAGGGTTGTAGTCCCTGAAAAGGTTACTCAGTTAAGAAACGTAGTCCACCGGTTTAATGACCTCAAAGTCGAAGTTGTAGTCAGGAAGGTTACTTATAAGTCCTGACTAAAGGAAATCCTACCTGATCAACCTAGAGGAACGTCAGGTTCACTGAAAGTTCTCAGAAGAGGTTGTGGTGTCAAGTTTTCGTAGTTAAGAAGCCACGAGTCGAAAGAAATATCAAGTTGAGAGTGTAGGTATGTACTGGTGACCTTTTTGGTATCGAAGCTGATCTACCTGGAAACAACCGTTTCATTACAGAGACGAAAGCTTATACGACAGATCCAACAAGTATTGAAATGAAGCTTCCTCGTTCGCAGAAAATGAAAGTACCGACGACAGTGGTGGACGTCAAAAACGTCGGGGGGTTTTAATTCAGACAGTGACAAAGGTGACAAATGGGTAGATAAACGGTACTTCATTACCCTGGTCTACGGTACTAGAATCAAAAGACTTACAACTCAAAATTCGGTTGAAAAAGTGAGAGGAGAAAGTGAAAGTAGTTCTCCGAGAAATCAAGAAGAAGTGAAAGACGGTATTCCCACCACAGTAGACGTATAGACTCCAATAACCATAAAGAGGACCGTTAGAACTAAGGTCGAATACGAAGTAGGTCAGGTCGTAAAGTGTACTACATGAGACGTGTATTCAATTTATTCGTCCCACTGTTATATCGAAACTATCTCAGGAAAAGGGCAAATCATGGTTAGATAACAAGGTACAGGTCAAGATTGACAACGAAGGACTGGACGTATGTCTAAAGAGTTCTCCGTCCAGTCCACCAGACCATAAGGGTAGAGAAAGTCTTAAAAGGTGTCAAATAACACTAGGTGTCAAATAACACTAGGTGTCAGTTTCCGAAACCGTATCAGTTATCTCGTCTTTATCTAAAAAAGACCTTGAGAGAAGGAAAAAGGTACTAGGTCGTCTACAACCGTTAAACTAGAGACCAAGAAGACACAAAAGATTTTGGTCGAACTTGTAGACCTTCAAATGCCAAGTGCATAACGACTTCGGACCGAACCTCTTAAAACTCGTAAGGAAATGATCGCACACTCTACTCACGTTAACACATCATCAAACTCGTAAGAATCCGTAACGGAAAGAAACCCTAACCCTACTTTTCACTGGAAAAGGTCAGGACACCGGTGACGACTCAAAAGGTTTAAACGACCGTATAACTTACGTCGTGAAAGTGTCGAGTAGAAAATCCTAAACTTTATCGAGTTGACCTTAAAGTAGTGGAGGTGATCGAAACAAACATCACTACGAAAGATTCCGGGTGAACTGAAGGGTAAGGTCCTACAGACCGACATCCGACCACTAGTGTGGTAGCACTAATAGAACCAGTACTTCTAGAAAAAACATGTGAAGAAGACACATAACAACGGTGAAGAATTATAGACGACGAAGACCATCCAGGTATGGTAAGACCGGAAATAACACGGGTAGAAACGTACTTTATAAGGGAAACAATAGAGACTAAAAGAACTCCTCTAGAGATCAGAAAGGGTAAGATAACAAAAGGAGATAAAGAAACGTAACTAACGACTCCTTCCGAAAGAGAGGAACGATAAGAAACCTTGAGACGTAAGTTTACCCTTATATAAAGGAAAAGAGGAAACGGAAAGTGAAGAGAAAAAATGTGTCCATAAACATTCCGGAGGAGTCTGTTGGTAAAACGGAAAAACGTAAAGACAACGAACCCCTACCAGAACTAGGGACGGAGGACATGTACAGTGCTTGGAGGTATGTATCAAGTAGTCCGTGAGACAGATAGTCTAGATTAGGGAACTTAGATAAACAGTGAAGGTGACATATTAACATTCCCTAAACTAAATCCAGTATGGACTTACCAGATCACCGAAAGGTATGAGAGAAGTTAAATTCAGACTTAAACTATTATTCCTCAAGTACTAGACTCGGTGTCAGTCGAGGACCAGAACAAAAACAACTGACATATCTCGAAGAGGTAGAAACCGACGTTAATTATATTAGTTAGACTAAAGTCATAACTGGTAGTCCACTACAGGTACACATCTCAGAAGAGAACACAACAACCTTCTCCCACAAACGATACTGGTCACGCAAGAGGACCGTTTTGAGATAATCGGAGACGGGACGAAGTAAGACATGAGGTCCCGGTTTGAACGGGCAATGACGTCCACAAAGAACTGAAGGATGAAAACGTAAGATCAGGGGATAGTACTTTCCTGAAGAAAAACCCCACAATCAAGATCTTCCAGAACATCCAGAAGTATCTTGGCAAAGTTGAAGTCGAAGAAGTCGTGATGACCAGCCCCGTATCTGAACCTAATGACACTATGACTTACCAAACGGAACCTTTGTTTGTCTCTAGTAAGACAGTAAGAACTCTAACGTAGGTTCATGATACAAAACCTGAGAAAACAACTGATACTACCGATGAGGTAAAAAAAGATTCCCTAAGAACGGGTGTCATCATCTATATTACCAATAAACTCAATTTAAGTGGGTAAGGTCAGGTAAAATAAAGTGACTAAGAAGTTTACAGCTACAACTGAGAACGGTAGAGGACAAACTGATGGAGGTTAAACGGAACTAAGTACCGGGACTGTAAGGTACAAGGATAGGTTAAGGTCCAAGGAGACATCCAAGGATCACTTAAAATTCCGTCCCGTTAACTTTAATACTTCAGTCTCCTCGTCTGGTTATTTTTTCCTACTTCTTTTTCCTTGTCTCGGATTCCGTAATTACTTTGTGGTAGTTCGTATGGTTATATGTGTACGTAATGTCTTCAGGTTCTATTTATCTGTGCTTTCTTTAAACTTCTTTATGATTATTACCGATTGTTGAAGGGTTTAACCAACTTTATATACTCAGATGTGTAGGTTTTTAGTTTGACTTAATATTCATCCTATTTAAGTCCCTAGGTGTGAATCCGTGCAATATTGGTTTGACAATTTTCGGTCCTGTTTCTCTCTTCAAGCTTTCGTCGATTTCTCTTCGTTGAATAGGGTATGTTCTCTAGGAGTTATTTTATTTGACGACCAAAGAGTAGTCTTTGGTACCTCCGATCTTTTATCATACTACTATGTAAATTACACGAGTTTGATTTTTTTGATAGTTGGTTCTTAGACTATAACCCGTTTTTGTCAGAAAGTTTTTATTCCTTCTCTCCACCAGGATTCTACCACCTCCTTATCCTACCCCTCTGGTGAAAGAGGGGGTGTTTAAGTAGTTTTCTTGTACACTTGCGACTCATTTAAGGTGTTTTGTTGAAGACTCACGACCGTCTCCTGTAGTCCGTGGGTCTTTTCGTCGGGTAACAGAAGTTTTCCTCCATCCTTTTTTATATTTTCTATTTTTCTTTCTGTTTCTCCATCCCTGTCTCTAGGTAGGCCCATTCCGTCAGAATTTTTTCTCCAAAGGTTTGTGGTCCTTTGTGAGAGTGACCACTCAGACACCGCTCGGAACCTTGGAGTCTCCCGTTGTATTGACCCTCCTTTTTATTTATTTATTAATTTGGGGTGTCTAATACACGGGTTTCCATTGATGGTCATCTCTTCGTCACGTCTATGGGCGTAGGCGGTGATCGTTCGCCCCCGACCCTTCCCTCCGCGGCCGACGTAACGAATCTCATTCGTGCCGCCCCCTCCCCCTCGTACTTACGGGACTCCCGTTAGACTCCCTTGATTTAACTCTTTTGGTCTGACACCCTATCGATAGGGTACTTTTCGGGATTGGATTCTGTGCCGGTCCGGACGAGTGTCTTGTTTCCTGACTCGTCTCGATCGACCGACACCTGGGCAGGTAGGGGGTGGCCTCTGTCCGTTCGCTCCCGTCGGTCTCCCCCTTTCCCCATTAGCACCGGTATTTTTCCGTAGTAGATGGTTTGACGTTCGTCCGAAACGACGATTGGTTCTGAAGAACCCTAAGACCTGCCAGTTGTAGGTGACCCTCCCAGCGTCGGTCTCTAGTCGAGGGTCTTCTCTGTGTCTCGTGTGGACTCTTCCACATGGCCAACATGTGGGTCTTTTGGCTCGTCGTCCCTGCCCCCTCCTCTATTCAGCGTCACTGGTGCGAGCGGTTCATGGACCAGTGGACTTGACGAGCCTGGACCCTTCCCGTGTTTTGCGTCCGGGTTGGCTCAGACGTGGAACACCTCATGGGCTCATAGACTTGGACTCGCCAAATCTGGACCCTTCACGTATGTTGGGTCCCGGCCGGAGTCAAGGGTCGTCTGGTTGGATTCGTCACATCTGTCCCTTTCGTGTGTGTGGTACTCGTCCCCGTTTGGGTCACACCGGCTCTATGACACTCGTGTGTGGTCTCGTGTGCGGTCACAATAAACAATCGTCACAAGGAGGGAGGGGTGTCGTACTGACTTGTTCCCTCGGATTTTTTCACAGGTGGTGGCGGGGGAACACAGTCCCACCTTTAATCTGTGACTGCTCTGGTCGTTTGTCTTCGTCGATTTTGTTTGTCCCTTGACGGAACCTTCATTGTCCACGTTATCTAATTTTGGGACATCAATCGTGATTGATGTATCCTTCCCCGGATATCTAGAACTCTTAATATTCGACCTAGTTCCTTGATAGACTTTTACTTGATTGGGGTATGACAGGTGTTGTTGTGGTTTCAGGATCTATATAAAAATGGTAATAGTAAGAAATTTAAATTTTTTTTTTGAATTTTTTTTAAAATTCAGGAGATAATGAAGAAATTAAAAGTAAAAATAGTGGATAACGACGACGACGACGATTCTGTGAAGTCAGCACAGGCTGAGACACGCTGGGGTATCTACCGTCGGGTGGTCCGAGGGGACAGGGACCCTAAAAGGTCCGTTCTCATGTCCTCACCCTACGGTAACGAAAGAGGTAATATTGGATGATAATGAAACGTTTTTTTTTTTTTCTGGGATAAAAAATTTCGTTTGAAGTATATATATATAAAATATTAAAAACACTGAAACAAAAAAAGAAATTATAAAAACTCTTAGGTTGGAGATGAGATCTAAAAATTAGAAACGAAAGACCATAAACAATAGTTAAAACATGGAAATTCTTGGATTAGAAGTCGTGGTAAAAGTGAACCCTCGCTCTAGTGACCGAACTGACGAGAGAGGGGGAAACCTGAGAGGAAAAAGAGGTGGTCCAACAGAGATAGAGGAGGGAGGGAGAAGAGAAGAGATGGGTTGAGACACTTAGAGAAACACACAAAGCCTGCCACCTCTTATGAATCCCTTGACTAATGACCGACCTAGAGAGAGAGAAAAACTAAGGGGTGAAGTAGGGGAGACAGAGGAAGGAGGGAGAAGAGAAGAGACATATTGAGGTACTTGTAGAGACTCACCAGGTCTGAGTCTCGTGTATTCCTCGTGTATCGCTCGTGTATTCCTTCACTAATGACCGATCGAACGAGAGAGGAGAAACTAAGGGAGAGAAGAGGAGGACCAGTGGAGATAGAGGGAGGAGGGAGAAGAGAAGAGGTACATTGAGACACTTGGAGAGACCCACAGGGAGTGACACCTCTTTGAAAAGTAGAAATTGGATCTACAAAATAGTAACCACGACATATCTACCTCTTCAGAACTCCGATGACATTCTTATTCTGACTTTTGCTCTCCGTCCTCCGAATTCAGGTTTAGGACTCTTATGGTCTCTTGAGGACTAAGGTCCCTTGTAATTAGCTGTCCTCGAGTAGTTTGTGGAGGTATGGATGTGACTTTGGTTCGTTGTGGGTTCCCGGTTGTTCAAGGTCTCGTTCTATATGGTACGTTTAAGAGGTCTTTGTGTCCTTATATCGGGATTCGAAGTTATATGTCCGACGGGTTTCAGTGTGTTTTGGGTAACTGTAGAGTATTGGGTAATGACCTGTGAAGTAACGTGAGGTCTCTCTTCTTTAGGTCGAGGTAGGTGGTCTTGTGATTGTGTTCGAAGGGATTGGTCCTTTGGAACTGTTCGGTGGACAGGTTGGGGTGGGTGTCGCTCCTTTGAGGTGTTATTTCTCTTGAGGTGTTTGACGGTCTTATGTCTTTCCGGTGGGGTTTGTGTCGTTATATTTGTTCTGCTTCTCCGTCTCTTTATGGGTCGTCCATTTCCTTGTCCTATTTACGGGTGGTTTGGTTTGTTTTCTCCTTCTCTATCCCTTAGATGGACTATTTCTTAAGGCTTATTACTATCACTTTTACTAGATTTTAGAACTTTTGTTTTACCTCAATTTCTATTTATCGGACCTCTGTTCCTAACTCTTCTACGTTCTTTCCAAATTGTTCCTTGATCTTCTTTATTTTTTCTCAGTTATATGTTACTTATTACGTTATTTACTCTAGTTTTTGTGAGACCTCCCTTGATTGTCTTATTGTCTCCGTCTTCTATGCTATTCACTCCATCTTTTATCTTACCATCTTTATTTACTTCGCCTCTCCTTTTTTCTTTTTGCTTAATTTTCTTTACTCCTGTTAGAGTCTCTGGGGGACCCTGTTACAATTTGCAGGGTTGTAAACTTAGTATCCTCAGGGTCTTCTTCTACTGTTTTTCTTTCTGGTACTCTTTTATGAACTCCTCTATTGTCAACTTTTGAAGGGATTTTACCCCTTCCTTTATTAGTGGGTTCAGGTTCTTTGGGTCTCAGGGTTTGTCCTATTTGGGTTCCACTTTGTGGGGCTCTTTGTATAATTAGTTTAATTGTTTCTAGTTTGTGTTTCTTGTTTATAACTTTCGTCGTTCCCTTTTTGTTGTTTATTGTGTGTTCCCCTAAGGGTATTAGTATTGTCGACTAGAAAGTTATCTTTGAGGTTTGAGATCCGGTCCTCCCTTACCATCCTGTATGAATTTCACTACTTTCTTTTATTGGATGTCGGGTCTAATGATATTGGTCGTTCCTAGAGTAAGTTTATACTTCCTCTTTAGTTTTCGAAATGTCTGTTCGTTTTCGACTCTCTTAAGTCGTGGTGGTTTGGTCGAGAGGTTGTTTACGATTTCCTATGAGAGATCTGTCCTTTGTGTCTTTCCCACATATTTGAGCTTGGGTTTTGTTATTTCATTTACCGTTGTCCTAGTATGCATAGTTATTCATGGAACTTACATTTACTAAACTTACGCGGTTGGTTTTCTGTTTCTGACCGACTTACCTATGTTTTTGTTCTGGGGATATATACGACAGATGTTCTCTGGGTGGATCTTTGTTCCCTGTATATGTCTGACTTTCACTTCCCGACCTTTTTCTATAAGGTACGTTTATCTCTGGTTTTCTTTCGTCCTCATCGTTATGAGTATAGTCTATTTTATCTGAAATTTTGTTTCCGACACTTTTCTCTGTTTCTTCCTGTGATGTATTACTAGTTTCCTAGTTAGGTTCTTCTTCTATATTATTAATATTTATATATATGTGGGTTGTATCCTCGTGACGTTTTACATTCTGTTTACGATTGTTCATACTTTCCCCTTTAATTGTTATTGTGTTATTATCACCCTCTGAAATTATGGGGTGAGTATGGATACCTATCTAGTTGATTTGTCTTTTAATTGTTCCTTTGTGTTTGAAATTTACTATGTTATCTGATCAATCTGGATTAACTATAGATATCCTGTAAAGTGAGGTTTTGTTACTTAAAGTGGAAAAAGAGTTCGTGTGTGCCTTGGAAGTGGTCCTATCTAGTGTAGGACCCTGTATTTAGATCGGAACCATTTAAGTTTTTCTAACTTTAGTACGGTTCGTAGAAGAGACTGGTGTTACGTCATTCTAATCTAGAGTTAATGTCCTCTTTTTGATAATTTTTAAGGTTATATACCTCCGACTTGTTGTGCGACGACTTATTGGTTGTTTAGTGTCTTCTTTATTTTTTTATTTAGTTTTATACGTATCTTTGATTACTTTTACTTTTGTGTTGGTGGGTTTTGGACACCCTGTGATATTTTCGTCACGATTCTCCTTCCAAGTATCGTTATGTCCGTTTGGAGTTCTTTGTTCTTTTTTCAGTTTATTTATTGGATTGAGATGTGGATTTCGTTGATCTTTTCCTTCTTTACTTCTTGGGGTCCCAATCAAGTCAAGTCAAGTCAACGAGTCAGCACAGGCTGAGAAACGTTGGGACACTTAGTGTCGTGCGGTCCGGAGGGACAGGTAGTGGTTGAGGGTCTCAAGTGAATCTGAGTGCAGGTATCTCAGTCACTACGGTAGGTCTGTAGAGTAGGAGACAGCAGGGGAAGAGGAGGACGGGGGTTAGGGAGGGTCGTAGTCTCAGAAAAGGTTACTCAGTTGAAGTGTACTCCACCGGTTTCATGACCTCAAAGTCGAAATCGTAGTAAGGAAGGTTTCTTTAGGGTCCCAACTAGAGGAAGTCTTACCTGACCAACCTAGAGGAACGTTCCAATCATCTTCCTTTCTTTAGAATTTTTAATCCCGTCTTTATTTACGTTTTCTTTGTTTGGTATCGTTTTTAGTTGTTTCGGTTTTCGACCAAGAAACTTTCCTATTTATTTTAACTGTTTTGGTAATCGGTCTGAGTAGTTCTTTGTTTCTCTTTTTTAGTTTAGTTATTTTAATCTTTACTTTTACCTCTCTAGTGTTGTCTGTTGTGTCTTTATGTTTCCTAGTATTCCCTGATGATAGTCGTTAATATACGGTTATTTTACCTGTTGAACCTTCTTTACCTGTTTAAGAATCTTTTCTTCTTGAAAGGTTTTGACTTGGTCCTTCTTTATCTTTTAGAATTGTCTGGGTAGTGTTCGTGCCTTTAACTTTGACATTAGTCTGTAGAAGGTCGTTTGTTTTCGGGTCCTGGTCTATCGAAGTGTCGACTTAAGATGGTTTTTAAATCTCTTCTCGATTGTGGATAGGTTGAGTTTGAGAAGGTCTTTTAACGTCTCCTTTCATTTGAAGGTTTGAGTAAGATACTCCGGTGGTAGTGGGATTATGGTTTTGGACTGTTTCTACAGTGTTTTTTTCTTTTGATGTCCGGTTATAGTGACTACTTGTATCTACGTTTTTAGGAATTGTTTTAAGATCGTTAGTCTTAGATTGTTGTGTAGTTTTTCTAGTATGTAGAACTGGTTCACCCGAAATAGGGTCCCTACGTTCCTAAGAAGTTATAGGCGTTTAGTTAATTGCAATATGTGGTGTAATTGTTTAACTTTTTATTTTCGGTATACTAATATAGTTATCTACGTCTCTTTCGGAAACTGTTTTAAGTTGTAGGTAAACACTATTTTTGGGAGGTCTTTCGTCCTTATCTTCCTTGTATGGAGTTTTATTATTTTCGATATATACTGTTTGGGTGTCGTTCATAATAGGAGTTACCACTTTTAAACTTCCGTAAAGGGAATTTCAGTCCTTGTTCTGTTCCCACGGGTGAGAGTGGTGATGATAAGTTGTATCAAAACCTTCAAAACCGGTGTCGTTAGTCTCGTCTTCTTCTTTATTTTCCTTAGGTTTAACCTTTTCTTCTCCATTTTGAGTGACAAACGTCTACTGTACTAGGAGATGTACCTTTTGGGATTTCTGAGATGGTCTTTTAATGATCTCGATTAGTTACTTATATCATTTCAACGTCCTATATTTTAGTTGTGTGTCTTTAGGGAGTGTAAGGATATGTGATTATTACTCTTTTCTCCTCTTTAATTCTTTGTTAAGGTAAGTGGTAACGTTACTTTTCGTATTTTATGAACCCTTATATAGATGGATTTCTTTGTTTTCTGGATATATGTCTTTTGATATTTTGTGACCACTTTCTTTAGTTTCTCCTGTGATTATCTACCTCTTTATATGGCACAAGCACTTAACGTTCTTAGTTATGTCACTTTTACTCATACGATGGGTTTCGATAGATATCTAAGTCACGTTAGGGATAGTTCGATGGTTGCCATAAAAAGTGTCTCGAACTTGTTTATCAAAGTGTTAAACACACCTTTATGTTTTTTGGGACTTATCGGTTTCATCAGAACTCTTTCTTCTTACCTCGACCTCCTTAGTTGGACAGACTGAAGTCCGAGATGATGTTTCGGTATCAGTAGTTCTGTCATGCCATGACCGTGTTTCTGTCTTTATATCTAGTTACCTTGTTTTATCTTTCGGTCTCTATTTAGGTGCGTGGACACCTGTAGAATAGAAACTGTTTCCTCCGTTCTTATATGTTACCTCTTTTCTGTTAGAGAAATTGTTCACCACGACCCTTTTGACCAGTTGGTGAACATTTTCTTACTTTGATCTTGTGAAAGATTGTGGTCTGTGTTTTTATTTGAGTTTTACCTAATTTCTAGATTTACATTCTAGTCTTTGGTATTTTGGGGATCTCCCCTTGTATCCGTTTTGTGAGAGGTTGTATATAGTGTCGTCCTAGGAGATACTGGGTGGAGGGTCTTATAACCTTTATTTTCGTTTTTATCTGTTTACCCTGGATTAATTTTAAGTTTCGAAGACGTGTTGTTTCCTTTGATATTCGTTCCACTTTTCTGTCGGAAGTCTTACCCTCTTTTATTATCGTTTACTTCGTTGATTGTAGTTGATTCGTTGTTTGTTGATTATAGTTTTTATATGTTCGTTGAGGATGTCGAGTTAAGGTCTTTTTATTTGCTGGGTTAGTTTTTTACCCGGCTTCTTGATCTATCTGTAAAGAGGTTTCTTCTGTATGTCTACCGATTGTTTGTGTACTTTTCTACGAGTTGTAGTGAGTAATAGTCTTTTTACGTTTAGTTTTGGTGTAACTCGATGGTAAAGTGCGGTCAGTCTTACCGACAATAGGTTTTCAGATGTTCGTTATTTACGACCTCTCTCACACCTCTTTTCCCTTGTGAGAATGTGACGACCACCCTTTCGTTTGATCATGTCGGTGATACCTCTTGTAACACCTCTAAGGAACTTTTTGACCTTTATCTTGACGGTATGCTGGGTCGTTAGGATGACGACCCGTGTGTGTCTCCTTTGGTCTTGACTTTCTCTGTGTACATGAGGTTTCAAGTAGCGTCGTGACAAATATTATCGGTCCTGTACCTTCGTTGGATCTACGGGTAGTCGTCTACTTACCTATTCTTTCGACACCATGTATATGTGTTACCTCATAATGAGTCGGTAATTTTTCTTATGTAAACTTAGTCAAGATTACTCCACCTACTTTGACGTCGGATAATATGTCTCACTCGGTCTTTCATTCATTCGGTCTTTCTTTTTGTGGTTATGTCATATGATTGTGTATATATACCTTAAATCTTTCTACCATTGCTATTGGGATATACATTCTGTCGTTTTCTCTGTGTCTACATATCTTATCAGAAAACCTGAGACACCCTCTCCCGCTCCCACCCACTAAACTCTTTTACCGTAACTTTACATATAATGGTATACACTTTGCTTAACGGTCAGGTCCAAGCTACGTACTATGTCCTACGAGTCCCGACCACGTGACTCTACTGGGTCTCCTTACCCTACCCCTCCCTCCACCCTACCCCCAAGTCTTACCCTTGTGTACACGTAAGCACCGCCTAAGTACAGTTACATACCGTTTTGGTTATGTTATAACATTTCATTAATCGGAGGTTAATTTTATTTATTCAAATATAATTTTTTATTTTTATTCCTTCTTTAATTCTGTAAAGGTGTGATCAAGTGACAATCGTCCAGACAGGATGTTCTTTAAGATCTCTCTCAAGAAGTACCACTTCGTTTTCTTGTGTTTTCCATTGAACTTCCATTTTTTGTCTATTGACCATTTCCATTTTTTTCGATAGGATTTTCGATTGTAATAACATTAAAAACTATATTTTGAAGAAAAACAACGGACATACTAAATTTTCCGTTTATGTATTTTGTTAGTAATCTTTAGATACAATTGTCCGTATGTCACATATTCTTACAATTCAGACACTAAAGTTGTTATACTTCTCCCCTCTTTAATAGTCCTTCTTTCTCTAAAAAGATATGGGATCTTTTTAATTTTATATACAGGCTGGTCTTTGAACGTGTACTTACAAATATCATCGTAACAAGTATTATCAGACTTCTCCCTTTTTTGGATTTACGAGTAGTTACCTACCTAATTATTTAAAACCATATGTGTATGTTACCTAATAAATCGGTTCTTTCTTTACTTTATGACTATGTAGGATGTTGAACCTACTTGGAATTTCCCTACAATTAACTTTTTCAGGTCTGTGTTTTCCAGTGTCTAACGTACTAAGGAGAATATATTACATAGGTCTTATCCGTTTAGGTACCTCTATCTTTCGTCTAATAGTCAATAATCCCTTGACCCTTTCTTACCCTACCCCTTACTAATGAATCACCTACGTTCCAAAAAGAGACCACACGATTTTTACAAACCTTTGATGTCTCTTTATCAATGACGTCTCATAATCATTATGTGATTTACGTGCCCGCGTCCTCCCGGCTCTCCTCGATGAGGTACTAGTTCCACTCCTCCCCGCCACCAGTTCCATTCCTCGTCACCGACGCGAAACGACCTCGTCGGCACTCCTCCATGAGGTGTGGGTTCCATTCTCTTTGGGTTCATTCTGTCATCCACAACGTTCTCCCGTAGTCTCCCGTCTGTGTGACTTTGGTATTAGTGTCTTTTGATCAGTTAGATTAGTGTACCTGGTGTCGGAACAGATTGAGTTACTTTGATTCGGTACGGGACTCCCCGGTGGGTTCTACCCGCCCAGTACCACCTCTCCAGACTGTCTTACACCAGACTGACCTCTTGCCTTACCGTTTGGTGAAGTCATAAGAACGGAACTCTTGGGGTACTTGTCATACTTTTCTGCTTTACTATCCTATGACTTTCTCCTTGAAGGGTCCAGCCATCCACGAGTTATACGATGACCTCTAGTCACCTCTTTATTGAGGTCTTTCTTACTTCCCTACCTCGGTTTCGTTTTTGTCATGGGTCAATACCTACACTGACCACTGTCTTCGTTCCAGGTTACGACATTTCTCGATATAACGTATCCTTGGACCTTACAATCCAGGTACTTAGTTCCGTTTAACCTTCACCAGTTTGTTCTCTACCGTTCTTACTTACAGTTGTAAGATCCCTAGTCACTTGATTTTACCTGACCTTACCCACTTAAATTGAGTCTACTGGTAAAATAGATGATGACACCCGTCCTTAGGGAATCTTCTTTACCTCATTGGTAGTACCAATTGCTTTCTCAGGTTTTACGTCATGAACCTACGTTAGATTTTTTACTGTCTTACTAGAGACAAACAAAGGTTCCGTTTGATAAGTTATAGTGTCATTAGGTTCAGATACGGGGTTGGTCATTGCGACTTCTTCGACTTCAACTTTACCAAGATGCTTCTGGAAGATCTTGATTGTGGGTTTTTTCTACAGGAAAAGTAATATCCCCTGACCTTACGTTTTCATCCTTCAGTTCTTTGTGGAACCCATTGTCCGTTTAAACCGGAACCTTATGCCTTACTTCGTCCCGTTTCCGATTATCTCAAAACGGTCCTCTTGCGTGACCAGTATCGTTTGTGCGAGAAGCTTGTTGTGTTCTCTTCTGCGATGTGTACCTGTAGTGGTCTACCGGTTGTGACTTTAGTCTGACTAATATAAGAAACGTCGGTTTCTACCTCTTCGAGATATGTCAGTCGTTTTTGTTATGGCCCTTGACTGACACCGAGTCTAGTACTTGAGGAATAACGGTTTAAGTCTGAATTTAACTTCTTTCACCCCTTTTGGTGATCTGGTAAGTCCATACTGGCTTTAGTTTAGGAAATACTAATATATCACCTTCACTCTTTATCTAAATTCCCTGCTCTAGACTATCTGTCTCACGGACTACTTGATACATACCTCCAAGTACTGTAACATGTCCTCTGTCCCTAGTTTCTGGTAGGGGTACCTTTTCTTTACGTTTTTTCGTTTTACCGACAGACGCCTCCGGAATGTTTATCGACACTTTTCTTCTCTCCGTTTTTCGTTTCCTCTTTTCCTTTCTATATTCGTAGACTTACGTCTCAAGGTTTCTTATCGTTCCTCTCTATTCTTTCGGAAGAAGTCGTTAGTTACGTTTCTTTATCTCCTTTTGTTGTCTTACCCTTTCTGATCTCTAGAGAAGTTCTTTGAATCTCTAGGGTTCCCTTGTAAAGTACGTTTTTACCCGAGCTATTTGCTGTCTTTACCATACCTGGATTGTCTTCGTCTTCTATAATTCTTCTCCACCGTTCTTATGTGTCTTCTTGACATGTTTTTTCTACAAGTGTTGGGTCTATTAGTGTTACTACACTAGTGAGTGGATCTCGGTCTGTAGGACCTTACCTTTCAGTTCACCCGGAATCTTTCGTAATGATGTTTGTTTTGGTCACCTCTCCTACCTTAAGGTCAACTCGATAAAGTTTAAGATTTTCTACTACGACACTTTCACGACGTGAGTCATACCGTCGTTTAAACCTTTGAGTCGTCACCGGTGTCCTCACCTTTTCCAGTCAAAAGTAGGGTTAGAGTTTCTTTCCGTTACGGATTCTTACAAGTTTGATGGCGTGTTAACGTGAGTAGAGTGTACGATCATTTCCTTACGAGTTTTAAGAGGTTCGTCCCGAAATCGTTATGCACTTGGTACTTGAAGGTCTCCAAGTCCGACCAAAATCTTTTCCGTCTCCTTGGTCTCTAGTTTAACGGTTGTAGGTGACCTAGTAGTTTTTTCGTTCTGTCAAGGTCTTTTTGTAGATAAAGACGAAATAACTTATATGGTTTCGGAGACACACCTAGTGTTAGTTGACACCTTTTAAGACTTTCTCTACCCTTATGGTCTGGTGGACTGGACGGAGAACTCTTTAGACATACGTCCAGTCCTTCGTCGTCAATCTTGACCTGTACCTTGTTGTGTGACCAAGGTTTATCCTTTTCCTCATACAATTCCGACATATAACAATGGGACGAATAAATTGAAGATACGTCTTATGTAGTACTCTTTGCGACCTGACCTTCTTCGTGTTCGACCTTAGTTCTGACGACCCTCTTTATAGTTATTGGAGTCTATACGTCTACTGTGGTGGGAATACCGTCTTTCACTTCTTGATTTTTCGGAGAACTAGTTTCACTTTCTCCTCTCACTTTTTCAACCAAATTTCGAGTTGTAAGTCTTTTGCTTCTAGTACCGTAGACCAGTGTAGTGAAGTACCCTTTCTACCCCTTTGTCACCTTTGTCACAATCTGAAATAAAAAAACCCGAGGTTTTAGTGACGTCTACCATTGACGTCGGTACTTTAATTTTCTGCGAATGAAGAACCTTCTTTTCAATACTGGTTGGATCTATCGTATGACTTTTCGTCTCTGTAATGAAACGGTTGGTTCCAGGCAGATCAATTCCGATACCAAAAAGGTCACCAGTACATACCTACACTCTCAGTCTGACACTTCTTTCGACTCGTGGCTTCTTAACTACGAAAACTTGATACCACAACCTCTTCTGAGAACTCTCAGGGAACCTGACGTTCCTCTAGGTTGGTCAGGTAAGATTTCCTCTAGTCAGGACCCACAAGAAACCTTCCTGACTACGATTTCGACTTTGAAGTCATGAAATCGGTGGAGTATGCTTCTTGACTGAGTAACCTTTTCTGAGACTACGACCCTCCCTAACCCCCGTCCTCCTCTTCCCCTGTTGTCTCCTACTCTACCGACCTACCGTAGTAGTTGAGCTACCTGCACTCAGACTCACTTGAGGCCCTCAACCACTACCTGTCCCTCCGGACCGTACGACGTTAAGTACCCTAGCGTTTCTCAGCCTGTATTGACTCGCTGACTTGACTTTACGGTTACTTCATATGTTTTAACATACAATACACTGAAGAAGTAGTTAATTTTAAACGATCACCACCATAAATGGTTTACGTTCGAGTTCCTTTTTGTTTTTAAAGAAGAATGGACTTTACTCTTCGAACTAAATCCTCCGTCGATATCAGTAGTCCTTCGAGATAGTTTGATAAAGAAAAAGATCCCATGGATCTTTATATTACATTTACCGTCACTCCTTTATTCGGATCCAGTTTTTGTCTGGTTCATTATTCCTACTTACAAAATTTTTATTACTCTCTTTTTAAGGGACCACCAGGACGAAGGTGACGTCCTCCGTGTCCAAGTTAGGGACCAATCCCGTGATTCTAGGACGGTGTACCGTGTCGATTTTTGTTTTGTTTTTTGAATCCCTAAGTAAAAATGTTAGACATCATTAAAGGTGACAACTGATCTAAATAGGTTTGAAAAGCCAGAACTTAAGGTCTAGAAAGTAGTCGTCCAAAGGAAAGGTTTAGGTTGAGGATGTTAAAGTATTCTGATTTAACAAGATAATAAAGATATGACAGATCCTTCATTATATTTCATCGTCAATTCTTGTGTTAGAAACTTTAGTTTGTCCGGGTCAGTGTTTAGGATCTAAGACTATGAGTTGTTCGGTAACTTGGATTAGGACATAAACGACCAGACATTTGACTCTTATTTATATAATACGAGGGAGTCAGTATTCCATCTGACAGTTAAATCATTGTGTAAAACAATCCCCCACCCCACTCCTCTCTTTGTAATTTATGAGTACGACTAACTTTTTTACAATTTATACTTATTGTCATAGTTCCTTGGAGTTTCCCGACAACTCTTGAGTTAATCTATAACTTCGTATTGTATTATATGAATCATGGATTAAGTACAAACGTTCATAATAAAAAGTAAGAGTGGTATGATTGTGTTGTTTTCGGAACGTACATACGGGACCCTTTCCAGTAAACTTATTATCCTTTAATAATAAAGTATATTTCCAGTAGACTTTATTATGCTTATACTTTAAGAGAGGAATCTGGAGTTAGTCAAGTTTAAGACATTAAGGAAGACACACGTCGTTTTTAATAGAGGAGATTTCGATTTGAAAATAGTAATTCTTATAAATGAGAAATTGAAAGATAAGCGTAATTGTCGTATAAGGTATATAATAATGTGAAATAGAATAGAGAACTTAAATACTTATATTGATTCTGATATTTGATGGATACTGGTTTTGGACATACACAATATATAGAAAATTGAGAGGTCCTCATTACAATTAAATCATGGTACGACCCCTTTGTCGTCTACAGATTGTCTGCGTATTACTGAAAACACTCTGATCGTCAAGATTTTATACATGAGTAGAAAATTTAGGAAGAACCACTAACTTATGATGACGGAGACTCGTGTCCTTCACCTCGATATTAGAGATTTAGCGATTTTAACCCAATATGTATACTCTCCTATACAATCGTATCCAAAGTCCCTCTCCCATTATAAATTTAACCAGGAACTCCCTCTCTACCTAAAACTAATTCGGTTTTGAATTTCCTCTATCCCCCCGACTTCTTTTGAAAACAACTCATCAGAGGTTCGTTTATCTTTCCTCCTCTACCCCTTCTCCCTTATCAAAATGAATATAAAAGTAAGAGTTTTCCTTTTTTTTTTTCACTAAATGTACTTATGACAGTGATGGGAGAGTAAAATTATTCATCATCGAGGTTCTTTGGTAGAGAAGGAAACGGGAAATTGTCCATACGTAATCGAATTCTTTATCCTCAACCACCACGGTTTGTTAAATTCCCCCTTTCCTGTCAGTGAGGTTCTTTTTTTAGTTAACATCCTTCTTAGCTTAAAAGTCGTTCTGTATTCTCTTTACATTCTTTATCATACGACTCACTCTTACCTTTGTCTGATCTTTCGTATGAGTAGTCGATTGATGAAAACCTTTGTGTTGAACATCCCTTCCTGACTCTTCATTTTGGTTGGACTGATGTCACGAAAAAACGAAGTTTGTCATATCATTCCGTCCTAGACATGTGGTGGACATACCCTTCGTCTCTCTTTTCGTTTACCCAGTAGTGTTGGAATCACGTTATGAGTAGCTCGGTGGGAGTGATCTGGAGAGCCGGGGAAGAAAGGTACACGATAGACGATCTGAAGAAAATGGAACGTAGAACGGAGAAGAAAGAAGAGGAAAAGAAAAGAGGGGGAAAATTTACAGAAGGATAAATAGGAGGGGGTTTAGAAGATAATGAAAGAAAAATTTTTTCCCAAATAGATAATGATCTTTTTGTATTATGGTCTTTAACCTTTATTTCCACTGTCTTTCCGACTCTTCGGTTGGTCCTCTGTTTTTTCGTTCCGTTGTTCTTCTAGTCGGTTATTGTCCTTCGATGATGGGAACGGTCCGACCTCCTTGTTTTGTCATAAAAACCTTACCATAACAACCTCGATTCCCAGTCACCACATAGTCTACTTGGTCCTGGTTTTGGTGGACGTGACCGATACGTGGTATCATAGGTGGACATACTCAATAGGATATTATCCTATACGATATTATCCTCCGGGTAAGACATTCCTTACGTCTTGATTGTTCGATAGTGGTTTGTCTTAAGTCCTTTTAGTTTTCCTCTACGGTCAGGTATGTAGGGTGGTTGGATGGTCTTAGGAAGAACGACCTTAGGTAGAACCGACTCGCTACCTCCACAGTGGTCCTTCCTGGGACTCAGTTCTCACTATCCGGTCTCTGTGGGGTATTTGATTGAGTTAATGGTATTTTGGACTCTGTACCGTCTCGTCAAGAGGACTCAAGAGAATGGGACGACGAGAGGTGGACCCGTGGGGTAGGGTTATTTCAGAGAACGAGACCGTCGTGTACACAGAGGAGCCTGTTAAGTGAAGACTCATAATCTGTTCTCGGGTGAGAACCCGCGACCTACCCCAGGGGGAAAGGACGTCGTCCACCTACGACCTTGATGTCATCTGAACAGACCACCCTTGATCTCGGTCTCTTCTCGATATCGGTGACAGTCCCTACGGGGTTTTCCGTTTCTCTCCACTGGATTTGTGTCCAAAGAGGGAAGGAGGACCGAAGGTTATAGGACGGTCACGGAGGGTACCCGACTTCGGTTGACTGTTTCCTCTGACCCTTTATACCGGATCTCTCCAGTCAAGTAGTAGAAAGTCTCGTCTTCTACTCCTTTCCGAAACTCCGTTCGTCTCGGTCCTTACCATGTCTGAAACGTAAAGTTTGAAACTTAAAAATTGTAATTTGATCTTACCGTTCGATTTTGAGGTTGTTATATTTTTATTTTAATCATATTGGATGACACTAACATGAGCTGTGTTTCGTACCATGACTAAAAAAACCTAGGTAGACTAAGTAAAAATAGTGTGACCTTTAGTCTTATGGAGTACTCTTTACTCCTTTGTGACTTTTCGTGGGTTTTCTTCTCTACTCTTGTGTGTCTTTCCACCGGTCTCTACCCGTCTGTAAGTGTGTTTAGGACTGAACTCGTAGTCCCTTGTTCTGTGATTAATTTCTTTTTCCTCTTTTCTTTTCCCCTCTTTTGACTTTTCTGATTTCCTTTAGTAGTCACACTATGACACTGACTATTACAATTTTTTTCTCTACTCTTCGGTGTTTACCTTAATGAACCCGATTTAGATACAGATAGTTTGGTTCTGACTTGTGTTCATACTCCCGACCATCGATCTTGAGTGGTGTAAACCTCTCAAAGGTCCAACCACTTGTGCACAGTGAAGCCCCTGTCACCACACGAGTCTCTCACACCTTCAAGACGAGGGAAAAGGGGTATGGAATGGGACACATAGAGAAGATAGACCGACCGGGACTCAATATAGGAAAATATTTTTTGACTACGGGATCATCCCTTTAGCAAAGAGACTCAAGAGACTCGACGAGATGTTTAATTAGTGCGATATATTGGAAAACCGGTCGTGTCCTCTGTCGGACCTAAACACTGTCGGACCAAGAAAGACTTCATACACTACAACAGTACAAAAGTCCTGACTCGTGAGTCGGACACCCTAGACTGTGATAGAGGTCCATCTATGACTCGACTTAACATCCTGTGGGTCGATTACGTCTTAATGAACAACCTACACACCCTTTTTGTGGGAGGGGTTCACAGTCTTTATCTACAGTCCTAGAAATTACCCCCTTTATCTCATTGTGCTACTCTTGACTGATAATTTTGGTACCATATACAGTTAATATAGAGTTTTTTTTTTTTTTCTACCTTTTACCACCATCGTTTCTATCCCAATCCTTTGATCTCTAAACTTCCCATCTCTCATTCGTTCGTCTTCCCAGTTAATTCACACCCCCATCTTTCTTTAGAAGTTATTTTCTTTTCGTGTGAAGGGGTACCCTTTAAATTTACCTATGTAAAAACTCAATGGTTTACTGAAAAATTTTTTAATTAAAAAAAAATTAACTTCCTATTAACGAATTATCTTAAAACAACAAAAGACAGTTTGGAGTTGTACTTGGTCGGTGTCCATATGTATATAGGGGAGGGAAAACTTGGAGGGAGGGTAGAGGGAGGGGTTGGGTGGGGAGATCCAACTATCTCAGGGACTAAGTCAAAGGACTCTGTATGTCGTTTAAGGGTGACCGATAGATAAAATGTGTACCATTACATTCAAAGGTGTGATGAGAAAGGTATGTAGAGTGGGAGAGGAGGGGAGAGGGGTACAGGTATTCAGATGAGAGACAGAGATAAAGAGGTGACGACGGGACATTTATCTAAGAAGTCATGATAAAAAGATCTAAGACATATATACACAATCTTATACTATAAATAGAAAGAGAAAGACTGAATGAAGTGAGACATATTATCCAAGATGCAAGTAGATGGAGTAATCTTGACTGAGTTTCCACAAGGAAAAATCCCGACTCATTATAATGTGACACTGAAAATAAAGGAGGAGTCAGTGGAAAGATTCTATACACGATGGTATACTCTATGTGACGATGACAACGGGGTGAGACCCAAGAAGACTACGAACTGACACTGACATACCGACGACTGTCGTACTGAATAGGAGTGAAGTAGTGGTGGAGGTCGGGTAAATTTGACCCTACTCTGTCGTCGACACCCCTTGAATTCGTGTTGCTAACCGTCAGTACCACCTTGTTCATCTTTAGGACCACCGGGTAATCACTTCAGTGAGTCAACACAGGCTGAGAAACACTGGGGTACCTGACATCGGATGGTCCGAGGAAACAGGTACTCTAAAAGGTCCGTTCCCATGACCTCACCCACACACTTAATACTTAGAACACATAAAAACGGTGGTGGAAGTTAGTTGCCATTAGTTAGATTTTCGAATCGTTCATAAAATTTAAATTTTAAAGGTTTGACATATTATTAGGTTATTACTATAAAATAGGGGTGTCATGGAGACCTCCTCCCCGGAGTGTCATAGGGTCATAAAGACCTTTTCGTCCTTGTTTAAACACCCATTTCTATTTATCGATGTCTCACGTAACATGAGAGGAAGACGTCGTAGATGTTCTTTTGTTTTTATATAAATTATTCATGTAATAAGAATGGACCAGTAGGACACAGATCTCAAAGAAGTAATAAATACGAGTAAAGATATGAGACGGATATGTCTCATATGAAACATGAGACATTTTGACACCCACTGTTTATCCTGTGTCACTAGGAAAATTTAGACTAAACTCAGTCACAGGACTAGTTTGAAGAGGTTACAGTTTGGTGGAGGTTTTATGTTTTATGTTTTCACGAATAGCATCGTTTTCCGGGATGGACTAGACTGAAGTAGACAATGGACGGAGGGGGACAAGTAATCCGAAGTCAGTGAGTAGAGATGATAACAAACTACTGTAGTTCGTTTGCGAAACGTAAATGACAAGCAAGACGAATGTTATGAGAAGGAAGTTGAGAGATAGGTTAAGTTGTAGTACAGGAAAAGACTAGAGAGACGAGTCAGAGGAGTGTTTCTTCAGAAGGTACTGAGACGGGGTCGTAAGAGATAAGAGTACTGGACGATATAAAGAGAAACATCGTGAATGGTGGTAAACTGTAATATGATATACATAAATAGACAACCGAATATAAGGTAGAGGAGAGTTGTTTTCTTTCCTGAAATAGAATAGGTAACGGTATACTGTCGTGGTTGTTCTATTGTTTAATAAAAAATTTCTTACTTTTGTGTCTAGACACGACTGTTGGTGAACCTTTCTTTCGTCATAGGATAAACATGTCTTAGTCTTATTTGTTTGGATGTAGATTACTCGGGATGACTTGTCTCAAGTCCTATTTCTTGGGACAATTCCGACTGGACTCTTTTCTTGTTTTCTTTCGTAGAGCCTCCTTTAAACTACTGAGAAGGTTTTAGTATGTTTGGAAGACTAAAAATGGGTTTGTTTCGGTGTTCCTTTGGAAGAGATGGAACTACATCTAAATTCCGTTCATTTCTTCTTTCCTTTAATAAGACAATGAGTTTATGGGTCCCGGAGCCAATTGTGTTGTCCGGAAAGGGTCGTCGTAAAATAAATAAAGTATTATCAATGTCAGTTCACAAGTTTGAAGTTCTTTGTCTCATATAATATTTCGGTTTGTCAAGAGAAAGAAATTTCGGTTAGTTAGAAACATTAAAGAACAGACAGGATATGACGTACTTCCGTAAAATATTCGAGTTTATGTTTTCAACATGTATCTATCCTCGGTACTTATCCAAAACATCTAATACTCCGATTAGACCACAGACTCGAGTGGAAAATGGGTGTGGTCCCGTCCCCGTGTGTACAAACCTTACTTGTGACTACTTTCGCACTCCTTATTTCTTCAGCAAAACGGACAAGAGTGGGAACTCCAGCTTCCATTGTTTTTTCAGAGAATAAGTGGTTAGACACTAAAGTAAAAGGATGAATGACCATTTGTCAAGAAGTCCACCTCAATGAGGTTCATTTATCACCTTTTTGTTGCGTCGTGTCGCTTCTATGCCCTACTACGGTAAGAAGTTCCTCTGGGTATTTATGGTCGGTCCTTATGGTGTGGGTTACGTCGACTCTCCGTTGTTAAGGTTTACCTTGTCTTATGTTTAGTCTACTTGTGGGTCTAACATTTATGTAGGGGAAAGTTTTTGTGTAGAGGCGTAATTTATTAAAAAATACGTAATTGTAAATTTGTAATTTTGTTTTATAAATTGATCGATATCGAAGTCAGAAATTTAGAGGATTATCAAAGAATTTCGTTTGGTCTTTAGAACGTATAAAATACTCCATCTAAGAATTCCGTTTCTTGTTGAAAGAAGAAAAAGGATTGGGAACATTACTTTACACCACGTTTACGTAAATAGTCATTGATTCGTTTCGTCGATTTAATCGAATTTTTAAAATTATAAAAGGACTGAAGATATAATTTTGACCACTAAAAGTCCCGTCACTTTGATTATTAGATATACTATGAAATTAGAATATTGTGTTTCGCTTGGAATTTACATCTGATACCTGATGTATCAATTATTGTTACATAGTTAAGACCAAGTAGTGGAATTGTTTACATGGTGTGTTTACTTTCTACATTACCTCTTTGACCACCACCCTCCCTCCTTTACCTTTGAGAACCAATGAAACGTAAGAGATTTGGATTTTGTCGAGATTTTTTTTTTCAGATAATGGTATTGCTACTTATGTGTATACGACGACGACGACGATTTAACGAAGTCAGCACAGACTGAGACACGCTGGGGTATCTGTCGTCGGGTGGTCCGAGGGGGCAGGGACCCTCAAAGGTCCGTTCTTGTGACCTCACCCAACGGTAAAGGAAGAGGTTACGTACTTTCACTTCTCACTTTGACTTCAACGAGTCAACACAGACTGAGGGTCGCGGGGGTACCTGACGTCGGATGGTCCGAGGACGCAGGTACCCTAAAAGGTCCGTTCTAATGACCTCACCGCACGGTAGCGGAAGAGGTTTTATGTGTATATAAGTCATGAATGTGACTTTTTGTCAACTGACTACTTCTGCTTTTGTTTCTCCCTTTGAACTGTCGTCTACTACGAGTCGTCTCGTGAGATAACGTGAAAACCAAAATTGGAGACACAATAGTTATATAAAGTGTATAATGAGTGTTGTCGGAATTTTTTTTGAAGAGTCATCCATTCACATAATTGACATACTTGACGAAATTTTCCTGTTGAATAAAAGTTGAAAAATGTAAATAAATTTCAAATTGACGACGTAGAACAATTTTAAGATAGTAGAAAACGGATATAAGGACATTGTCAAATATTCTTATTTCTACACAGTTTTGAACAAAAGTCAGAGCCTTTGTTTACTTGCCCATTAAAAATAAACAACAATAAGGTTTTCGGAAATTGACTAAAAATTTTTGACCTTAATTTTTCCAAGTTCTCTATGACAGTTTGTTGACTTGTTTCTACACCTTAATATTTTTGTTATGACTTTATCTGACCTGATTACCCGACAATGAGTGGGTGAACATATGACTCTTTAAAGACGGTTCTTTCTTCTACGTCTTGCTCGGAGAAGTGAGAGAAGGACATAGACACGTTCCCCCTCGGGACTTTTTCTTTAAGACTTTCTATTTAGATGCTTAAATGATAAGTTAAATAATCACTTTAGAGTTAAAGTCTTAAGGGACCACCAGGTCACCAATTTTGAGGTAGATGGGTAAGACCCCTGCTTCGGGTACGTGGTGTTGATCTCTCATCGGGAGGTGAGCGACGTTAATCTCTTTCAAACACGTGTCGTTACTTCTGGATCGCGTCAGGTTTTATTTATTTTTATTTATTTATTCCTCAAGTCATAAACATATACTAAAAAGCTAAACTCCATTTAAAATATTACGTTATTTTATGTATTTATAATTTACGTGGTAAACTACTTCAAACTGTTTACGTGTGTGGGTACATTGTTATGGAAAATTTTAATTATTTGATAAAAAATTTTCGTCAAAATCCAAGTGTCATTTTGACTCACCTTTCGTGTCTAAAGGGTAGATGGATGACAAGGGTTTGTGGATGTCAGAGGGGTTAATAATCGTGGTGACCATATAAACAATGTCGGATGTTACTATGTAGTAATAGTGAGTTTCAGGGATCGAATGTAATCTGTATTGAGAACGATAACATGTAAGATACCACCACCAAATCAGAGATTCAGCACAGGTTGAGAACGCTGGGGGTACCTGACATTAGGAGGTCCGAGGACACAGGTTCCCTAAGAGGTCCGTTCTTATGACCTCACCTAACGGTAAAAGTAAAGGTCTCCTAAAAAGGGTGGGTCCTTAGCTTGGGGTCAGAGGACGTAACGTCCGTCTAAGAAATTACTGACTCGATGCTCTCTTAGGGACATACCCAAAACTGTTTACATATTATTCAACATGGGTGATAATGACATAGGTCGTCTTATCAAAGTAATGGGACTTTCGGAAGACGTGTGACGGATAAGTGAAAGAGAGGGGATTGGGAACGGTTAGGGGTGAACAGTAAAATGATAGAGTATCAAAACGTAAAAGGTATTACAGTATATCAACCTTAGTGTGTTATACATCGGAAAAGTTTATACGAAGAAAGTGAATCAACATATGTGAATTCTCAGGAATTCAACATATGTGAATTCTAAGGTCGGTATCCTGACCTTTTCCAGTCAAAAGTAAGGTTAGGGTTTCTTTCCGTTACGGTTTCTTACGAGTTTGATGACGTGTTAACGTGAGTAGAATGTGCGATCATTTCATTACGAGTTTTAAGACGTTCGGTCCGAAGTCGTCATGCACTTGGCACTTGAAGGTCTATAAGTTCGACCAAAATCTTTTCCGTCTCCTTGGTCTCTAGTTTGACGGTTGTAGACGACCTAGTAGCTTTTTCGTTGTCTCAAGGTCTTTTTGTAGATAAAGACGAAATAACTGATACGGTTTCGGAAACTGACACACCTGGTGTTATTTGACACCTTTTAAGACTTTCTCTACCCTTATGGTCTGGTGGACTGGACGGAGAACTCTTTGGACATACGTCCAGTCCTTCGTTGTCAATCTTGACCTGTACCTTGTTGTCTGACCAAGGTTTATCCTTTTCCTCATACAGTTCCGACATATAACAATGGGACGAATAAATTGAAGATACGTCTTATGTAGTACTCTTTGCGACCCGACCTTCTTTGTGTTCGACCTTAGTTCTAACGGCCCTCTTTAGAGTTATTGGAGTCTATACGTCTACTGTGGAATACCGTCGTTCACTTCTTGATTTTTCGGAGAACTAGTTTCATTTTCTCCTCTCACTTTTTCAACCGAATTCCGAGTTGTAAGTCTTTTGATTCTAGTACCGTCGACCAAGGTAGTGAAGTACCCTTTATCTACCCCTTTGTCACCTTTATCACAGTCTGAAATAAAAAGTCCCGAGGTTTTAGTGACGTCTACCACTAACGTCGGTACTTTAATTTTCTGCGAATGAGGAACCTTCCTTTCAATACTGGTTGGATCTGTCGTATAACTTTTCGTCTCTATAATGAAACGGTTGTTTCCAGACAGATCAGTTCCGATACCAAAAAGATTATCAGTACATACCTACACTCTCAATCTGACACTTCTTTCGACTCGCGACTTCTTAACTAAGAAAACTTGACACCACAACCTCTTCTGAGAACTCAGGGAACCTGACGTTCCTCAAGGTTGGTCAGGTAGGATTTCCTCTAGTCAGGACCCACAAGTAACCTTCCTGACTACCATTTCGACTTTGAGGTTATGAAACCGGTGGAGCACGTCTCGACTGAGTAACCTTTTCTGAGACCACGACCCTCCCTAACCCCCGTCCTCCTCTTCCCCTACTGCCTCCTACTCTACCGACCTACCGTAGTGGCTGAGCTACCTGTACTCAAACTCACTTGAGGTCCTCAATCACTACCTGTCCCTCCTGACCGCACGACGTTAAGTACCCCACCGTTTCTCAGCCTGTGCTGACTCGTTGACTTGACTTACTGTGGACCTTGACTTGACTTACTGTGGACTATGACTTGTAGAAAGGTATATAAACGGTAACCCTATAGAAGTGACCGTTCCACAGACGAGTCCAAAAAACAGGTAAAAGTTACTCCGACAAACAAAAGAATGGTGACTTAGAATCAGGAAGCATATAAAACCTATTGTCAAGAATTGGTGTACGTAGAAAACGTTTATACAAATTGGTCAAACACCGAATAGAAGATTAAGAGAACTATTATTAGAAAACGTTTCGTTTTCAAGACTTAACATTCTTCAGGTCGAACAGTTAATAAAGAAAGTACCTAACATGGATTTTTCAGTGACATAGGAGTTTTAGTGGATCTAAAAGAGGATACAATAGAGGATTCTCAAAATATCGAAACATAAAATGTACATCCAGATTTTATTTAAAAATCAATTAAAAACCCTTTACACATTCTAGACACAGATATAGAATGTACACCCATAAACCAACAAGATCGTGGTAAACAACTTTTCTGACAGAAAGGAGGTAAACAGAAGTAAGGAAACAGTTTCTAGTCAACTAATATAAATACATCCACATAAAACCCGAGACAAAACAAGGTGACTAAGTAAATAGACAAGAAAGTCATTATGATGTGACAGAAGTAAGGATGTCGAAAGATAGTTTAGAATTTCAGTCCATCATAGTCAGCAGACAGAAACAAGAAGAGGAAGTTATGACTGAACCGATAAGACTCAGAAGACGGAGCGGTTTATTTGAATATTAATCAAACGACTATTAGTTTCTTGTTGACCGTCCCTAAGCCTGACCCTCTAATAAACCAAATATAAATTAAAAAGGTTTAAATGAAAACACACAGAAGGAAGAGTATGACTTTTAAGTCAAGGGTTACCGTAATTGTGTTAATGAATGAACTAAATTTTTAATGGATTCTATTAAAGTTTTATTATTATAATCATGGTGACTACGATGATTAACTCAAGTTTAATTCTAAAAAAAAAAATCAAGGAGGTAATAGTCTTATATAGGATGATCCTTTCATGTCAAGTTTATGACAAAAAATTTCAGTGATTCGTTAATAAAAGAGTAAGTAAACAACAAAAGTTCACAGTTTTTTAATAAAAACGGTAAGTCTAAACAAAAACAATTCATATTAATCTCAAGATTGTAGTTGATGTAATTTTTTTTAAGTGTCCTCAGAAACGTATTTAAGAACATGAGAAATGAAACATGGTCTCCATTGACAAAAAACAAAAGGTAAATATGAAGACAGTAAAGTAAATAAATTTTTCTCGTTTATACTTATATATATTTGTATATATACGTATTTATATGTATTTTATAGAATGTGTTTCCATAATATGATATTGAAGACGAGACATGGGATGAAAGTGAATTATAAGATCTCCAGTGAAGAAAATAAGTAAGGTAAAATATCGACGTGTAGTAAGATTATTTTCCCATGTGGTATCTAATAAGTTGGTTAGTGGGTCAAAAAACAATAAGGTTTATTACGATGTTACTTATTAGAATACGAATATAAGAAAGTATAAAGACGGTCATCTCGAAACCCCATCTAAGAATCTTCACCCTGACCACCCAGTTTTCCATCTACATATAAATTAAAACGATCTATGATAAGATTCTAGTGAAATTAATAGACAGGAGATTTAATAAACTTGAAATTAATCGATAATAACTGGTGACTATGAGTTTTGAGTTAAGACGAAAGATAATTCTCGTCTTAGATTTTCCTGTTGATATGGTGTTAAGGTACTACAACATAATGGGTACATAGAAGTTTGTTCCTATATATATAAAAAAGTAGGTTTTTTATAAGTAACTCAAGAATAACCCACATTGTTTTCAACGATTTGTAGACTTCAAATACTTCCTTCTAAGACTTTAAACTTACAAGGGATAAATTCTTCGAATGTCATCCCTACGTCCTCGTTCCTCTTCGTCCCTTTCCTCACCTTCTCGTCATTCTATATTGATATTTTATTCTGTGGTTCACTATTTACGATATGTTACTTGGTTCATGATAGTAAGGTCGACCTCCTTATCTGTTACAAAATATCTGTCCGAATAGTTTTCCGAGTCTCATAAATCCGTCCCTGTTTGTAACCTCTCTGATTAGAGGTTGGAACTGGAACTCCTTAGCTTTAAATTTTTTTCTCTCTCGCCCTTTTCGTCTAGGTTTACCGAAGGGACACATGGATCTCTTATCGACGTTACCTCTCTTAGTTCACCAAATCGATTAATAAGGACAGTGTCAAGATGGAAAGGGAAATTTGTCGTAAACATTTCTTTGTTTACTTGCTAGTGAGTTATTCTCTGTATTATGTCTTACCAATTGGTGTTCGTGTTAATTAAAAGGGTCATTTAGTGTCCGTTTACAATAAAGGTAACTTCTTGACTACCCTCGAAATGGACACAGATACCATTCTTCATAGACTTCGTACACACGGTACCACTAGTTTACCTTCTCTATTTCCACCAATATCCTTCTCGATTGACCACTGCCGACGTCTAGTTGTCGTAGTAGGGTCATGTTCCTGCCCTTACGATTGTGTCATGGGTGGATACTCTCTTTTAGTTGTAGTTGTGCCCATCGTTTTCCTGGTTGTGTTCAATGAGAGTATTGATTTACATTTCTTATATCCTAGGACATGGTACACACAAAAATTTATTGGTGCTATAAAAAGGATTAATAAGTTGTCCTATAAAATCTTATAGTATCTGGTATTTGTCTCCGATTTTCGGTAGTAGTTTGTCTAAATAGGGAAACGACTCAGATGAATAAGATCAAGATCCATTACCAGAGTTGGGACACCAAAATCCCCTAAGTTGTAATGTTGGTAAACCCCTCGAGAATTTTATTGTAACTATGTATCCGGGGTGGGATCAGGTTGGTTTAGTATTATAGTCCTCATTCCAGGTCAATGGTCGTAAGTTCTAAGGGTACTCCCTAAAGTTTTCTGTCCCCACTGTTGGTGTCCCATCTCCTATGACCGATTGGAACGTAGGTGTTTCAGATACTAGGATTGGAATGGTACCGAGAGATCTTTTGAACAGAACTTCCTTACTTTAGCAGTGTCTCTACCTTTTTGACATGTTCTTTAAGTGTTTTGTCAACAGTGATTGGTATCCACAAACCCCCTTGTGGATCTACGCGGGTACCGGACCAGGTATAGTGCTTATTAATTGTTAAAATTCTGTCGAGTGTGGTAATAAGTGACGAATATTACATTTGTTCAACTCTTTTTCCCCTTCCCCCTTTTGTATAATAATCTTTTTCAGACGGACATATCTGTGATTGATTTAAATTAGTTGATCTGATGTTAGATAATGTTACATTTCCCATTTATACCAAAGTAAAAATTTCACTAAAACTACGAGAGTTAGTTTAGACATAGATATACATTTCCCTTACCTTTTTTCTCTGATTTGAAAGCTACAGTCATGAATATTAGGACTTGTTTCTCGTATTTAAACTTACTCCTTTTGTGAATATTTGAACTCACTGAATTTTTCTTTTAAATGACTTGTGAATGGTTTTGTACTTTATCTAGATACCTATCTTCCGTTCCACATCGAAGACTAACGTCCAATCCTTCTTGTTGATTTTTTGTTTGTTTTTTAGAATTACATTAAGTCGGTCATTATGTCGTTACGTCAATTCACATTATGTTGTATGATCGTAGATTTTGTTTTTAAATTGTCCCAATATTATGTCTCTGACTATTTGACCAGGTAGTGTGGAAATTCTATGCCCTTTGTATTAATTTCTATGTATTTGACTCTTTTCCGAGATTTTTCGAGACCTACGTTAAATTACCAACTTTCTATTCTATATCCTCCTTTCCCATTTATTCGATCCTACTGACTTTATTCTTTAACAAACTATTCATAATGTGAACGACTTACTTTTTCTTAATGAAAATTTGTTACAAGAGATGGTGAAGGATGGAGGTTGATGTGTAAAGATTTACGAGACACTATGTGCTTTATGTACTTGTTCAAACCCCAACCCCTCGTCCCTCTCGTACGTTTAGCCACATTCACTTCTCCTACCTCTGTTAGGGGGACTTGTTTTGATCTGTTGACTACTCACCTTCCTTTACGTCTATCGAGTTTTTGAAACACAAAGACTAAAACTAGGCAGAGATTTAAGTCTTCAGTCGTTTCTCACTGTTCCTTCACTTTAGTTCTTAAGTTTTGTTATTCACAAATATATATGTATTGGTGTTCTTAATATAAATTTATTTCGATAGTAAACCAATTTTGCTTCCTCTCTTCTAAGAAAAGTCTGATCCAGTTAAAGAATTGGGGTTTAGGTTCTAAGATTTGTTTTTCGTATTTTCAATTCTCGTACCCGAAACCTCAGTCTGTCTTTACCCCAGGTCATGAAGGATACTGATAGACAGTGTCCGTTCCATAAACTGAAGAGATTCGGAGGTCACATATGTCCTAACAACCTTCCAAACAATTGGACACGTAAGTTTCATGAATTGGACTCACGACGTTTGTCATTGGTGATATTTGTGATAATTATGACCGAAATATTTTATTTGACTTATGTCCCGAGACGGTAATTGATCGATACACAAGAAAAAGTCATTATAAAAGTATGCAATCAATTGTACAAGTACCGTGTTTCTTGTGATGGATGGAATAAAAAAAGAGTCACAATTTCATAAAACGAAGGTCCTGTAAAATTATTGAGGATTAAGGAACGGGACTAAAATGATTGAAAAGTCAGTTATCTTATGAGACAGTAGTTTAAAACGAGTGTCCGTCAACACTTTGAAAAAACAAGGGTCTACGAATGATATAGATAAATTTTTTAGGAGACTTTAGTTCAAGTGAAAACTGTACGTATAAAAGGAGGTAACCATTTTAACAAGTAAATACGATTTAATTTATAGAGTCCCTTTGAATTCACTATATCAAATGACCAAAATACTGTAACCAGTTCAGTGTCTTCAAGAGACACGGAGTCGAAGAAGTAGAGATTTGACCCCTTTACTATTAAAGCAACTTCTTACCACCAATTTTCTGTAGTAATATATTTTTCTAGGAACTTGTTACAAGTCCGTAGTAATATGTTACGGACCGTGTATGTACCGTTACTTGTAACATACAGGATAATAATGACCTCTTAGTTGTACAATTTTGATATAAGTAGTAGAAAGTGTATTTTGTCAGAGATGACACCTGAAGGGATAAAGAAAGGTATCAGATCCATAAAGAAAATTAAGTTTTGGAACAAAGATGGGTAGGGTTAACGGAGGGATTAAATACGATGATACACACACACAATTCAGCGAAGTCAACACGGACTGAGAAACGCTGGGAAACCTGACATCGGACAGTCAAAGGAGACAGGGACCCTAAGAGTTCCCTTCTTATGACCTCACCCAACGGTACGGGAGGAGGTCATACGATGATATATGTCTATGTATACAATGAAGATTAAAAAGGAAAAGGGTCGGGTCAGATATGTTATAGATCGGAATCTTATTATAACAAGTTTTACAAAGTTTTTAAGGGTTATTGGATTTCAAGTTTGAAGAGTGACCCCGTAAATTCTGGATAAATAATTTTGTTGAAGTACGAAGAGATAGATATCCACGGTGATACGGATAGTTTGGACAGATAAACTTGTATGGTGTACCAAAGGATGTAGGAGTTAGAGACAATTTTAACACGAGGGCCGAACCTTACGATAGAGACAAAGAGAGTTACATAGAAATATATGGGACAATCTCGTTTTTTGTCGTCTCGGTGGTCTCACCAGAGAAAGACAGAGTTAAGTATTTCGTGTATAAACATGTTATGTAGATGGTAAACAGATAAAATATCACACTCAAAAGTGTCTCCAAGACGAAGAAATTAAGTTAGTACTCATAATGTTACCGTCCCTGGTATAGAACATGGAGATGTGTTTCAAATGTCGGGATTGTGGAACGTTTATTTCTACAAGAGTCATTATTTAAAAGTGTATTGTTTGAAAATGTATTTCCGTGTTTCTATATAATGTCTCGTTTTCTTGTAGTTCAAATAATCAATGACAGTTAATCTGTAATACGTTATAATAAAGTCAAAGACGGTAGACACTACTACAATCAGAGGAACGAACCATAAATAAAACTCCACAAATTTTGTAACACTACCAATCTATCGTAAGGGGTTGAGTTGTCTGTACTTAAACTCGTAGGAGACCCTCTATCACTTCCGTACACCTTTGGACCGTACAACGTCAGGTACCCCAGCGTTTAACAACCTGTACTAAATCACTAACTTGTTGTTAGTTGTCAATGCTTAGGGTATTAGACACTACTTACATTTTCGTTCTTCTGATAAACCTTCACAACCATTTTGTTCCAAAGGTTTAATATTAACTTTACTTTTCTCTATTGTTTTTAAAAATTTTTCGTTTTGGTTTTATGATGATATGTTTGTCCTATTTGACAATTGTTGTCCTTTTCCAGGATTCTTGATCTTCGTACATATTATACACGTTTTAAGACCCGGACACGTTGACTAGTCATTCTTTTTTGCCATTTACTTTTTTCCTTTTTTTTTAATTCACACATCAATCCCTTGTCGTAATTACAATTTAATGATGATCGTACTCCAATTAAGTCCTCTGTCGACCTTTAATTGAACTTTTATATTTTCCAATCGTGTCACATTCAAGATTACTTTGAATCCACTGTCGAAACTTACCTCGGTACCTTGGGGGTACAGTAATCTTACTGACTTTCGACGGGTCCTTTTCAAGGGATTCTTCAAACACTCTGAGTTGTTCCTCCTTCCACTGGACAAAGTTGTCTGAAAGTCCCATCTGCTCAACCAGTTAAACCCCTTTGTTTCGGACAAAAGATCGATCTTTTTTTGACGTAAGGAAATTTGGAATTTTTCTCTCTTACCGAGAGAAACCATCTTTGTATGACTCCTTAACTTAACATTCGAATTTGGAGAAATGGACACTGTATAAATTAAATACTTGTTTTCTGTATTTCTCCCAAAAATTTCGAACTGGAATTTACGTTTCCTCGACGACACCACGTTTATGGATTTACCTTTACGTCTATTAGTTTTACTTTCGGTTTAGTAAGATGATACGTATTGGAGATTAAAAAGAAAAATAAAAGTGTCACTCCGGTAATGTACTCGAATCGATTAAAGATCGAATAGTCTTAGATTTTTCTTTTTTTTTTGGGTTGAGTCGACAATATCGGACAGAGAGTTTCTTTTTCCGTACGTACCTGGGGTGTCAGATCCTAATGGTATTAATTGTGAAGATAGTAAAAATGTACTGAAACTATGTGTGGTCTTTTTACTGTAAAATTTTACTAGATAGGTGTAATGACGAGGGAAAAGATCGGTCTAACTGTAGTCAAGTCAAGTCAAGTTAGCGAGTCAGCACAGACTGAGAAACGCTGGGGTACTTAACGTCGTGCGGTCCTGAGGAAGAGGTAGTGGTTGAGGGCCTCAAGTACGTCTAATTACAGGTAAGTAAACCACTACGGTAGGTCGCTAGAGTAGGAGACAGTAGGAGAAGAGGAGGACGGGGGTTTAGGGAGGGTCGTAGTCTCAGAAAAGGTTCCTCAGTCGAGAAACGTACTCCATCGGCTTCATGACCTCAAAGTCGAAATCGTAGTAAGGAAGGTTACTTGTGGGTCCTGACTAGAGAAAATCCTACCTGACCAACCTAGAGGAACGTCAGGTTCCCTGAGAGTTCTCAGAAGAGGTTGTGGTGTCAAGTTTTCGTAGTTAAGAAACTGTGAGTTGAAAGAAGTGTCAGGTTGAGAGTGTAGGTATGTACTGGTGACCTTTTTGGTAACGGAACTGATCTGCCTGGAACCAACCGTTTCACTACAGAGACGAAAACTTATACGATAGATCCAACCAGTTTTGAAAGGAAGGTTCCTCATTCGCAGAAAATTAAAGTACCGACGTCAGTGGTAGACGTCACTAAAACCTCGGGTTTTTTTATTTCAGACTGTGACAAAGGGGTAAATAAAGGGTACTTCACTACCCTGGCCTACGGTACTAGAAGTAAAAGACTTACGACTCGAGATTTGGTTGAAAAAGTGAGAAAAAGTGAAAGTAGTTCTCCGAAAAATCAAAGAGAAGTGAAAGACGGTATTCCCACCACAGTAGACGTATATCCTCCAATAACTATAATGAGGACCGTTAGAACTAAGGTCGAACACAAAGAAGGTCGGGTCACAAAGAGTACTACATAAGACGTATCTTCAATTTATTCGTCCCACTGTTATATGTCGGAACTGCATGAGGAAAAGGATAAACCTTGGTCAGACAACAAGGTACAGGTCAAGATTGACAACGAAGGAATGGACGTATGTCCAAAGAGTTCTCTGATCATTAATTATGATTCCTATAATCACTAACACCTACAACCACACTTCTCGGGAACCCACCCATATTCCCTATGTTCAACTGTTGTAAACCTTTTGTGAACCAAAATTTTTATTCTAACATCCATAATCTCCCGTTGGTACATAAAACAAAAAAAGAAAACATTCCAACACCATTACTCACAGACTGTAATCACATTACACAACAACAAAGGATTATGTGACGGTCTTTACGTTACCCTTTCCTGTACGTTTATTACATTAAGTCTTTTCTGAGATGGACTATCTTCTGCTTAGTCTACAAAGACATAGTCCTGGACTCTTGTCCATTAGGAAACACGTTACCGTTTGACGTAATTACGAAAGTCTGGTAATACGATCTAACATTCTCTTCCCTTCTATTTTTCTATTCACTTCTACTTTCTGGATTCTGTAAGTGACATATTTGGTTAGGATGAGACATTCTTGATCACATCTGAATGATATATGAAATGTAATGACGTTTAAATCAATGTTATAAAAATTATGAAGATTTTTCAAAATATTGGAGTGACTTAAGACATTATCTAAAAGGGTACTGTTTCTTCATAATTTCTATGTTAGTAGAGTCAGAGTAAATTCCTGAGTAAAAGGGGTCTCAGTAAGAGAATTTACAGACCGGATATAGTAAGATAAGCCCGGACACGTTTATGTACAGAAACATCTTTAAGATTTTACTACCGTCTTTTAGTGACTTAAGTCTCTTGTTTAGACGAAGGGCCGACCTTCCTACCCTTGAGATCCCTTCGTGCAACACCTGAGGTTCAGGGGACCCGGTCGACAGTCTTTTATTCTCCTTTTACCGATCCACTTACCAGATCCCTTAGGAGTCAACGGGTCAAACAAAAGTTTCATCCGATGACTCGTATGAAGAATTCATAACAAACGTCCCAGGGGTTTCAAGTCACCGTGAGGTGAGGTCATGAGAACGGACCTTTTAGAGTACCTGCGTCCTCGGACCATCCGACGTCGGGTACCCCAGCGCTTCTCAGTCTGTGCTGACTCGCTGAAGTGAAAGTGAAAAGTGAAAGTACGTAACCTCTTCCTTTACCGTTGGGTGAGGTCACAAGAACGGACCTTTTAGGGTCCCTGTCCCCTCGGACCACCCGACGGCAGATACCCCAGCGTGTCTCAGCCTGTGCTGACTTCGCTGAATCGTCGTCATCGTCGTTTCAATATTCCGAATCCGGACTCCGTCCTCATATCAATGTATCTTAGTCTTAGACGGGTACTTCCTCAATACTGAATCAAAATAAGACCTCAAGTCATACTTCTAAATAAACCTCAATTCGGTCGTAATTATGAATTACAATGTACTACTACGTTTTAATCACTCTTCCTTTTATATCCGCTGTAATCCCAAGACTAAACCTTTATTTACCTCTCCCCCTATTTTTCATTGGTGCATAGTGGTCTTTAGACACTTAATGTAAATTGGTGGTTCTGACTTATTTGAGAGGTTTCACGTATTACAACCGGAAAGGTAGAGGACTCAAACTTCATCGAAATTTTTTTGGTTTTGTCTTAAGACGAAAATGTCTTTTTCTTCACTTAATTCTAAAGAAATTTACCATTTACATGACTCCTGAGGGATTTTTTTATGTGGTACATATGGGACAACCTGATGTATGGACAGATAAAACTTCACGAGGTTTGTTTCCAAAAGGAAGTAGAGGGTTGTCCAAAAGAGTTTCTCGTTCTTATTCTTTTCATTATTTAAAACTTATGACGATGTTGATATATGAACCAAAGATCGATAGTCTACAAGGAATTAAGATAAAAACTGGTTTGTCTTTTCACGAAACGTGAAAAGGGGAAGTTTTAAAGTACAAATTCAGATACGGTTCTAAAGGTGTAAAAACTCACTCTCCTATGATGTCTCCGTTACATCTAGTACCTGTTTAACGAAAATATTTATTATTTTGGGCACCTCGTTAGATATTTCTTGTGGACCCTTTTTGTTTCGTAAGACGAAATGAATCGGAGGAAAATTGTAGAGAAGATACGTTTTTCTTTTTTGTTAAAGTTAACTTCATATCAACTGAATGTTATAATCAAAGTCCAAATATCATTAACCTACGAAAATGTCTAATATGAGGTATGTTTCAATAATATTTTATAACTGATATAAGGATACGAAATATAATGAAGGAACATTGAAATTTATATGAAGGAACATTCATAATATAATGAAGGAATATTATTACAATATAGATCATCAGAAATGGAGAATTAGAGGAAGTGGATAAAACGAGGACGGGAATGGCGAGAGGGGAGACCATTGGTGATCAAACAGGAAACACTTAGACAAAGTGATATAACCAAATAAACAAAGTATAAAATCTATCGTGTATATTTACTTTTGTATGTCATAAACAGAAAGAGACGTTTTTTGGGGGATTAAAATTTTCATATCGACGTTGGATAAAACAATTTTTTTATGTATTTTGTTTACATTCATCGAAATAACAATTCATGATAATTTTTTCTTAATCTAAATATCCTATCTTGTTCCACTTCAACTTTTATGTTTTTTGGGTACTCGAGTCTTTATATAAAACGGAACAACCGATCCCATATAATGACTTAGTGAATAAAAGTGAGTAGAAACCGTCGTTTGTGTAGATACTCCGACCTTTCGAATAAAGGATAAAAGGAAAAGGTAAAAACTTACCTGTCATTATTTTCTGGGAGACAGGACTAAGGAGTTGATAAAAAGAATTGATACGGTTGTGTAGGACGTATACAGAGAGGTATGGGTATCCCTCACTCTATTCAATCGACAAATACACGATCCTTATTTCGTGTCGGAATATAGGTGACCTACCTTTTTCGGGATATCGTTTTCGTTATATTGTGAGATAATTAGTTTATTAAAGGTTAATGAAACAATGTCTTTGTGTATACTTCTTAGTTAGGATAAGAGGTTACTTGAGGAGTAGGTAAGATACTGTTTTGACAGTGAAGATTTTTACAAGTTCCGGATTCATTTTTAGAGGTTAAGGATTACGAACACAAGGAGTTTATCAGTTCACATTTCCATTGAAATGACCGTTAGACGTCTATTAATTATCTAGTATTGAGGTTTTCTTACGAATTGTAAAGTATAGTTTAACAAGTCTAAGATAAATTTGGAGTAAAAGGGGAAAAGAGGAAAATAAATTACTGTCATTTATATTTGAACATATAAATAAAAAATGGGTGTTAACTTCAGACTGTCCAAACCTTTACTGAGGATTTTAGACAAGTATCTCTGATTACGACCGTTCGTCTTTCCCAGACACTTTCTTCATCGAAACACGATGAATGAAGTTTAGTACTCTGTCCCAGTAAAATGTTTTGAAATGAATTTACTCCTTTTACACCATCTTGGTAATTTTTGTTGAAGGTTTTTATGACCTTTTACTCAGACTTTGACCGAATTTCTGTTATACTTTCTTAATGTTAAGAATTTACAAAAAGTACATCATAAGAATAGAAGACAGTATTCGTTTATATAATAAAATTTTTAGACTCACTAAGAAGTGACGAAGTAAAGGGGATCGAAATTACTCTGCATTCTGGTACATTTACATTCCACATATTGGACAACTAAGCTATGTGAAAAGAGATTCTTCGAAAGTGGTGCCGTCTCTTAGATTGTCATCCGAAGGGAAGTCTAAACCCTCCAAAGAACGACAATTAGAAAGAGGACTGGTGGAGTCAGAAGGAAAGAGAGAGGACCATTAAAAAATCCATCAAACCAGATGGAAAGAAAAAGGAGAGTTTCACATTTTCTTTATTTTTAATGACCTATAAAGACCCGACTAAGAGGAAGGAAACGAAAAAGAGCATAGAAAGTAACAATATAACGGTGGAAAATTTATGTCGAACGAAGTGCGACAAGTTCATATAAATCAAAAGACAATGCATACGGGTAAAAACATCAATTTTCTCTAGTTTTGTTTTATAGGATATTGATTTACCGTAGTACGGTGGATTAGGTGGTTATATGGTTCTCAGGAATTTGTTCAGTTTCATAAGGTCCGGTAATCCCATCCTCTTTTCCTTGTTATAAACTAGTCGGTTACAATTAAGATAAAGATATTTTCGAGGTTTGGTCAAAAGAATATCCGAAATGGTTAACGGACCTATCATTTTCGTGTACACGAGGTCCAGTAGTACCCCTAAGCTCCTAGACAAAGTAGTCCTCCGTGAAAGTTAGGTTAAGATATTTAACAACACCGTTTCTCTTCCTGGTAAAGGAACTACGATAATCTTATTAAATTGGATTTTTATTTTGTTCTTTTTAAATTTATTCCTAAATCATTTCCCCGATGGATGACTCTTCAGGTGAATCTATGACTTCGTTCTTAAATTGAAGAAAACTTCCAAATAAGTAATTCTTTTTTTACCACTTTCGTCTTGACATCGAGGATACCCATCTTTTTACATAGACTGTTTTACCATTACTGGATCTATTAAAGAACATTTTCTACGTCATTTACTAGTGTCGTCTTTCCCAGCTCCAGGTTTAATTCTTGTCCAATCTCTGTCCTAATTTTCAGTCTCCTTTGTATAGACTGTATTTAAAGTCATATACTTTTCCCTGGTTCTTCATGAAAACACGACTATCCCCACATACACACAGACACAAATATATATTATTAAGTACATAATCGTTACTATTAAGGACTAAAGCACTTGAAGATAAACATTGTTCATTGTTCATAAAAGTCATCACTACCCTATATGTTACATTTGTTCCTAGTGTTGATCTTTTTACTTGGACTCTATAATAAGTAATTTATTATCATAGACCAAACCTATGTGACATAAAAAGTGTCACAGAAGTGTAGTTATAGAAGAGTTATTGACATACTCCATTTAATCCTCTGGTGACAGAGTTAGAATGTTTGTTCTTTTCCTTAACGTCACCCCCACCTCACTGGACTTTGAAAAATCTTCAGTGTCCCGTTCAGTCTACGCTGAAATTGAATTCAGAGAATTTAAGACGAGAAGGATATCCACCTTTATATATTTCTATCGTAAAAACAACCAATTTTTATCAATTAATATCCGTACCAAACAGACTTGTGTATAATTTATGTATAATGAGATAGAGTTTAGTGAATTATATTCGTGTTTATTTTGAGATCCCTCTACCGTTGTTCTATGTTTACCCTAATTGTTTTGTGAAGGTGTTTATTTCGTTCTTCCTTCCTTCCTTCTTAACAAGAAGTGATAATAAAAGTGTTGGTAAATGTTTGAAGAGAACAAATCTATGAATGCTTCTGACTTGAGGTATTGAGTTTTAACTTACCTTGAGTTCTCATCTTAGTGGGTAAGGAACTAGTTTGTCCTGACCTTAACAACCCAAAAGAGGAATGTTTAATTTTCCTTTTTCTTTTTTTTAGTACCCTCAAATCACACTGTGTATGAAAAATTTCGAAAACATTTAATGTATGTTAGTGAAATCTTTTAAACCTATTACGATTATTCGTTATTTATTAGTAAGTTTTATAAAGGTGGGTCTATTAGTCTGTCGTACTCCCACTACAAAAAGATAAGAGGTATATTTACAATGTGTACATCTAAAAAAAAAGAATTTTCCTATTATTAAGATCGTGGTAACACATAGAACTAAAAAGTAATTTTCTAGTATATATAGAAGGTGTAGTCACTGACAGGGAGAAATAAAGATAAAAATCACTTACGTATCATGAGACAATCATTCCGTCGTATGAAATCACTTATTCTCGTGTCTAGTCCTCTGTTCAACGGACCCAGACTTAGGGTCGAGACGATCACTGATAATGATTCTGGAACCCACTTATGATTCGGATTTGTTTTACTTCTGACAGTAAGGGTGTTCACGCTACTCAATCAAAAGAAGACCACCAAGAACTCTAAGAAGTAGAAACCAAAGGTCTTCAAACCCATACTGGATAGATCCATACGAAAATTCAAATAGACAACCTCCAAGTGACTCGAATTTAAATATTTAGATTCAGAAAGTGGTTAAACATTTCAAAGGTCGATATTTAGGAAGTTTATAAAAAAGTCATAGTAGTAAAAAGAAAAGTCCTGAAGTTACTGTGTTTTGTAACCAAATTTCCCTTGTTTTCTTCCGAGGTATACAGGGATTCCGATGCACAAAAAGAGGCAGTGAAACGACAGTTAAGAAGTAACGTATTAAAGGGAATAGATTAAAGTTTAAGTGACTAAGAATAGAGTGGTGGAGGGTAAGATGATGACTCGGGTAAGTCAATTTTTAAAAAAAAGTATATCATAAGAAAGTTAAGACAATAGAGGCAAACCAGGAAAAAGATGTATATATACAAAAAAAGGGGAGACGGCTCTTGGAGACAGAAAGGTAAGTGAAGGTACTCACAAGTAGAAATTAAGTACAAAGTAGTAATATTTGGACGAAATTTGAAAAACAGACTTTTCAAGTTGTAAATTTGTAGAGTCCTAACCTTGAACCAACTAACAAAGAAGGAACTCTCAACCAGTCTAGGAGGACCAAGAGACATGGAACTCGTTAAAACCGAAGTCAAGTCAAGTCAAGTCGGTGAGTCAGCACAGGTTGAGAAACGCTGGGGTGCCTTATATCGTACGGTCCGAAGGGACAGGTAGTGGTCGAGGTCCTCGGACGAGTTTGAGTACAGGTAGTTCCACCACTACGGTAGGTTGGTAGAGTAGGAGACGACAGGGGAAGAAGAAGACGGAAGTTAGAAAGGGTCGTAGTCCCAGAACCTATAAAACTTATAGGTAATTTTTTTTTCCGAACGTAATTTTAAGAGACCTTTTTACATGGAAAAAACAACAACAAGATCATCCGTTGGTTGGGTTAATCCAAGGTATTCAAAACAAAGTGAGACACTCACCACCAAGGTTACAATCAAAAGTCTCGGAAACAATTCGACAAACCCAGACGGTCATGTACATGATGAGTCTTGAATCTAACCCTGAACTCACCACCAAATTACATCAAAGTCAGAGTTTCGACAAAGAAACCCGGACAAGACATGGACACATCCGACCTCCACTCGAGACCTGGACACAACCAGAGTTTTCCTCCTCTAAGGAAAAGTATCACGAGAGGAGAGACCCTAAAGGGGGATAAGAGAGATCGACGTTCCCCGGGACAAAGGGTAAAGGAAATCAGTTTTACTAGTTAAAGAAAGTCGAAATATCAGGGGACACGACAGTACGTCTAAGTGTACTGATCTCAATTGGAACCCTACCTCGACACTCCGTTTCTTTACCGATTCTGAGGTGTGAAGGTTACGTCCCCCGTGTCCAAACTAGAGACCAGTTCTTTGATCCTAGGGCGTACGACTCATCATACCGGTTTTTTTATTTAATTTTATTTTGCTTTGTTTTTGTGGATTGACCCTTAATTTTTTTCTTTTCTCCTAAGTGGGACGTCAAAAACCTTGTGTCACCAGGGTAAAGAGGGTCAAGAAAACCGTTCATTCTGACTAAAAGACAACCCTAAAATCTACAGATACACCGGTGGTGCCGTCACGTCAAGGTACTGACCTCTACCGGAACCCTTTCTCGGTTTTGTCTTTTTTTTGTTTTGTTTTTGTGTACGTTGTCCTTAAGGGACATGTGAGAGGTCGAAGACTCCTCGAAGTTCAAGAGACCGATCTTTCTACCGTAGAGCAGACCCAAAAAATGACAAGTACAGATGACGTATCAAGACACAGAGTCCGATACGGTCCCAGTTTTGACCCCTTATTTCCTCCTTGTTTTTGGGGGTCCTTTGAGTGACGAATATGATTTGTCAGGAGTCTAAACATGAAGGAGGGGAACCGGATTCCTTTAGAGATAAAAGATTATAAATTACTTAGACATAAACGTTTGGCATAAAATCTCGTTTTTCATGAAATTTTTTTTTTCTAAGACTGTGAATTTAGAGTGCGTCGATTTATATTTTATTAAAATTCGTTTGGAAATCGTACAAAGTATAATATTGGACAATAAGACCGGTCTTGTCAGACATAGGTAGCAAGGTCCCAGTTTTCAACTCGTTCTCCAAGACATAAGAGTGACTTTTAACTATAAACTTTCAATAATTTCGGTAACCGTGTCCAGTTTGACTTTTCGACTTAAACATCCCAGAAAGACACCTATTTATTAACATACTTTTTCATTTTGAGGAGGTCTAATCGAAGGATCCAGTATCTTTGTGTGCACAGATTTTTACGTCAAAGCCCTCCTTTTTCTTTAAAATTTCATGTTTCTTATTCTATTGTGGGAATATGGGTAAAGGACCTTCGTTGTCTTTTTACAGTCATTCACTTTAGTGGGAAAGTCGACGAGTTCAGTTTTTGATCCACAGTAGTGACTATATATACTAAGGGAGTTTGGGGTGTAAGATTAGATAGTCGATCAGAATCCAAAATGAACGATTTATATAGGGTTTAACTAGTGAAGAAAGATAGAGGAAGTACTAATGGGATTAGGTTCAATGTAATAAGGAGTGGACCTGACGAAGTCATCCGACAAGAAGGACGAAGGTGCTACCACAAAGAAATAATAGATACATAAGTAGTTTGTTGTCGGTCCTGCTAAAATTTTTACATTTAGTATAGTATAGTGAAGGGATAGGTTTTGTAAGGTTACCAAAAGGTAATGTGTATTTTGTCAAGATTAAAGGTTAGAACCGAGTATTCTGGAAAATCCTAGACCAAGAAACGAACGACGTAGGGTTCGTATGACGGAAGAATGACACGGAACTTGAACGACGGAAGAACGATACAGAGGTAGTACGACTATACAAGGATGAAGTCCCAGAAACGAGAGTCACAACGGACACGAATCTTAAGAGAAGAAAGTCTCTTGTCTTGACCACAGAGAGAGTCTCTTATCTTGGCCACTGTATCTTGTTCACAATGATAGAGTCTCTCCTCGAGGGACGACTGAGCCAGATATTTCTTGGAGTACGTGACCAGACAGGAGACCGAGAAATACTAAGATCAAATCAGAAAGTGTGATAAAGAGTCATGAGTTATGAGGTATAAATATACAAATAGCAACCAGAGAGAAGAGACATTATGTTTAAGGTAACGTGTCCTCGAACTAGGTTTGATTGTTGTTTCCGTCTGGTCTTTACCTCAATAATTTTTCTTGATATTTCATCTTTAAACAAATGAATTTCCTATCAAAATTCACTTCAGTTTTATATGTTACTTGACACGGTTTTAAGAATAGAGACCCGTGTTTAAACTGGATTCTTAATAAAGTCAAAAGTCTTTACTTTCATATGAGACTAAACAATATTAGTTAAAAGAAATTTTTACGATCGAATAATCGAAACTATTTCAAAAAATATCCGGGAATTGAAGTCATAGAACCACCACCAAATAAACGATTCAGTACAGGTTGAGAACGCTAGGGTACCTGATATCGGACGGTCCGAGGAGACAGGTACCCTAAGTCCAATATGAGTGTTCCTGAAAGATTGTTTTCTCCGTTTATATAAGGATGATATGTCCATTCAAGTTTACGGATTATTTTTACAATACATATTAATAAAAAAAAAGTCTAGGATTCATTGTTTTAACAATGATGTCTAAATTTAACAATGATGTTCACAGGGTCCCGAACTTCTCTGGATGGACATTCCTAGTCAGATTGAAATCTTTCCTGACGGGACTCTGTAGGATAAGAATTTCTATGTTCCTTTCTTTCACGACTTATAAGAAATCTCTTATTAAATGTATAATTATTAAGAATGAACCCTTTGGTGACACATTTTATCCGAACGTGTCCGATTGTTCTTCAACACTGAAATAAAATGATACTAAATAAAAACAAATACCAACACCAATAACGACGACAAATCAGTGATTCAGTACAGGTTGAGGGGTACCTGACATCGGGTGGTCTGAGGAAACAGGTACCCTGAGACATCCGTTCTTATGACCTCACCCAACGGTAAAGGAAGAGGTCCTCTACAAAGACTGGGTCCCTAACCTGGGTCCAGAGGACGTAACTGTCCACTCAAGAAATGGTGATCGGTTGGACACACATCAATCCACTCCGAAATCTCAGTCCAGATCCAAGTTTAGAAACCAGACAGAACCCTGCTCATTTTTGGTAAGTGTCAGAGGTTAAGGAGTAAAAATTTACCCTTATTGTTATGGATGAAGTAATCTGATATAATTCTTATTTTTTTTGTATATCGTATCTTACGAATGTTGTACAATCAGTTGTTTATTTTCTATTTAGAAAGACTACTGTGGAAGAAGGATTTTCTACTGTAAGATACAGGATCATGTGATTCATCTTCTGTTAAGTTTTAATACAAAAGATTACTGTACCTTATCATCTCTGTCTCGTTGATGAATGACCTGGACTGAAGGTTAGGATGGTGGAAAACAACCCCTTTGGTGCAATTCACAAAATAGTTATTTTATTAAAAGAACTCTTTTTGATTATAGATAGTGATGTTTAAGTGACTCAATTTTTTTTGATTATCGTTGTTATTATTTATAATTATCATGACAATAGTAGTACATCTTAGTACTCTTAAAACTTTATTTGTTAATTCACAAGATGGACAGTATTTTTTGATTATCTATAAACGACAATTTAAGGTAAGTGTCTACCAGTCTTATGTTTTCAAATTTTTGAACAAGACTTTTGATTTCTTGATAAGTATCTACTTGTATAACAAAAGTAAATGTAAATATCAATTGTAAAACAGGTATAGAGATGTTGATGTCGTAAACCCAGAAATCTTTTATCTTATTTTTATTATTATGTTTCTAGACTTCTCATTGGTTTGGGGTTTAACGTTGAGATTACGACCGTTTCATGAGATTCTTTCCTTATCTATAAGAAACGTTGAAAAAAGGAAGACACTGTCGATTCTATCTCTTCGTTTCAAGATAACGAAATTACCGAGAATCTTCTTTCTACGTTCATTTATTTGTAAGGTCAAGAAAATCTTTAGTTTTTAACCCCGAAAATAGTATAAAAATTTCAACTTAGGTTCATTATTTTAACTAAATCACATAATGAAATTTAACGTTTCTTTTTTCTTTCTTTTTGAGTATTAGATTAGTTTTGTCAATGTTACTTTTTCTAATTTCTGTTGAATTTTCTTTTAATTGGTTTTGTAATTAAATTTATATGGACGAATAGAAAACTACAACGTTTCCTTATTACCCCTAGTGTCATAACGTGTCTCTGAACGTATCTCCCGTTTCTATGAGAGGTGAGAGGTTCAGCTTTTCTAGTTGTACATACGCGACGACTCTCGAGTCGACATGTCGAAGTTTTATGGACGTGTTAAGGTTCTGTGTCCAGGTAAACTTTGATGTGTACATAGAAACGAGATTAGGTTCACTTTTTTACACCTTAAAAACGGGTTTATTTGTAGAAATCTTAGATGTACGTTTTTATGTGTTTAATGTCTTCTTTATCGTACGGGTAAGAAAACCCTCATTTGACCTCCTGTGTAGTCCCGTCTTTGTTTAAATTTTATCAAAATGACTTAATATAACTATTTGGACAGAGAACGGAGTTGTCGTACCTCTATATGTTATGTCTGTGATACAGGGAGACAAAGGTTACTGGTTCGCTTCATCATTCACGTTAATATCCTTTTAGTACATAAAATTAGACTACGGTTTTTCCATTTGGACTATATTTTATAAAGGGTTCTTTTTATGAAGACGTAAAAATAGAGAAGGTCTGTATATTGATCTTAAAGTACAGGATAAGATAGAGTCCCTATAAAAAGTGACATACAAAACTCCCCTTAGTCTAAAAATATTTCTATTGATGAAAAATAGGTTTATTACCATTTCTTTCTGATTAAGGAAACCCTTTCTTTCATGTCACTTTTTAAATTCAACTATTAAAATATGTGGTTAAAGTTTCCCACTATGATATTACTCATAGTACGTTTGTTTTAATTATTAATTTTGACGAAGTTAATAAGTTTATTCTTCTTTTCTTCTGTACTCTTTTGTACGGAAAAACACCGGAAATCTCTTGAAGTTATAAGGATCGAAGAAAGTTCTTTTACAGTCTTCCTGTTGAATGAAGACGGTCGTGTGACGTACGTAATGCACTGGTGTCGAGGGACACATTCAAGGTATACGGTTCAGACGTAGGTACTTTTCACCCAGGTACCAAAGACTATGTTTTTCTGTTTTATATTCCATATATAAGTAGACAAGGTGTTACTATTTTTCTTTGGTTTGTTTTTTCTCCAATAGTGAAGATTATAAGATTGGTATTTGAAAGAATTATAGTCCCATCATCCTATGTATAAGCATTATCAATTCATTTTTCTCCTTTTGTATTTCGATCTGAAGTCCATACTAATCACACCTAATTACTGTTGATGATAAGTATTACATGTGAAAATAGAATTGTTATTCAAAGTTCAACGTAATAAAACCAAAGTAATCCAAAGTTCAACGTAATAGAACCAACAACTTCACTATAAGATACTAAGTTCATGTTAAAGAAGTAGACATTTTCTTCGTTTATAACTATGGATCTAGTGTCACGACAACACTCCTCATTCACTCACTTATGTGTCTTTCGTGAATTAGTCACTCATAATTAGTCACCGTGTGTCACTCATAAGTAATTTACAATCGGAAAAAAGTGTTGACACCATATTAATACCATTATGTCATTTTACAAACGAAGGAACATAAAAGGTTACCGAAGTATTATTATTTTCTAGGAAAATTAAATTTCTTTTGTAATCGGAAAAATTAGTAAAAATAATAAAGTTTCCATAAATTTTTAATTTCGTCTATTGAGGATTACACTACATTCTCAATAAATTATGTCGTGTAATGGATTAATCATGAGGTCGGTTCTTTTACAAATTGTTCTAGGATTAGTGTACCGTTGTTAGTCTGTTTAGGAGTTACATTTTGTGACATGTCCTGTTGATTGATCAAACGTAAGAAGTTTTTTGAATAATAGTGGTTTTTTTTTTTCCTTTCCGTTCACTGAAGATCTAATTTTGTCTGTATTGTTTTCGTTGTATACTTTGTACAGACTTAGGATTTACTTTTTTTTTCAGATCGATATGTATGTTTTCTGAAAGACTCCTGTCAACCCCCTTTAGACTTATACCTAAAATCTATAAGGGTTTAATAATTAAAAGAATTTACAATATGGGTCATACCATCTGTTTTTTATAATCTATCTAATCAAAATCTTTTACGTACACCTTTGTAAATCCCTACTTTACGGTACTTAAGGATGAAAGTTACCAAGTCGTTTTGGTTTACCTCTACCTTCCTAATCTATCTGTCTGTCTTACTCGTTACACCGGGATACGATTGGTTTTTAAATTTTTTATCTGTTTCCTCCGTTGAACCATACATTTTTGAATTCTTAAAATGTTTACCCATTTAACACTAGACTGGTTTATTCCGATTTACGTTGGAGTGAGGGTTTGAAGAAAGTCTATCATTAAAAAACTTAATGTGTCCTTTCTTTTCTTTACCAGTTTTTCTGTAAAATTATTTATGTATGGGGGACTCTCAAGATACCCAAAAGGGGACACGACCCAATTCCGCCACCTAAAGACCTGTGTCCGACTATTATGGTACCGTAATAAAAGATAAAAGTGGAGAACAAGAAGAACCGTCTCCTACGTACAGTCGTGGAGGAAAAGTCATTAACTACCTGGGGCAAATCCTGGGTTTCGTTAAGATCTCATCAGTAACTGACGACCCCACGATGGTTCTCTTTACTGGTCTTTACTCCTGTGTACAAAACCAGTGGACAGAAATATAAGACCATCTAAAATTCATTGACATCCCGTTCTTGAAATTCTTGTTTTTATTATTTTATTTTTAGTATGAATCTTTATAATCGAATTTTAGGTGGGGGAGGGGGTAAAAAGACTGAAAGCAGTCAATTAAACGAATGATCTTTTATGTAAGACACAACGTTTCACGTTTTTTTTTTTTACGTCTAGTGTGTCATCTTGTATATAATATGAATTGACTATAATTTTTTCATTACGTACGAATAATTCTTTAAAACCTTTCAGATCTTTTCATATTTCTTCTTTTGTTTTTCGTAATATGAGAGTGTTGGATCTTTATTGGTGAACATATAAAGGAAGGTCAGACGAAAGGTCAATGTTATAAAAAATGTATTAATTCTAGTGTAATATATCTCAGACACAGGACGAAATAAATGAATATAGAATCAACAAAGAAGTATAGTATTTTTAACGAAGTCTTTGTAATAAAAATTTACCGACATGTCGTGGGAGTGAGATACACGGTATTGTCAAAATAAGAAAGGGTGAATAATCCGTAAATTCAAAGATAAGATGAAACCATCGATAATTTTAATTTTTGTATGTAGAATTACTAAATCGTTAAGTATTCTACGTGAGTCACACATGTTATTATTATTATTTTATTCGTTCTCGTTTATAAATGTTTCGTGTTTAATATTACTCCGTAACAAAGTTTATGAAATTTTCAATACGATGAAGTAACTTAGGAAGGTTGTTAAGATATGCCATCCATGATAATAATAGAGACAAAAAGTCTACTTCTTTGACTTCGGATCTCTACCGTACTCTGAATGAATTACTAAGTAGATCCTTCATTGACCCGATCCTAAATTGGATCTACTAGACTAAAGTGTCCGGTACGACGTATTATGACGGATAGATAGACATGTTCTTCGAGGGACTTTATAATACATAGTAGCTTGTTTGACCTTTATTTACTTTACCAGTAGTTACATTCACTTTAATGCATTATGTCTTATGATACGTCAAAAATTTTTCACCCAGAGTAGATCCACACCAGGATGTAAGATCTTCCGTAGGTCGTTGTACACCCATTTCAATTGGAAAACCAATGACTTCCGGATCCCCTGTGATTATCTGAAATTTCCTACTTCCCGGTCTCTACGATTTGCACGACGTTAAATACTTTTCTTGACGACGGGTTTACGGTGACTCGAGCAAAATATACACACTTGTATGTATATATCTAAAGATTCTGTATTATAATTTAATTTTACCCTTTGACTTCTTACTATACATGTATTACGTTAAATACGTTTATTTTGTTTTCCGACTTACTGTGTAAGGTACCGATGTATATAAACATACATTGTCGTGTCACTTTTAAGAATATTCTATTGGTCTCATAGAGACTTCCTCCCGTCTTTCCTCACATCCTAAAGTAAGTCATGAGTTCTTTTATATAAACAATAGGACCCTATCCTTTTCGGACGAATTTGTTCTATATTTGTCAATTTTGAGATTTTTTGGTTGTTTAGAGAGAAATAATTGTGACTTTTAAACGATATCGATTTTAAAGTATTAATTAAAATTTATTTGTCCCTTTTTATACCCTTTGTACCTTGTTTAAAATTATTGATATCAAAATTTCGTGAAGATCTTTAGTCATTCTGTTTTCATTTCATGGGTTTTATCTACCCGTTTCCTATGAACCTTCTGTTTTACATTGTCCGATCACTTATTAGTATTCTTTTCTACGAGTTGGATCATGATTGATTAGTCCCTTAAAGTCTTATCGTGTTTAAATATTAGAACTAATATAGTTTATAAAAGTTCACGACTATTAAAATTCATAACCACTCTTACTTTCTTTATCCTTGAGGAGTATGTGACGACCCTCATCTGTTGACCACTTTGATGAAACCTCCCGTTATACCATCATAGATAATTTTAAAATTTATGAATATTGGGTCAGGAAAGTAAATTATCTAAGGTGGGATGTCTTCTTGAACATCTTAACGTTTTCCCCTGTTTATTTTTACAAGACTGTGTAACATTATACCCTTTTAACCCTTTATTCTCCTTTTTGTGGAACACAGGTTTTAGACTATTTATTACCTATAGATATTATACCTTATGATACGTCGTCAACACTTCTTACTGCGTCTTAATGTGAGATCTAGATAGTCACAACTGTATTTTTCTAAATTTTCTGTCTCACTTTTTCGTTCGACGTCTGTTTCATACTATTTTAAAATTTTTCGGTGATTTTGTGTGTTTTGTTCTAAGTAATAATAAGTGTATGTGCACAAATGATTACACATCTTTCTGTGGATCTTGTTGTCAGTAAATATTGTTACCGATATCCACTTCCTGGTCCTTACATCTCCTACCAATTTCCCTTGAATGACACAATGACACTTAACAAGAGTTATTCTTGTGTATATAAAACACATGTTAGTTAGTCCGTTATTTTTCTAAGAATTTCGTAATCCCGGTGATTAATTAAGACTCATGTAAAGACGAATTTGGAGAGTAAATTTATTTATATGTTATCAGAGAACAAGTAATAAAATATTTATAATATAACAATTATACATTATAACTCCCCCGACCCTGAAAATGAACGAAATTTAAAACATAATCAAAAATCAAAATGATGACAACAGTAGGGTCCTATCAAATGGTAGTATATACGTATAAAATTAGAAATTTTATAACTCAGTTATTAGAAACACTAAGAAACGGTCCCACGAGTCGAAGTCCTAATGTCTACATAATACATATCGTATTACAAGGACAATAACATTTTCGTGTTAAAGGATTTTCATAGGTGTTGAACTTCCATAAAAGTTATAAAATTTAATCTTACGAAAGTTTCATGGTAATAAAACGGAGGAGGGAAAAGAATGACATAGATTCATTGTCGGGTGTTTCGTGACGAGAGTCTTTCAATTAAGTAAAGGGATTCTCGTGTGGTAACAGTATGTCAGTCTTTTGCTCCAAATGATTAAGAGTAAGGTTACACGAAAGGTCCATCACGTTACCATTTCTTAGGCGGACAGTTACGTCTGCTATGTTCTCTGCACCCAAGGTAAGGAACCAACCCTTCTAGGTGACCTCCTCCTTTACCGTTGGGTCAGGTCATACGAACGGACCTCTTAGGGTACCTGTCTCCTCGGACCGTCCGATGTCAGGTGCCCCAACATTTCTCAGTCTACGTTGACTCGTGTGTGTACGTGTGTGTAAGGTTACACGAGAGGTACTGATATTGAGATTCGTGACAGAAGAAAAAATCTTTTTTTCTTTTTCATTGTACCACTTCTCGACAAAAACAAAAAAGGGTAAGATATCATTGTCGTCAGTAAAAATAACCTTGAGTATATTTTTATTCCACCTTATATACTTGATCTTTTACGTGGATTTTTTCGGGAGCATATGTTCTATTGTCCTCGGCTAGAAACGATAAAGGTAGAAGTATAGAAAAACACACATTTCCAAGGACTGTTTGAAATGACTTATGAAATTGACACATAGTTGTTTTTTAATGTAGGTGATTCTCCAAAGTGACACAGAAACGATCGAATTTCATCACATTAACGCGAATGAAATTTTATATAAAACTTTTCTGTAATAAATTTTCACTTATACATTAAAAAGGAGGTTCTTTTTCACTTGACGATTAAAAACCAAAACGAAACAAAATGGAGAGAAGAAGGTATTACCTCAGAAGAAAGGGTCTGTAGAGACTACATGACAGTATGTACTCAAACACTCAAAGTTACTTCAAAAAGACATTCCGTCTGTAGACTCGGTACTAGAAGACCGCTACGTCGGATCGTCGAAGTCGAAAAGAAAAAGCAAGACGAAAAAGAAATAGTACTCATTAGACTCATAATTCTCTAGTGTTTTTAATCCATTTTAGGTAACAACTTTAAATGTATATGACAAGTGAATCCTTTTTAAAGGATATCATTTGGATCTAAGTTAGACTACAGAATTTTAGTTGTATGTCCGAAGTAGTGTAGGATGTTGATTGACGAGAAAACAAATGAAGTTATTAAATTGAGTAATTTTTTTTAAAATTGAATTTTCCGGTTCATGGAATTTATAGATTGTTTGACGGAAAGTATAAGTTACGTCCATATAATTTTTTGTTTCAATTTATCATTAAGACTTAGTGGACAGTTGGTAAATTGCTGACTGTAAATTAGTTAAATTTTAGTTGAACCACTACAGATTCACAATGAGGATCTGGGTGACGATTCTTACTCTTAAAATTGTTGTAATGACTCTATATAACCGCAGAAAAATGAATAAAATTGAATTCTGGTCACAAAAAGAAAATCTTTTCTATCAATTATTGGTGTTCATTTTTATAAAGTTGTTAAATTCTGACCTTAGGAGTTTTGGACTAAGTAATATGATACCTTTTTAAGTATTGGATTTATAACGACGTAAAATAACTTAGATTCTGTGTGGTATTAGGACACAAGGTGATGTTTACGACGACTAATCTATTATTCTTCCGTACCTACATTCTGTAAGGTTGAAGACTATAATTTTATGAAGTTTTTAATTATTTTATACCATAAAAAGTTGTCTCGAGGTGACTTTTCGTTAAAGGAGACGAAAAGGATATATGGAAAGTTATTTATCCAAGGAACATTGATTGTCTTCGTCGAGGGAGTACGGTCACTCCAAGTTTCTGTCTCTACTTATAAAGGCAGTAATATTACAATAATGGAGTAGTAAGAATTATCTTAGACTAGGACTACATCAACGATGTTAATTTGTTCTAAAAAGAGAATTAGCGAAGTGCCACAGTTTGTAGACACTTTTTGTCTATTTTACAATTTTTTTTTTTCAAACCAATTTCAAACCAATTTGACTCGTCTTATCTTTTTAAGTGAGTAGACTAAAACAGTGTAAAGGTTTAAAGAGACTGAATTCGACAAATACGTGTGTGAGTGTGTGTGTGTACGTATGTGTGTATGTATATTTATGTATTATTCATCGTTAAGTCGATTCTTCAAACTTCTATCGTTTTTAGTCGTCTTAGTCAGACGTCCTATTCGTATGGAGATAAAAGATCCCTTTAAAAAAAAAAAAATTTAAAGTTCATTGTAACGATCACGTTTCTGTATTTCTGTTTCTATATTATACCTTTCACTTTAGAAAAGAAGAACTACGGTCAGGGAAAGCGGGTTTAGTTGATTTAAATTTCTATAATCGTAAAGAAACGTCCTTCTTTTTAATCTTATATACAAAGAAATATATATCAGAGTATTTTTGACTAGGATGATAATATACAACAAAGGATGAAAGGTAAAAGTGACTGAGTAAATAGAAATCCCCACAAACGTTCATCGAATATGTCTAGATAGAACGAGAAAAGTACAGACTCAAAATGCCAAAATAACTGTGTTGTACGTGTATACAACACGTGAGCAACAGAAGTGACGTGTCGGACCGTGTCCCTAACCACTGAGCCCACCCGTCGACCCGACAAGAGAGGTGTTGACGAAACGTGAATAACCTCCTCTGTCTAAACAAACATGTTACTCTAAACCACATGTCATTCTAAACAACGCATGGTCGCCGTGGAGTTCGAGGAGTTGCAATACCTGGTCCTTGAAAGTCTTCGGTGACCCATCGTTCACGAAACAAAGGGACAACGAGGGTTGTAATAGACCGGGAACTCAGAAGACCGTAGGTTGACAGTTACGGAGACCAAAAGAGGTCAATGTAAATTAAAACTGTATGACCGGACTGACCACGGTCTACTTGAAGAACCAGGAGTCCAGGAGAAAGACTGTTAGAACCCGAAATACTCTCACCGGTACTCCGGTTCATCCTCTACCGATGGAGGTGTCAGTCACGGGTCCTTCTCTATAGAGTAAGAAAAATAATTATTTATAATTCTAAAGTCTCTATTCTGTCGTACAGGTATTTTGAATGTCATAAATATAAAACTTTCTCGGAGTCAAAGTACTCCCTTTTGGAGGGTGTTCCTTGAATGTTGTTTTGAAATATAATTGGTAAACTTATTTTATCGGTTACAAATATTCCAGTCTGTAAACACGAAAAGTATATCAAACTGTTAATTAGAACCATACATTATCTTTTTAATTATATTTTTTATCTTTTTTATTTATCTTTTTATTTGAAAGTCCCGGTCTAGAGATTAAATATTATGGTAAATGTATCCTATATTTATAACCTGATTTACTATCAAGTCAAGTGAAAATTAAGTCTAATAGTAACCGAATATTGTAAGATATTCAAAGTACACGTATTACAACATAAAGATGTAGAGACATGTGATGTCGTACGAGTGTAGTTTTCGAATCAAAGGTAGGTAATACTATGTCAAACTGAGGGAAACGGGTACAGTGAGAGGGGAATGAGGGAAGGAAGACCATTAAATGAGACAAGAGACATGTATACACTAACCAAAACCAAACTAGATAAGTAAATGAATAAATTAAAGTAGTTTAAATTATAAGGTGTATACTTACTTTAATATTTTATCAATAAATGAAGTGAAGAAAACAAAAACAAAATATAAAATTTTACTAGTATAACCATTCAAATTCTTTTTATGATTTAATAGTACTTTAGATGAAGTTCTTTTTAGAACCATTATTGTAATAGAATCTCAATGTATAGTTTAATATAGTGTGAATAAATTCTTCATAAAGACTAATTCATTAGTTTTCCTGTCTGACGAACTTAATGTTTCGTCAGTTTCTAGAGGTTAACTATATTTACACCGTTTTTGGTGAGATATAAGATTAATAGTTTTATTATAGATCGACTATTGTATTTTTATAAAATTATTTATGTCGCTCTTCTTTGAAGTATTGGAACCAAAGTACAAAGGTAAACCTCCCAAAAGGTAATTTCATTGTAAGGACTGGAGAGATGCGGAGTAGTTGAAGAGGGGTTTCCATGACGGTAGGTGAGTTGTCCAGTTCGAGGTTTAATTCAGTAGAAACTAAAGAGAGTAAGGAGGATAGTTTAGATAGTCGTTCAAGATATCGAGGAAGACAGTGTAATATGGAGTTAGTCAGGTCGAAGAACGGTAAACGGGGGATCTGATACAGTACCGAGTAAAGAGTGGTCCAAATGACGTCAGTAGAAAATTTCCACAAGGACAAAAATAAGGACAGGGATGTTAGGTAAATGGGAACTGGAGATTCTAGGATATACTGGACCGGGGACCGTTGCGGAGGCTGAAACGACGGATGGAAAGAGATGGGGGCGGTAATACAAGGATCAGTGGCATCGGAAGAGAAACCGGTGGAGCCCGAAAAACGAAAGAGGAGTTAGACCTCATGGAAGGGTCTAATGAGATTCTGACCGAGGGACAGGACGTCACGGTTCAATGATGGATTTCGGTCGGAAAGACTAATGGGCATATCAATGGGGGTGAGTAGATGACTTAATAGGGCTATAAAGAACGAATAACAGACATGGAGTTACATATGAGGTACTATTGTTCGTGGAATAGACAGAAAAAGTCTCGGATCTTTACTCGTACCGTGTATCGTCCAAATGATATGTATAAATGATTGATTATTTTATTTAAAAGTAAATAATTTTTCTGGGGAGGTGATTTTGTATCCCTTTAATCATAATGATTGTACTTTTTAATGTCCACTGGTACTTTTAGTCATTATTCATTAAAATGTTAATCGTTTATGATACTAAATTAGAATCTCCGTACGTCTCCTAAGAATTTATAAATTTGGTTCTATACTAAGTAAATCAAAATCCAAATGGACCTCATAGGTGTATTAGTACAGGAAGACGGGAAGATTGACACCTTAGGGGAACTCAAAAAGGTTTTCGTAAACATATAAGACTCGTAAGTACCGACTTGAAGGGTTAGGAAAAAATTTTGTGTTTTTAAGATGTAGTATTTGTACATGAAGTATTAATGTATATTTAAAATTAAATATCAATTACAATAAGTTTAACTATTTCAAACCTGAGTTAGGGAATTGATGTAATTAAAAAGCTACCTTCTTAGACGTTAGTGTCCTTCATGGTTTATGATTTAATTTATTGAACTTTTTGACCTTAATGAAATCAAGAGAGAACATGTAAAAGATGACCCAGACGTTTCACTTTTGATGGGAATCACTAGACAGAGAACGGAAAGGAGATGAAACGAGTGACAGACCATTTTTATGAATGACTCTTGGTTTCGAGGGTTTTTATACCTTCACTCTCGACAGTATGGGTATTTGACTTATCCAAATCCGACATACGTTCTTAGATTTTCTTTTTCACAAATTTATCTTTTACTCTACGAAAAGAGAATAACTAAAAGATTTAGTTTACAAGGATCTTACACGAGACTTTTTTGACAGAATTACTGCATCGTAAATTATTTTTAGATTAGATTTGGATAGGACAAGAAGGTCCAACTTTTGTTACGTTTTGTGTAATAGTAAGTGAGTCTGAAGGCGTTAGTAAAATTTAAGTCTTTGTAGTTTTGCAAGTGTCTACCCATGACACTTATAATACCAACTATATCGTCGTATATAAACTATTATGACACTGTTCCTTACTTTCATTCTTTGGAAGTTACATACGTCGGGGGTGTTTTCCCCCTACTCTAACACGTCATTTTCCTAACAACACTCCTAATTTTTTGTACTAAACGTGATAACTTTTAAAATTTCTGATTTCTACGATCCTTTTCTAATTTCGTTAAAGTCTCAAAAAACAGAATTCCTGATTGATTTGAAATAGTCTTTGGGAGAACGTGACAACCACCCTTACATTTAACTATCTCGGTGATACCTCTTGTCACTTTTGATCCTTATTTTGATAGTATACTAGGTTATTGGGGTGGTGACCCGTATATGGGACTCTTTTGGTATTGACTTTTTCTGTGTACGTAGGATTACAAGTGTCATCGTGATAAATGTCACCCTGTGCATTCGTTGTCTACAAGTAACTGTCTACTTACCTATTCCTTCTACACCACGTATATATTTTACCTTATAATGAGTCGGTGTTTTTTCTTGTGTAGACTCAGTCAAGATCACTCCACCTACTTGGATCTCGGATAATATATCTTACTTCATTCAGTCTTTCTCTTTTTGTTTCTGGTATATAATTATATATATATATACCTTAGATGTTTTTACCATAACTGCTCAGATAAAAGTCCCTTCCTTACCTCTACGTGTGTCTCTTGTCTGAACACCGGTATCACCCCTTTCCTCTTTCACTCCGTTTACTTCTTTCATCGTGTCTGTATACATGTGGTGGTACACATTTTGTCTGTCGACCACTCTTCGACGGGTTGGTCGTGAGACACTACTAGATCTCGTCACGCTACCCTCCTCCCCTCTCTTTGATTTCTCCCTCCACTATATACATATTAATACCGATTAAACGTAACGATATCCCGTCTTTGGTTGTGTTGTAACATTTCGTTAAAAGGAGGTTAATCTTTTATCTAATTTTTTTATTTATTCTCCCTTTTCTTGAGGTAGTCTTAAGTCGAAAGATAATGTTTAACCGTTAATCGACTTTGACGACTTTTACTATGATTTTGTATGAACTCCGGAATACCATTTTCAGTTTGTAGTGAAGAAGAAGTCCTGTAAAAACTTCGACAACGAAAAGAAGATCATTCGGGTTACGATCTTACACTTTACGGACTTTCTCCTTTTATCCTGTTCTAGAAATTTTAACACGAAGAAGTCCATTCACATAAAATTTATCTCCATATTTTCATTCGTTAGACTATCCATTTTTTACACGTTTCAAATACTTGTTCGTCAAGTGTCTCTTTCTTTACTATATGTGTGTATACTTTTTACAAGTTGGAACCCTCAAGGGACCGCCGGATCACCAATTCTAAGATCCGAAGGTTACGGAACCGGACCCAATTTAGGGACCAGTCCCTTCAAGGACGTTCGACGTACCGTGTCATTTTTTTTTTTTTTGTTTTTTGCAAGTTGGAGTGAATTTCTTTGCATTCACTTTGTTTGTTCTAGTAGATAAAAAGTGGATAATTTTACCGTTTAAAATCTCGAATAATATTATGTCCTCACTGTTTTCACAATCCTTCGTCCGTAAAGAGTAGTGCGACTATTACCCTTTCATTTGGTCATACAAAAACCTTCGGTTAATCTGTCATAGATAGTCATATTACATTTACATATCTGGGTCTTGATCCTTAGTCACTCTGTCTAAGTGAATGAATTCATATGTTTCCATAAATGTGTTGTAAGTAAAATCACAAGAAATAATACACACACACACGGGATTACTCATCCTAAGACAACAAATCAGCGATTCAGTAGAGGTCGAGAAACCTTTGGGGTACCTGACATCGGACGGTCCGAGGAGACAGTCACCTTAGAAGAGTCGTTCTTATAATCTCACCCAACGGTAAAGGAGGAGGTCCCTGATTTCGGTGTAGAGGACGTGACCGTCCGTCTAAGAAATGGTGACTCGGTGTACCCTTCACAAGAAACAATACCAACCACCACCAAATCAGTGATTTAGCACAGACTGAGAACACTGGGTACCTGACATCGGGCGGTCTGAGGAGACAGGTACCCTAAAAGGTCCGTTCTTGTGATCTCACCCGACGGTAAAGGAGGAGGTCAAGAAACAATATGTTTCTGGATTTTTGTTGGATTTTCGGATAATTGTCCTCTATCAATTTACGTAGTATCTCCAGGTATTACCTTATACGTCGATGACTCGTACACAATCCGGATATACGTGATTACACCTTACTGAAGGTTTTCTGTGTTTGGAAAGTCTATCCCACGATCCTCCGTCTGTCTTTTTAAAATTAAAAACTAAAGTTTATACAGAGATACCCAAGTTTCAAAATGACGTAAATAAATGGTGACAATAACTTTTTTACACTCTGTGTGTATCTCATACTGTAGTAAATATCGGAGATCTAGTCATTGTCAGTTCCTTTAAGTCAGTCCGTCCACGATTTGTTTATAGGTTATTGTCGATGGTTTCCACTGTGATAATTCATTGAATAGATATTGTCATACCTCTTTTTTTATCAACGAAGGTAAATTACTCGATTCAGAGTTTGTTGAGATACTTTGTCATGTACACTTTATTTTTTATATCCTTTGATTGACACTATACTATTACTGTACGATTAAATAATAATCGTCCTTATCCGGAAAAGGTAAAGAGGAGACGAAAATAAAAAAAAATTACATTTAATAAGGGTTCTCATTCCTAGGATTTTCGGACTCTGACACAGTGTCCCTTTAGAGGTGCTGTAGACTCGACAAGAGTTACCGAAAATCCAGAGTCCACGAGATCGACACCAAGATTGACTTCCAGTCTTTCCATCTGATCCCTAGAAGAGGTCCGGGAGTTCTGGAGATACTTCATCTCTTTCATAGACTTTCTCTTTTTTATAAAAGTCATATGTATGGTAGACCTCGTAAGGAAGTCAGGTGTTCAATCTTAGACCTAGATGACGGGCGAGTTTATACCAGGACTCTTACATGTAGTACTATAGTGTTAACTCTTCCAATTGACGAAACGACTTTCGTCCCGTCTTAAGTCCTCCACCACCACCACCATTACGATTCCACCCATCCTCTAGTTACAGTCTTCTCTATTTGTCAATGATAAAATAAACCCAATAGTCTGTACAATTTAAAGTTTATAGTCATAGTATATGATGTACGTTTTGTCGTATCCTAGAAACAATAGAAATTTCGTGACTTTTGTAGGTATGATGCCCTTTATACTCAGTGATACATTCAGGGGGGTTTATTTGAAGCAAACAATTTTAAATTTTAAGATAGTGGTGACTACATGCGATACAGAATTACACAGTTGTTCTTTGTTTCCCAAGAAACGTAAGGTAATCAACGAGTAACTTTTTTTGTTGTTTTCGTTTTGTGATATACGAAACGACGATGTTTTAGTCTTATGTTTCAGTCAGTTGAATCTTAGAGTGAAAAATGGAAGTAGAAACAAAAGGACAAAAGAGGAAAAGAAGACGTATACAAGTCGGATTTATATAAATTTTTTTTTTCCGGATAGAATTTTATATTGTGGACTGTTCGTACTTTGTTTACCTCATGAGACTTCCTCCGTCCTTTGGATGGTTTTATGAAATGTATGACTTTATACATAAGTTTACGATGGAATAAGGTCTTTGTTTTAGTAGCAGGATCCCTTCCAGTGACGTTTTATCTACCATTATTAGGAGTAGTAATTAAATCAAGGGGTAAAGAAAGTCAGTTGTTATAAATGGATCACAGATAATATATGTCCCGTAACATGATTTTTGACCTTGAATAAGTAAAATATTGTTGTTTCGGTCTGTAGTTTGAATTGACTTACTAGATTGAATTGTAGTGAGTAGTGGAATTGATTCACTAGATTGAATTGTAGTAGGAATTATCCTGTTTGTCTGTAATACACAGATGACTATTCTATGTTATACAGTGGATACATCATAAGAACGAGGTTTTACGAATTAAACTTAGATGAGTACCCTTATTTTAATCTGTATAGGTCTCACCGAGTCTGCCATTTCGCAGACAGATGTCACGCCCTCTGGACCCAAGTTAGGGACCCAGCCCTTCTAGACGACCTCTTCCTTTACCGTTAGGTGAGGTCATGATAACGGACCTTTTAAGGTACCTGTCTCCTCGGACCATCCGATGTCAGGTACCCCAGCGTTTCTCAGCCTGTACTGACTCGCTGAAGTGAAGTGAAGTCTTATAACCTATAAGATTTTTTGATGATCGGATATGATCAACTGTAATTGTCTTTACACTTACAATACTTTTTGTTTTTTTCCGTTTTTCTCATAAGGGTTAATTTCCTCTAATATCTTTGTACTGTCGTTTACTTCACGTACTAGAAACTAACTTAGGAGAATGGGGTTGTATTAATATTTCTTATAAAGACCATATTAGTCTTTTTAAACTTGTCACTGATGTATGATCTATTATAATAACTAAGTTAAAATTAAATGACCCATTCTATTACGGGAGATCATTACTTTTGGTCATACTTTGATGTCTTTTTGGTCCCTTAACAGATACCTCGACCTTTCGGAAAGCCAAATAAATGACTTTTCTCATTGAAAAGTATGGAACGATACGACACAAAACCTCATTACTATTTTCATGTATAATTTCAGAAAGTCACTAAGTAGGAAGTCAAGTATTTGAGGTACCGGACTATGTGGACCAAAGGATTTTTCTGTCTAATATGTCTCCACTTGACGTGACGGGAACTTCATATCTCATTGCATTCTTAGATTTTTAATTAGAATTTTAGTTCTCTTTCTTTTGTTAGTATAGAGTAAGTCGAACGAATTTGACTGTTTAAAGTAAAGTACTTTTATTTGATCGTTTAAATTGTGATATTCGAGTTTCAGGACCATTATCAACACAGAGTATTAATACTTTAAATTTGTTTATACTTTTTCAAACTAGACTAGGGTACGGGATGAATTTAAGGATTCTCAAACAAAAATCGGAGACTTTGGATTGTAACGGATAAGTTGATTTCGGACGTAACAGAATCCGTTTTAGATTTTATCATCAATTCTATAGTACAGGAATCCTTTAACGTTTACGTTTATTTTATCACTGATGAGATATCTCTTGATATTCCTTTTTATGATTTCGGTTTTCCGCATATGACGTGTAATTTGTCGAAAACGAGAGATAGTTTCACTTTATTGAATGACTTATATAATCTCGTATTTTTTCGATATAAGATAAAAATTTCCATAAACTGTGATCGTTAAATAGATACTTAAGTACTGTTATTGTTCATCTTTAAGTGATGATCATAGTTAATAAAATTAAAGTTCTTAATTAGAAAATTTTAGAATAAAGGTAAAATGTGTAGAGTTTCTTAGTTTGCTAACGTTTTATAAAATTAGGATCGTCTCTTTTTAAAATTTAATCATATGTTTTACTTTTAAATTATCTTATTTACTTCAGTACCGAATTTTAACTACCCTCTGATAGTCTTTCCAAACAAATCAATAATTCAGTGGATTGTATTTTTCACCTATAAAGAGTAACTAAACGGTTTTTTATGAGTGAAGAAGTCGTATGTCCATGATTCACGGATATCACATGGGGATCTAGAGTGGGAAAGACAGATATGAACTTAAAACAAAAATCCTCAAGTCCTTTCTTGAAGTCTTGAAGATGTTATTAAGTTTAATGTTTCTGTTTCTGTTTCTGTTTCTGTTTCTGTTTCTAACTGCATGGAAAGTCTTATTCGTATTTATAATTCATGAATGAATTTGCACCGGTGAAACAAATACTGTGAGAGATTCGGTCAAAGTAATAAAAGGACAACTTTGTTATAAAAACAGTAAAAATGGAAGTGTATTACTGAAACAAAAGAAAATGACACTTGGCTTTATGGCAAAGTTTCGTAAAGACTCATAAAATTTTTATTAAGTTTTATTCTAGTTAAAGGTTATAAATTTTTAATCCAGATTTTGGATAGTCACAACTCCCTACCTAAAGAATCGTCTCCATTCTGCGGACATATTTAACGAATTTCTTCTTTAAATTAGATTTAAACAGGAGTATATACATATGTGTATGTTGTTTATTAAGTTTCTTTGACAATAAAAAATTTAGATCATACAATAGGTGGGTGTAGTAAATTCGTTTGCAGGTACAACTTGATTAGGAATTTTGGTTCCATTGTTTTATTTATCCTAGATACCATTTTGTGTATATATCTACAGGTTTATATAAGACCGAAGACGTTAATATTAAAAAAAAATTAACCGAACTTAAAAAGGAAATTGTTTTTTAAAAAGAAAAAGAAAAACCAGTTCGATGTAGGGTGCACCCTAGAATCAAGGAGTTGGTCCTTAACTTGGGTGCAGGGGAGGTCACCTTTCCGTCTCAGGATTTGTAACCTGATGGTCCTTCAGGGTTGTTCCTTAGAAGAAAAAAAAAAAAAATTTACTTCAGTAAATTTTAGTCCTATTCCTGAATCAGTTATATGATTTCGTTCGAGTATCCAAGGATTTCAGGACGTTTTTAATTCTTTAAATCGGAGGAAAATTTTTCATGAACTTTCGTCACTTTTCATTCCCATATGTAATTTCGAACGATAAAAAAAACGTTTTGTACCATGCATGAGAAAACCATAAATAAATAAAAAACATACATAAATAAATTTATACTATATATATATATATAAAAACATAGGGTTTAGTGACGTGTACCACTGACGTCGGTACTTTAATTTTCTGCGAACAAGGAACCTTCTTTTCAATACTGGTTGGATCTATCGTATAAGTTTTCGTCTCTGTAATGAAACGGTTGTTCCCAGGTAGATCATTTTCGATACCAAAAAGGTCGTCAGTACATACCTACACTCTTAACCTGATATGTCTTTCGACTCGTGGCTTCTTGACTACGAAAACTTGACACCATAACCTCTTCTGAGAACTCTCAGGGAACCTGACGTTTCTCTAGGTGGGTCAGGTAGGATTTCCTCTGGTCAGGACCCACAAGTAACCTTCCTGACTACAACTTCAACTTTGAGGTTATGAAACCGATGGACTACGCTTCTCAACTGAGTAACCTTTTCTGGGACTACGACCCTTACTGACTTCCGTCCTCTTCCCCTGTTGTCTCCTACTCTACCAACCTACCGTAGTGACTGAGTTACCTGTACTCAAACCCATTCGAGGCCCTCAACCACTACCTGTCCCTCCGGACCGTACGACGTCAGGTACCCCAGGGTTTCTCAACCTGTGCTGACTCACTGACTTGACTACCATACACTTTAACAAAAATCCACCGTGTCAATATATAGGAATTTCAAAACTTGTCAATAAGTAAGTAGAATTGTACATAATTCTTTTTTAATTAGATCTTACAGTTTGGATGATAAAGTAACATAACAACGAATCTTTCTACGATTCCTTTTTACATTCAATTAAATTTTTACATAATCATTAAAGATTTTAACCATCTGTCTACACGTCTTTAATACTTCCACTGTACCAATTTCAGACTCTTAGTCAATTGTCACTTTGATCTTTTCGTGATACCTATAAACTCTTCTTTTTACTGGTTCTCAGTTCCGAATAAAGATAAGATGAAGAGACCTTTCGGAACTATCATTTCCATTCAAATTGGAGAATATTCTTAGTAACAAGATTACGTATTAAATTTTTATGCACAATTTTTTATACTGAGTATTAGAAATCCTAATGACGGATTTACAGTTGTTATGGATTACATTTATAGTGGACCCTACCGATACTCTTACGTGGGACGTCTAGAGATCAATCTCCTTGTCTCTGTGATTACGTCCGAGTGAGTCCCTCCGTACCCTTCCGTGGTTTGGAACTAATCTGATGGGTCGTCAGGTCCTGTAAGGATGGAAGAAAGGAAGAAAGAAGTAGACCCTAGTCTGAACGTGATGTCAAACTACCGAGGGGGTCGGAAAGGGTCGAGGGAGTAGTTAGGAGAGTGTCAGTGATAAGGGTGATTTTGGAATTTACAAAACAGAACTGTAGACGAAGAGTCTTCTGGGTCTGATTGTATGGTGGGTTTATCAAAGTCATAAAGTGTTTCAAGAGAAAAAGAGACCTCTTTTAAATGCAATTTCATTTTTTTAATTTCTCAAATAACGAGATACCACAAAAGATTTATCGGTCTGATAGAAATTTTACAAAGGATTTCGGGGTTTCGGGTCTTAATTCCAAATATGGTGATTTTTTAATTGTCACTCTCAAAATATGGACTTTTAGTTTTGTCTAAAAGGATTTTGAAGTTCTCGAAGGTTAATCTCTTTTTCTTTTTGATAGGGTAGAACTACACTTACCTCAATTTTTTTGTTTTGACCTGAATGTAAGAGTCCATTTAAAAACCGTTACCGTGACACACCGTACCCAAGTTATGTTTCGTTCACTTATTAAAGAGAGTAACACTGGAGAAGAAACCAGTGTAAAGGGTGAGGTCCATGCATTGCGAGAGGATTATGTTTTTACTTTTCTTTTTCATTCTCAATTAACGAAAGGTACATTTAGTTCTTGTGACGTAATTTAGTTTAGATACTCTCTCACTGGTCTTTAATAGACTTGTACAAAGATTTGGACTTGTTGTGAGATATACGACTTTCTCCTTCTTTTTATGTCTCTAGATTCATTGTGTCCCGAATAGAATTGAATTTATGTGTGTGTGTTTATAATATTTGTTTCGGGGAGTTAATTTATTCGTACATAATAATTAGTTTTTTTGTTTTTTCTCCCATCACCGGTAGTACCCTGTTGTACTTTAATTTTCTACGAATGAGGAACCTTCTTTTAGATATTGTTTGGGTCTCTCGTATAATTTTTCGTTTCTATAGTTAAACGGTTGTTTCTAGACATATCAGTTTCGATACCTACACTCTCTACCTGGTATTTCTTCCGACTCGTGACTTCTTAACTACGAAAGATTGACACCACAACCTCTTCTGAGAACTCTCAGGGATCCTGTCGTTCCTCTAGGTTGGTCAGTTAGGATTTCCTTTAGTTGGAACTTATAAGTAACCTTCCGGACTCCGACTTCGACTTCGAGGTTATGAAACCGGTGGACTATGTTTCTTGAGTGAGTGACCTTTTCTGAGATTACGACCCTTCATAACTTCCGTCCTCCTCTTCCCCTTCTGTCTCCTGTTCTACCAACCTACCGTAGTGACTGAGTTACCTGTACTCAAACTCGTTCGAGGTTCTCTACCACTTCCTGTCGCTTCAACCGAACGACGTCAGGTACCCCAGTGTTTCTCAGTCTGTGTTGATTCGTTGACTTGTTGTCGTTGTTTCTTAGGACTTTGTTGTCGAAAAGAAAGTTCCAGAAGGAGTTCAAACAGAGATGAACAATAAATACCTTCTTGTTTCACTTTTGATTTTCTGTTTTATGAATTTTTACAGAGATATCCGATTTACTGTTTTGTCATTACACACAGTCCTTACCTACGATAACGGTCGTACGGGTGTACTAGTCTAAAGATAAAAAATAGAGTTATTTGAAGGTCTACCTCTCTCTTTTATCGATTAAAATTGATACCCTTACAATTTACAGTCGTCGTAAATTAAGGGTTACGGAGTTCTTCCGAACTATATAAACTAGAATACAGTGTCATAAGTTATCATGAATAACTTTTAGTTACACATGTTTCAGAACACTATAGATATTCTCCCATTAATCTCATGTTCCTGTCCTTAAAAAAAAAAAAAACAGATTCTCTAGACTTAAGATGTTTAGTCGTTTTGTTACTGTAAAACAATTAAATTAAGTGAGCGTTGTCTAAGTAATGATAAATTTATGTAACATTAAAAGTAAAAAAGTGGTATTGTCATGGGAGACATTCAAAGTACGATCTTTCTTAGAATCTCTAGTGTATCTAATGAAAATGGGAAATGTTTAGTTCTTAAACTCGGGGACTTTTACATTTACCGTACGAGAACCATCAAATATCGTTCCAGTTCTGATCGAGAACAATCAAATATCGTTCCAGTTCTGATCTAGAATACTAAGGATTAGGTTTAGAAAATGTGAATAACTACAAAAGAGACATTATAATAGTCTCTAAAATGTGTATGTATGTAAAAAATTTTTTACTACCGAGAATTTTCATTATTTGAATCTTTACATCGTTCATAATTAATTTTTATTTTACTGTATCTTCCTTTATAGGTTACTTAAATCCATTTGTTTTATTGTCGTTATATTATCGTTATCATTTAATCACTTTTATATTTTATGGTTTTGGATAACTGTTAAGATTATATACCATAATTATACGTCATCGTCTTTAAGAAGTATCATAAGATTCTTGTTTGTGTTTTTAAGGGTTCAAAAACATTAGATTATTTCATATAGTAGTTGAATTTTTATAAAACGTGTAAAAATTGAACAGGTAAAAAAGGTCTTCAAAGGATGTCTTATGAGACCTTAATAAAGTCTTCTCAACCACGGACCTTCTAAATGTAGAGTGCTCCGTTACTTCCAAATAGTGTGAAAGACGACTCTGTTCGTCGATCAGGTCGTTGATCGAGGACTGTTTGTCGTTCATTTTATATGGGTACAAAAGTCTAAACCGATTTGTCGTTCATTTTATATGGGTACAAAAGTCTATACCGATTACCGATCTTAGGAATGGTCCTTGATAATTATGTTTCGTCACAGAGGATGTCATATCATTCTTTGTTCTCGGTCTTATTCTTCAATTCTTGAAAATGTATCGACCATTTTAGTTCTCTGATATTATATATTGTATATTTTCGTCTTCATTCCGGTTATACCCGTGGTTCATTAAATTATCTTGACCTACTTTTATGTAGAATGAATCTACGTACAATGTAACTTTAAAATGTATATATATATTTTAAAAATCGTGGATCGTATATGAATAAAATGTAGATACAAAGATTGATCCTGTTAATAAAAGGTCTGGAGATGTGTGTTCAAGTTTGTTAATTGTTTAGTCCATAACCTTTCACTTCTACATTATCGACACGAAAAGATTTCCACTTAAAGATTTGTATAGTTAGTGTAATCAGTGTAGTTAGAGATTATAAGAGACGATATAGACCTCTTCTTGTTTCATTCAATCTCAAGAATGATTACAAGAGAGATATTTCATTGAGTACGAGACAAAGTTTTGTATAAAATGAGAATGGGTGTTATATCTACTCCTGAACTTCGTAAAGAAGATAATTCCATAATATGACGAATTGGTTTAGGACATCTTAATATTTTCTTTTTTAATCAATGTATTCTTGGTTTTCGGTGGTATTTTGTGTGTAAAAAAAGTCCTAGTCTGACTGTCAGGTCGGTTAGGTCATAAAAGAAAGTCATAAAAGTTGTCTCTTAATACTCTGCTTATTAAGGGAAAACAACTGAAGTTTAAGATATTCCAGTGTTATGAGCCGTAGATTATTCTTGAGTTACGACGACGACGACGACGATTCGACGAAGTCAACACAGCTTTAGACACCCTGGGGTATCTGCCGTCGGGTGGTCCGAGACGACAGGGACCCTAAGAGGTCCGTTCTTGTGACCTCACCCGACGGTGACGGAAGAGGTTACGTACTTTCACTTTTTCACATTCACTTCAGTGAGTAAGCTCAGACTGAGAATCGCTGGGGTACCTGATGTCGGATGGTCCGAGGAGGTAGGTACCCTAAAAGGTCCGTTGTCATGACTTCACCCAACGGTGACGGAAGAGGCTTCTTCAGTTATTGTCAACGATTTATAATAATGACAAAAATAATAGGAATAATGGGTAGTTCGGAAGTCAGTCTTTTTCTTAAGATTGGAAATTGAAAGGGACATGATGCCGAAGGAAGAATAGTCCCAACCACCCTGTCACCGATGTTTATACATTGGTTGTCGATACCACTCACGTGGGGGGGGGTTTTGTGGACAATGAATTTATGATATCATTTAATGTATGAGTAAAAGTGACTCATATTTTTGTACTGATTTTTAATCGAAACATAAAAAATAGGATAAGAAACCCGGAAACATTCACTGAAGATTAAACTTCTTATTTTATTACGTTAAGTATTTAATGTTTCGGATGAAATATTTGACCATCCTTTATAATTTTGTTACTTCTCCACTATTTTGAGGTTTCTGTTTGATATTTGACTTATTTCCGTTATTTATGTTTATTTCTTATAGAAATGATTTATTCCTTGAAAATATCTTTGTCCTTTTTCCACTTCCTGTCTTTGTCTATTAAGTGATGGTTTTTCCCTTTTTTTATTTCAGTTATTAGTACTTTTGTTTCAGTTGGAGTGACTATTGATTTTTTGACGTTTACTTTTAATTTGTGGTAGAAAGTATATAATCTAGTTGTTTTGTGGTCACGGTAATGTCTACATATATGACGATCTCTCTCAGTCAAACTGTTATAGATAAGTTCTTTGCATTCTTTCCCATACGACGTAAGAGGTCGTTTAGATGAGGATTCTTAAATAAAATTGTTTTATTCATCCGTTCATAAATTTGGAACTCCACGTCTCTACAAATATTCTCGTTTTTTTTAGTTTTTTGGGGAAGTCGTTATCCTCTGATTTCATATTACGTTAGTATTTCACGTTATAATGTGTCGGTAATTTTTAATACAATTTTTTCTACTACGTCAATATATGAAGAAATTACGGTTCTTTTTTTGGGTAGTGTTATAAAGTGATTCGTGTCCTTCGTTTAACGTTTTATCGTGTATACTTTCTGAGTTAAAAAGGAAATTTTTGTTTGCTGTGGTTTTGAAATTTTCACTAGTAAGGATTCTCCGTCAAAGTACACTAAAAGAAGAGGAAAAACAATTAGATATATGTCAGTAGTGAGTCATAGGAGTCCCCTAATGAGGTCCTGGGAACGTCTATGGTTTTAGGTGTCTACAAATTCAGGGAATATATATAACTGATCATCCAGCCCTAAGACGTAGGTACATGTAAGATTAAAAATATCTCACTTTTCTTATATACACACATGTACGTCTTCATCTACATACAAAATACATACACACACCACAAACCTCTATATGTATATATTTATTTATTAGTATATACTAATTTTATCAATTGTTATTTTAAAAGAAACCTAATTAAATATATAGTCAAAGATAGTGAATGGACCAGAAAATACCTATACCAGAACAATTTTCGTAGTCGTTCAAGTATGGACACTTCATGGTCATTATTCTTGAACAACCCTAGGTAATCTCTACGTGGTTAGACACTTTCTTTAGTTCAGGGTATCAAGATACGTAATTTACCTCTTTGTAAAACAGAGATCATCATCCCGATACTCTTATTCCATTTAGACGTCTTCTATTACATCGTCCGGGAAGACGAAGATACTAAGATATAAGTAGAGTTGTCACTCTTTATTCATTTATTTTCATATTATGTTATTATTCAATATTTTTCCAATAATATAATATTATAGAAGAGGATGATGTTCCTTATATCCTTCCTTCCAATACTGTGTATAGTCTTGTTTAAATTTATCCATGGACTTCGTATTACTATAGAAATAGTATGTAAAGAAGAGACGTAAATTGTAGAACCATTATTTTGTGGATATTTTATCTTCCATCTTGTCTTCGATTTTCTTAGTAAAATAAAGTTTGTTTTAAGAGTCGTTTTTGATAAGAAATTTAAAAATGATTTGATCTTTGGGGTTCTTGATGAAACATCGTCTCTTTTTTCTTCGACATTTAAATACTTAGTAAAATTCCCTAAACCCTCCTACTACACTCTTTTATACCGTACTTTTATGAAGTCTCAAATTTTACGAGATATGATCAATAATAAGAGTTGTACACATTGTTTTATTAACTGAGGGGGTGGTTCAAGTTAATGCTCTTAGAGGAGACATCGAATCGTCATTTCTTAGACGAACGTTATGTCCTCTGGGTCCAAGCTAAGAACCCAACCCTTCTAGGGGACCTCCTGTTTTACCGTTGGGTGAGGTCGTAAGAACGGACCCTTTAAGGTACCTGTCTCAGGCCACCCGATCTCGGGTACCTCAGTGTCTCAGCCTGTACTGACTCGTCTCTTTTCGTATGATTCAAATTTTGTGGGTGAAGTTATTTTCATTTGGTTTAAGGATGTTAGTTAGTTACGGTAAAAAGAAGGTTCGTCATAGAAATGTTAAGCAAAGGGGTAGAAAGTCCTTTTCGTGAAGAATAAACGAGATTTTGTCTCCCTTTTTAACATTCTACGGTAAGTTAATTCTGACCACCATTCTTCAAATGTCAAGGGTTCATTCCGTTAGAAGTCTTTTCTATATATAATCACCCTTTCTAAGACCACCATGATGGCCGAAAGTGGACTGGATAGGCGAATTGTCCTAATTCCTTTTACAGGTGTACCAGTGATCTTGAAGGAACTCAAATGCTTTCTCGATCTTTTGTTTTTATGACTCGTCTTAGGTCCCTATGTTTCATTTTATAAATAATTATTTCCTTTTTCGTTCGTCTTTTACTTGTGTGTTATACTTATGATGTGGAACGGTATGGACCGATTACTCTCTCTCGGGTAAAGAAGCGGTGTAGAGTCGTTGTTGAACCCGTTGGTTATGGTCTGTTGCGTTTCCTATAAGTTGGTCATGGAGATGAACTTTTAGGAGGACTTTGTCTCACTCTAGTTAAAGTTATAAAGAGTCTCCAAACCTACGATACCGTGATATGTAGCGAGGTAAAAGAGTAGACATTTTACCTTCCCGAACTTGATCTCCTGAGGTTCAGTGGTACTAAGTCCAAAGTTACAAGATACTGTGTCTGTATTTTAATAATTGACCCTTAATAAGTCCATCCAAAGTTTTATAGAAAAAGAAGGGTGAGTTGGTTCTCCATAAATCTTTATCTTATATTCGTTCAGTCTTAAATTATCAGTGAATGTTTTCCGTGTTTAAGTACGTCAGAACTTTGTCGTGGGTCGGACGAGTTTGCGTGTACTTCTGGATTTTCAATTTTTTACTTTTTCTACTCTTTCGTTATTTGGGTCAACTAAACAGAGGGTCAATTAAGTAGTTCAAACTTTTGAACACTTTAAATTTATATGTAATTGACTCGAATCTATACTGCGGAGTCTTACGTTTCAAAACTAAAGATTAAAACTTTGTGTCATAATGATTGTATAAATTCTAGGATGTGACATAATAAAAATATATATATTTATGATACGAAGAAGGATTCTTTACTAAAAGGAGTGTTTGGTTCATGGTCTTCTTTATTTTTGACATATCGTGTCCCTTGACATAATTTATAGGACACTATTCGGTAATACTTTTTTCTTATACACACACACACACATATATATATATATTGAATCAGTAAAATAACAGGTTGTCTTTAATTTGTGTCGTAACACTTAGTTGATATGGAGGTATTTTGTTTTTCTTTATTATTGATTAGATCCATAAAGAAAAACATTTTTATCTTCACTGTATTTTAGTGTACAGTTAATATGGTGTTTGTTTTTAATGGATTTTTACTATAGTCGTTAGACATGTGTCTAGGATTTAGATATTTTGAGAATTTTTTATTGTATCCTTTTTCTGAAACGTTGTAACCTAAACTATCATTAAAGAACCTATACTGTAGTTTTTGTATCGATTAGTTTCCTTTTTATTTAATCTGATATGGTTTAATTTTTGAAAACACGTAGTTTCCTGTACTTGTTGTCTCACTTTTCCGTTGGGCGTCTTACCTTCTTTTATAGTCCTTTAGTATATGGAGTATTCATCAATTATAGGTCTTATATGTTTCTTAAGATTATTGAGTTGTTATTTTAGACTAATTTTTATCTGTTACCTGAACTAGTCTGTAAAGAGGTTTCTTCTTTATGTATACCGGTAATTCGTGTCCTTTGTTACGAGTTATAGTGATTAGAAATTCTTTTACGTTTAGTTTTGGTGTCCTCTATGGTCAAGTGTGAATAATCCTACCAATAAATTTTCTTTTTTATAGTTTACAACTACTCCTACATTTCTTTGACCTTAGGAACACGTGACAACAACCCTTACATTTTACCGCGTCCACGGTAGCTTTTGTCATACCACCGAGGAGTTTTTTAATTTTTGATCTTAATACAATACTAGGCCGTTATGGTGAGATGCCCACATATTGAGGTCTTGACTTTTGTTCCTAAGTTTACCTATAAACCTCTGAACACAAGTACCGTTGTAATAAGTTGTTGTCGGTTTTCAACATTCGTTGGATTCGTAGATGACTTCCTACTTATCTATTTGTCTTACACCATACGTATGATGTCTTATAACACGACACGAATCAACGAGTCAGTACAAGCTGAGAAACGCTACGGTACCTGACATCGGGCGGTCCGAGGAGACAGGTACCCCTAAGAGGTCCGTTCTTATGACCTCACCCAACGGTACGGGAGAAGGTCCCATAGAAGGACTGGGTCCCTAACTTGGGTCCAGAGGACGTAACGTCCGCGTAAGAAATGGTCAACTCGGTGTCCCTTCGGGTTCTTATGACCTCACCCATCGAATAGGGAAGAGGTCCCCTCGAAGGACTGGGTCCTTGACCCCAGAGGACGTAACGTTCACCTAAGAAATGGTCAACTCGATGGTCCCTTCGGGTGATACCTTATAATAGGTCGGAATTTCCACTTCCTTTAGAATGTGTGTAGTGTTGTACCTACTTGAAACTCTTGTAATACGATTCACTTTATTCGGTCAATATTTTCCTATGTTTATACTAAAGTGAATATACTCTATGGATATCAGTTCAGTATCTCTGTCTTTTAGAGACATCACTTGTTCCTTACTCTTCGATACAACTTACCCATGTTTTAAAGTCTAACCCTTCTACTTTTTTAAAACCTACACCTACCACCACTACCAACATGTTGTCACACTTATATGAATTGTGGTGACTTGATATATGAATTCGTACTAATTTTACCATTTAAAATACATATGAAATGGTGTCTTTATATTTATGTTTGTGAAGATGTTTCAATAATTTTCTTTTTTTTTGACTGTCCCGGTTAAATGTACCTTTTCGTTTAGTTTCCTACTAACTTCTTTTAGATACTAAAGAAAGAAAGTCACCACTTTCCTTATCACTGTCTCAGTTGTGTGACCACGTTAGTCTGTCTTTTCTCCCACTTTTTTGACGTTGTTCTAAAAGGATATACGAACCTATCCGTTATTCAATGGTTCAACCAGGATTTCATATATGATACTCCTAGGTACTCAACTGGGTCTATTGTTTTCTAGGTCCATTTGTTTGTGGGACTGTACAGACCAGTGTCGAGAAACTTCCTGTCACTGTCAAGAATTGACGTCATAGACTAGATGCATACACGAGTGTTTTCATCATGACTAAGATTATACTGATAGATGTCTTTTGTTTCGATTATGTTTGTACGTTCTTGGTTTATTTGTGAGTGGTCGTTCTCAGGATCTGTCACCGTCTACATACGAATGTTCTAGAAGTCTATGAAACATCCTGAATCAAAGGTTTCATACTGGTGTGTTAACATAATGACAAAACGATGATCTAAACTTTGGACATGACGTGGAGTAGTGTCGAAACACTGTAAGAAATATTCGGTGATCATTCTCAAGAAGGATTTTCCTTTTATTCTTACGTTTATTTGACTATTCAATGGATGAAATAATAATTATATAGTAAGTTATTTATAAATGATAATTTATTTATGTTCGTGTTTTAACAAGATACACAATAATCTCGATGGAGTTGTCCTAGACGTTTGGACATCCTTTGTAATCCTGTCAGTCTGTCTATGTCTATGTGTTAGTTTCATTTTTTAACATTCGGTACATTCACCATATTTGATTATTGAGATTATCCCGTTTTTTTCTTTTTTTAGTGTTTGTTAACCCTTGTGTGTAAACATTTGTATCGAAAACTCACCCCAGACTTTCTTATGCGTCGAATTCGTACCCCCCTTCTACCTCTCTACCATCGTTACATTCGTCTCTATGTCTTTTTTGTTTGTCTTTATTCCCCTTCATGTTGAGAACAAGTCCCTCACCTTTTCTTATTTTAGACCTATTTAGTCTCCGAATACCTATCTTAATTACTCGGTCATTTGACCTTTGTACGGAACCGTGTCGGTACACTTTACACTTAAACTTATCTGAACTTCTCATAGACTACACATTATTATTTCAGTTGAATAACAAAGTTCTTCTTAATCACCACAGTGACTTCTACTACCTAACCTCCCCCGTTACAATCCTCTGTTCCTTTGGTTGTCTTTCAAAGTAATGATTCAATTCACATTCCACTATTCCCTGAGTTGTTCCCACCCCGGTCAGTACCGTTTTTTCTTATTTGAATGTCCTTTATGCAATCCTAATATTTTGTTTAAATCTTCCTCCTTCTGAGTTTAGACCCACTCATACCCTTCCTCTACTCAGTTTCCAGTGAAAAATTCTCGTAAAGAGTGTACCTAAAATAAAAATGTTTTCTTAAGATATCAATTTAAAACCCTGATAAGGAGAATCTTTACTAACTAATTGGGTAACTAAATAGTTTTCCAAACTCTTCAAGTCACCAAATTTTTTTACAAACTAAAACAAGTGGGATTTTAAAAAGTTAGAAGGGACTTGTGTTTTGTAAAAAAAGGGAGTTTCCAGACAATTGTAGATTATGTGTCTTGTGTCATCGAGAGTCTCAAGGACATACCTACTTACGTACTTAGTACCACAGTCCTTGTCTTGTTCTTTCAGTTCTTCTCTTTTACGTTCGACCTTTATCTTACTTTACTACTGTTTAGTTAAATGATTATAACTCAAACTTTATCTTTAATCCTAGATTCGTCAGTACACGTTGTGTGTTTGTGTTCACTATGATATCGAACCCTTTCAATAGAATACTTTAAAATTGACTCCACCCTCTTTATTTTCTAGACATTCTTTCTCTTCTTTTATAACCCCTTACAGAGCAAATGATCCGTCTTTCTTGACTCCCCCTTTTCCGTTAGTGACTAACTTTACCCATTAGTTATTATCTTTATAGTCCTATTCTTCCGAACACTTTTAGTCTCCCTTTCTCTTAAAGTTTTACTAATTCTAAGAGTTTTCTTGTGTTACGATGTCCATAAATTCCTTCTCCCTTTTCTGGACTTAAACCAATGATTTATCTAGGAAACTTTAAAAAAGTTCTGTGTCAAGGATAATTAAGGATTCCTGTCTTCGGACCGAGATTTCGTCAAAATCTTCGATTTGTCACTATTGTCGTATATATCTACTGAAGTCTACTATCATTTACATCTGTAGACGTCCACAGTTCTACTTATGGAGTAGAGGTTGCTAATTGGTACGGGAGGTGTTTCCACTCCTCTCGGTTTTTTGTACACGACACTGTCTGTTGACCTGTTATAAAGGATAGGAATGACAAGGTATGTCGATGACGCAATCTAACTTCAGATAACACAGACACTCACATCGACGGTGAGACTTGGCCACTGGTTGACGACCACCACGTTGTCTTTTCCTTTTTTCCTTCTAGTTTTTGTCAAATACTTCATCGTCACTGTTCCCCAGAAAATCAGAGTAACAAAAATTCCTGTCAGGACCACAAACTCCGTCTACTTACTTTCTCACCCTTTATGGTCTCCTTCCTTTGAGGTCCTTCTTCATTGTATCTAACTCTGGTACTCGGATCCATCTCTGTTGTGAAGTTCTTTCTTTCTCCATTTTTCTTTCTCTGGTTATCACTTCTATATACGTCTTTGAGTCACTTATCTGATATCACTCACCATGTCTTTTTGACCTCTTCTACTTTTTTAAACTCTACAATTAAAAGAATCTCGTCTTTATTTACTCCAGTAGAAGAGTTTTCCCTTAGACTAATCCTAATATACAAATTTCTCCCAATACCAGATGGTCTCTCTACCATACCCCTCCCTTCACCCTCCCCCCAAGTCCTAACCCTTGTGCACATGTGGGCACCGTCTAAGTACAACTACATACTGTTTTGGTTATGTCATAACATTTCGTTTTTTTTTGTTGTTGTTTTTTGTGGTCATACTATCGTAATTTTTTTTTTTCAAAGGTCGTACTCCTTTTTTTTATTTATTTATTTCTCCCAATACCAGATTTTAATAACGAATTCCTTTTTGTAATCAAGATATAAAATTTTCATTATAAAAATCACCAAATTACGTATGTTGTTCTGAGAACTAACTTATTTATCGGTGGGTGAAGGTGACAACCTAATGAATTTTCAGATTAGGATTAAAAGTATAATAATTATAAGTACAGGTTCCTTTATTTAAATTCATTAAATAATTAACTAATCACACACAACATTAAAAATTTAAGGTGAGAAGGGTTGTCATTTACCTTATGGTACCTCATGTAAAAGATTCACATTTTTTGATGTTTAAATTATTCTACTAAGTTTATATATTCTTTTATAGTCTTCATTATTTTGAAATGTAGTTCCTTCAACGTTGTATTTTGACAATAATTATAATTGGTAATCTTGTGAATTTTTCCGTGACTAGGAGGATTGTTTGAAATGAATGTAGTGTTCGTGTGGTAAGAACCTTGTAATCATTTTATAAGAAGTTGACGTAGACATATCGTTACCGTCGGAGGGTCAGTCCTAGATGAAGATACACAACGGGGTGAACGGAAGACTAAAGAAGGTAAGGGATGTTCTTTTCTCATTAATTGTATGTATGTACCCGGGAGAAAGAAACGAGGAGGTAACCGTTTTATATTTTAGTAGTTCCAAGTATGAGTACATACGAATTCATAAAAAAAATTTTGTACCGATAGATTCAGTCTTACGTACCTAAGTTTGAGATTAAGACAGTGAGAGATCGACATACTAGGACCAGTTTAATAAAGATTCGATACTAAGGGAACATACATTTTACCCCTATTATTATCATTGATGGAGTATTCTAACGATACTCCGAGTTTTCTTTATTACGCACTTCTATAAATGTTGTCAATAGTGTATGATATATAATTATTTGTAATTATCATTGTCGTCGTCAATTGATTCCAGATACTTTCGTCCTAGTCACTCCGTCACAAATTTAAAATGAAAATGAAACGATGTTAATAAGAAAGAGTTTTGGCATTAAACGAGTATTGTTTTGTACTTTTTAACCCTAATTCAAAAATTTTATTTAAATAGAATGACTACATGTCTTCTTGATAGTATGGACGTATGTCCATTCTTAGAAGTTTTTTCTAGCTTTCGGAAGTTCCTTGACGTAAGAATTAGAAAGACAGGTATGACACCCGAACGACTAGTCCTATATAGATTATAAAGTTCTCTGTTTCTTTGTAAAGTGAAAGGATAAAACTCTATTAAAATTCCAAGAGTCCCGATATGTGTTACAACTAAGTAGTTTTAATACATAAGATTAAAGAATGTTAAGATCCGTCGTGATCTTAATACGGTCGTTTTACACTTACGAGATGGTCTCCGTCTACAGTTCCGATTTCGGACTGAAGAAGTGAGTTTTTAATCCGACTAATTCACTTGGATCTTCCTTTGATCGACCAGTGTCTGCCTGTTAGTGTTATGTTTGAAAGATCTTCGTAAGTATATGAAATGGGTTTCCTGGTCTACTTTAGGGGAGTCAGAGTTTTATGTACAATTTTGATGGACACGTCCTACAGACAACAGACGCGTTTGACAAAGTCATATAAGACATTCAATTTTTGATTAGAATAAGTAATTTTACTGTGCGAAAATGGGGATTTCGTACATCAGTATTCTTAATGTCTTTTTAACGTTGCGTATGTCATCAAACCGGACTCCCAAGTTATGGAAATAACGACGACGAGTCTACTGATCTCTAAACATTGAACCACACTTATAGACCATGACCAATGGTCTCGGTAAGTCAGGACAATAGACTAAAGTCATGGTATCTATTTGATGACGACCACCCAGTCCTTTAAATATTTTCTGAAGGATGGAGGTCCGTAAGAAACGAGACTAGGTCTTCTTCCTATATTTGTGGATACAGTAAGACCGAATGTATAGTCTTATATAAACAAAGTTTTCTATTTGTCTGGGTTACATCGGATGTTAAATATTCTTGTTATGAAGAAATCCGACGTTTCTTTTACTGACCAAAGTGTAGGTTACCCTTGTTCCAAATGGTACTTTATTGAAGAGTCCTTCCTTATTAATTATTAACTACTTTACTAAAACGTGAGTCAGTTGGGTTTAGTTAAGGATAATGTGTTGTCCATAGTCCTTGTCTTTGTATCTACTCTATGGGTTGGGAACTCCAAATGTCATATGCCCCTTTTTTGTCTATACATAGGACCTGTGACATTAGGTTTTAATTCGAGGGGTTTTTTCCTATGTTTCCTTCATTACGTCTTGTATTTTCTGTTCCGTTTTTCTACCTCCTTTTTAATTCAAAATAAACATTTCTATTATTCCTAATGTCGAATTAAAAAGGGAAAGAAATTTATATGTAATTATACAGGTTTCAATTTTATGTTAGTAGACCTGAAATAGTTTCTTTATTGAAATTTCATACAATTAATGTAAGATTTGAAAAGGAAATTTCATTTTCTTTTTTCTGATTTCAAATTTAAGATAGTGTTACTTATTTACCGTAGTTTCTAACCGACAAAAGATCTCGTGTCAAGTCAAGTCAACGAGTCAGCACAGGCTGAGAAACGCTGGGGTACTTAACGTCGTACGGTCCGGAGGGACAGGTAGTGGTTGAGGGCCTCAGGTGAGTCTGAGTACAGGTAGCTCAGTCACTACGGTAGGTCGGTAGAGTAGGTGACAGCTGGGGAAGAGGAGGACGGGGGTTAGGGAGGGTCGTAGTCTCAGAAAAGGTTATTCAGTTGAGAAGTGTACTCCACCGGTTTCATGACCTCAAAGTCGAAATCGTAGTAAGGAAGGTTTCTTTAGGGTCCCAACTAGAGGAAGTCTTACCTGACCGACCTAGAGAAACGTCAGGTTCCCTGAGAGTTCTCAGAAGAGGTTGTGGTGTCAAGTTTTGGTAGTTAAGAAGTCGTGAGTCGGAAGAAGTGTCAGGTTGAGAGTGTAGGTATGTACTGGTGACCTTTTAGGTATCGGAACTGATCTGCCTGGAACCAACCGTTTCATTACAGAGACGAAAACTTATACGATAGATCCAACCAGTATTGAAAAGAAGGTTCCTCATTCGCAGAAAATTAAAGTACCGACGTCAGTGGTAGACGTCACTAAAACCTCGGGGGTTTTTATTTCAGACTGTGACAAAGGTTACAAAGGGGCAGATAAAGGGTACTTCATTACCCTGGTCTACGGTACTAGAAGCAAAAGACTTACAACTCGAAATTCGGTTGAAAAAGTGAGAGGTGAAAGTGAAAGTAGTTCTCCGAAAAATCAAGGAGAAGTGAAAGACGGTATTCCCACCACAGTAGATGTATAGACTCCAAGAACTATAAAGAGGACCGTTAGGACTAAGATCGAACACGAAGAAGGTCGGGTCGTAAAAAGTACTACATGAGACGTATCTTCGATTTATTCGTCCCACTGTTATATAACGGAACTGTATGAGATAAACCTTGGTCAGAAAACAAGGTACAGGTCAAGATTGACAACGAAGGACTGGACGTATGTTTGAAGAGTTCTCCGTCCAGTCCACCAGACCATAAGGGTAGAGAAAGTCTTAAAAGGTGTCAAATAACACTAGATGTGTCAGTTTCCGAAACCGTATCAGTCATTTCGTCTTTATCTACAAAAAGACCTTGAGAGAACGAAAAAGGTAATAGGTCGCTTAGTAGAGAGACAAAGAAGACACAAAAGATTTTGGTCGAACTTGTAGACCTTCAAGTGTCAAAGTGCATAACGACTTCGGACTGAACCTCTTAAAACTCGTAATGAAATGATCGTACACTCTACTCACGTCAACACACCATCAAACTCGTAAGAAACCGTAACGGAAAGAAACCCTAACCTTATTTTTGACTGGAAAAGGTCAGGGCACCGGTGACGACTCAAAAGGTTTACACGACCGTATAACTCACGTCGTGAAAGTGTCGTAGTAGAAAGTCCTGAACTTTATCGAGTTGACCTTAAGGTAGGGGAGGTGATCGAAACAAGTATCACTACGAAAGATTCCAGATGGACTGAAGGGTAAGGTCCTACAGACCGAGATCCACTCACTAGTGTGGTAGCACTATATGTCACGATGAGTTTTCCAACTAAGTGTGTGGTCTTCATAGTCGTAGTTCATTTGGAAATCTTTACGTCTTGGAACCCAAGATCAGGCTAGATGAGTCAGACGCAAAATTGTTCGAGGGTGTTACTAGACGTCAGTATAATTATAAACTCTTCGTGACTAGATCTCTCTTCTTAAATACAAAGATCACTGAAGTGTGTCAAATACGGACTGAGGACATCCTCTGGATCCTTCATTTCTTCTACGTTCTCTGTCCTTCTTTTCTTTCGCATTTCTTCTTTTCTTTGTTGATTTTCCGTAATTTTAATAAACACCGATAAAGACTAAATCTTCCCAAAGTTCTTCTTCATCACTTACTTATTCCGATACCCCTTTATTATTCTTACTGATGTTTTAAAGATGTTACTCTCTGACTCTTTACCCCTAGTTATTAATGAACATTTTACTTCCCGTATAGACTAACCACAAAATCCGGTCCAAAGTCTCTTCCGAAATGACGACAAATACATCAGACACTCCGATGAACTACATCACTTTCCTTGTACTCGTAATGTCTGTTTATCACGATCCCATTTTAGGACGGTGAATGATCGAAATACTGGAATGCGTTTATTAATATTAGATGTTTATTTCTAATGTAGTGGACGGAATACTCTTGTAACGTTCTTATTTTACTTCATTTTATTCATTTCGAGGAATTGTGTGTTACCAATGATTATTTATTGTATCCTGGGAACACTCTCACTTAATTTATTCAGGAGTTTTCTGTAATTAAAAGGGAAGAGGAACAGTAATCTCTATACAGATAAATATATTCCTACATCTTTTCTTCAACACTCGTAATCTTCTCACCCTTTTGAAATTTTAATGGAAGGGTTGGTTCCTGGGATTTCCAAATGGTGTCCCCATCCGGAAGGTCCACCATGTTACCACTTTCTTAGGGTGGACGATAACGTCCTCTGTTCCTCTACGTCGGACCTCCTCCTTTACCGTTGGATGAGGTCATAAGATCGGACCTCTTGAGGTACCTGTCCCTTCAGACCATCCGATATCAGATACCCCAGCGTTTCTCAACTTCATTGAGATTTAATAAATGACGTCTCTTATTAATATCAGTCTCTAGGTGTTTTACTTTATTTTATACCATTTTATTACTCACTAATATGTGATGAAGAGACCTATCTTTTTATTGAGACAATATTCTTATGAAGTCTCATTACTCTTGATGTCATTTCTCTAAAAAGGATATGTCGTCTGGTTTCCTTACTGTTTATCTCATTAAATTGTGATTCGTAATTCATGACGATAAACCTCAAAGACATATAAAAAACAAACAAAACACACTATATTTAATACGTATTAAACGTTTAGTGTGATCGATTTACCATTAAGTGATGACTTGAGTGACGGTAGAGTTGAACATGACTTCTATCCTATTGTATTATTAAATTCCTTGAAATTTCTTACTTAGTGTACAATATTAGTACAAATCTTTGACTCCTTAACCTTTTCCAGACCTTCGTAAGAAGAGTCATAATGGTTCCTAGGTTACTTATCAACGTCTTTAAAACAGTTTACATAAAAAGATTAATTTGATAAAGATCCAACCAAACCTTTGAACAAACATAGGGAAATATGGAATGTACCAGTGATCTCCTTTACCTTTTTTAATCTCACTAAAATAAGGGGTGCCCTGTTCTTATTTATTAGTATATATAGAGTCTCGAGAAAAAAATTTGTCGTTTCATTTACTTTGTATAAAACAGTTATATAAGAATTTTATTAAAAAACTTCAAATACTAAATAACTTAGGAAATATATCGTATTAGGAATGTCATCAGTGGTAGATAAATTTTTTTTTATCTTTAAATAAAGGGAAATCCTAGTTACTAGGGTTAATACTAGATAGTACACTAAAGTTGAAGTCAAATTTTCCTTTGATAAGAGAAGTCTCTCTTACGGAATTCTTTGGAACCTACTTATATATATTGAACTAGCATAGATCCTTTTTCCCTTAATTTTTATAAGTGTAGTTGTTCTAGGAAACTTTGATTGGTGTTTCTCTGATACGTTCTCCCCGTCTCCGTTTTACGTACTCACCTTCACTCACCTTCTGTACCACTGATGTTACCTCTGAGTAAATTACTAGGGTTTTCTGGGATCTAGGATACTCTCCGGGAAGGAGTCATGGAAGAAATAACTGGACTCAAATTGAGATATTCTTCGGAAGTGAATTCTCTAAATGACTGTACTGTCAGTGTCAAGAAACATGAGTAGTAGTGATCTATTGGTTTTTCTAGTCTACAAATAAATATCCTATCTCACTTAGGTTGACACAAATTATCCATGGGAGTGGAAAACTGAACTTGTTGAATGAAATCTAGTGTTTAATGACGTATATGAGAAGGGTTAAACAGAACCGATATTGGGACCTTCAACTTAAATAACAAGGATAGGTTTATGAGTCCGTTTTGAAGGTCCTCTCAAAGTCATTACTGTCTCTATTGTAAGACGAGAAGTTATTCTACAGCTCGGACATCTTATACAGTTCTTATAACAGTAATCATAATTGAGTAATATCATACCTAAAATAGATAAGTAAACCAACCATTCAGTAAAACTTATTTACAAACGACTCGTAGTTTGTGTCAGGAAGAAGAGTGTCTTATCGTTAAAGACTCGTTAATAAAAGATTTTCAAGGGATGGAGAGTCCTTGACCTTTTTTGTACAGACTTGTGGGGTTCGGGTAATGTGTACAATGACTGTACTTACAAATGGTGATAATTAATATGTCACTCGCATCATCTTGTTTGTCTATATGAAGTCCGAAGATAGTATATGTAATACATAAGACTGTAAAGGGGGAGTGAGTGTTAAGTTAAAGAGAAAGTATAGGAAAAGAGACCCGAAACTTTTCTCTTTCATCTTTGGTTTGACAGGTATTCTTTGTCGTTACCATCATCATGTTTTTCCTTCGTCTTAGGAAGTGAGAGGAGAGTTCGGAACGTCGTGGTAGAGGACGTTTACGGACAGTCAGTATGAGAGGGGGTCAAAACGACATAGAATCCGAGAGGAGAGTGGGGGTTGTTGTTATTCTCATTTCCATGATTATTCCGTGACGAGGATTCAATGAGATCTGTGGCTCTTTGGTCGAGACCACAAGGGGACGTCTCTACTCCTGAAAGTTTGGTTGATCCTCGGTGGTGAGGGTGAGGTACTCAATGGATCTGGAACCCTTGGTAATTTCATAAGTGTACGACTATGGTGACTTCTTAATAAGTTAAAAGGTTCACCTTGTCTTGTATCACTGAGTCTTTAACAAAATTAAGTTGTAATTTATTTTAAGAAATTTTTGTTTTGTTTACAATGAATATTTCTAACAGTTCTGATTAATTATGTATGGTTTCATCCTTGTCATTTGTAGACTTGACTCTCACGTCAATATCTCTATGAAGACAGTACTAGTAGTGACTATATCAGAAAGACCTCGACGAACATTATGACTTTCTATGTTGTTATTCATCTCTTCGTTAATATTTACTGATGACTTTTGAAAATTTTAGGGTCAAAATTGTCGACGATATAAACAAAGGTACATATTCTACCATTGATAACATTATGGATAAATAATTTCCCTCTATCATGTCAGTTGTTTTTAAATGATTTTGTCGTTCATTGCTTTCTAATTTATTCTTAAGTCGATAGGTTAGATCATATCATTCTTTATTACTAAAAATTTTTTATTTTGTGTGTATGTATGTGTGTCTCCATTTTTAGTGTCTCGTGACGTTTCCACGTTACATAGGAAAGAGGTTTGTCTTAGACCTCGTTAGATCGTCTAAAAGAAGGGTTACTTCATGTCGTCCCTGATATAATTTACATAAATTTTTGACTATACTGGGTCTTTTAGTTAGTAGTCTAAGTTAGGTCGGAATTTGTCTTACCTACGACCGATACGTATTGAAGAATAGGTATGATTACGTATGGTCTACTTTTAGTTGGGACTATAGAACGCTCTTGTTTTTGTTATTATGTAGGTCAGTACGGAGTTCGTCGATAATACACATTCGTGTCATAATCTAGGAACTGGATGTATAAATTAAGGTACGTAATCTTAAGTGTGCTTCAAATTGTCCATTAGGATTCCTCCCATTTGACGACAACATATTTCTTTTTTAAGTAAAGTCTAGTGTATGTACCAGGAAATAAGATGGAGATTTCTCAAAAACTTCTTATCTCAACTATTAAACTCAACAGTAGTGGAAAATTCTTTGGTTTATAGAATCGACGAAAATAGTTAGATTAATATTTTAGGTCCTTCACGTTCATAGAATAGGGTGTCATAGTAAATGGACACTATTGGTAATAAAGTGTAAGACGAAGGTTAAGGTAAGACTAAGATGGAGACTGGATGTAAAACGTCTTAAAACACGTTGAGTTTTAGTCTTATTTGATTGTTCATAAAGAACGTATGGGGACATATTCTGTTTCATCTTCTAAATTTCTTCATGTACAAGATTGATTAAATTGAACTCTCTGTGTGTTCTTTTATATTGTTACATTCCCTATATGTTATCTAGTTGTTTTGTTATAATTTTTCGATGTCTTCGTCAGGATTCTTCCGCCTCCTTATCCTCTTGATCCTGTGAAAAGGAGGGTGTTTAAGTAGTTTTCCAGTAAAGTTACGACTCGTCGAAGGTGTTTTGTTAACGACTTGGGACCGCCTTCTGTGCTTCATGGGTCTTTCCGTCGGGTAAGAGGAACTTTCTTCCATCCTGTTTTGTTTTCTGTTTCTCTCTGTGTTTTCTCGATCCCTGTCTCTGACCAGGACCCCTCCCTCAACACTACCTCCTTTTCAAAGGTTTGTCATCCTTTGGGAGAGAGTCCACCCAGACACCCCTCAAAGCGTTAAAGTCACCCGTTGTATTGGTCCTCTTTTTTTTTTTTTTGTGTTTTGGGTGTCTTATGAGTGGATTTGTGTTGACGGTCATCTTTTCATCGGGTTTGTGAACGCAAACGGTGGTCGGTCGTCCCCGACCTGTCCCTCCCCATCCGACGTATCCCATTCCTGACCCGGACTTACGGGACTCCTGTTAGACTCCCTCGATTGTAACTCTGTCGTTGGGTTTCACACCCTATCGGTCTCTCCCCCTTTTTTCTTTTTCTCTTGAAAGGGCGTTTTCCGAAATTTCGTGTCGGACACAACGAGTGTCTTGTTTCCTGACTCTGTTATGGTTTCCTCTCGATCGACCGACACATGTCGGGAGACGAGAGAGGGGAGACAACCTCCGTCTCTTCGTCCACTCACTGTCGGTCTCAACCTTCCGTTCACCGACGAGGTTAGAACCAGGGTCTCTACCCATAGGAGGTGATTTGACACTCGTCCGAAGGTCAACGATTGGTACAGAAGGACCCTAGGACCTACCAACTGTAGACGGTCCTCCCAGCGTCGGACTCTAGTCGAGTGGTCTTCTCTGTACGTCCCATGGACCCTTTGGTGCACCGGCCCTGACCCCTCCACTAATTCTACGTACCGGGTCGACCCTGTCACGTAGACGGTTTGCGGACCACCGGACTCGACGAGCCTGGACCCTTCCCATGTTTTACGTACGGGTTGGCTCAGACACGGGACGCCTCATGGACTCTTGGACTCGTCGACTCTGGACCCTTCACGTGTTTGACGTCCCGGACGAAACCTGTCACGGGGACGTCTCGTGGGACCTCGGACTCGTCACACCTGAGTCCTTCGTGTACGACGGCACTCGACCCCGTTTGAGTCACACCAGGTATGTGACGCTCGTGAGGGGTGTGTACGGTCGTTATAAACGAACGTCACAAGGAGGGAGGGGTGTTGTGTTGACTTGTTCATCTGGATTTATTCACTGGTGGAAGCCGGGGAACACAGTCCCGTCTTTAATCTGTGACTTCTCTGGACGTTTGTCTCCTTCGGTTTTATTTCTTCTCCCTTGTCGAGACCTTCACTGTCCGCGTTGTCTAATTTGGGGACATCAATTGTAACTGATTCGTGACCTCCCCGGATATCTGGAACTCTTGTTCATGTTCGACCTTGTTCCTTGATAGACTTTGATTTGACTGGGGTGTGACGGGTGTTATCGAAGTCTCTTTAAGGATCTATATAAAAATGATAATAGTGAAAAAGTAAAAAATTTGAAATTGGAGAAATAATGAGGAAATTAAAAATAAAAATATTGGATAATAATACAACGTCTTTTTTTTGGGATAAAAATTTCGTTTAAAGTATATATATATAAAATATTAAAAACACTAACTAAAACAAAACATAAAAGTTATAACAAAAAAAAACTTTCAGATTGGAGATGAGATCTAAAAATTAGAGACGAAAAACCATAAACAATAGTTAAAACATGGAAATTCTTAGATTATAAGTCATAGGTAAAAGTGAGTCCCCACACTAATGACCGAACTAACGAGAGAGGGGAAAACTTAGAGGGAAAGAAGGGGGTTCAGTAGAGATAGAGGAGGGAGGGGGAGGAGAAGAACTGAATTGAGACACTTAGAGAGCCCCACAAGACCCGACACCTCTTGTGAATCCCTTGACTAATGACCGATCTGACCAGAGAGGGGAAAACTGACGGGGAGAAGAGGAGGACCAATGGAGATAGAGGGAGGAGGGAGAAGAGAAGAGATATATTGAGACACTTAGAGAGACCCACAGGGGACGACACCTCTTGACGAAGTGGTAATTGGATCCATAAAAGAGTAGACACGACATACCTACCTCTTCAGAACTCCGATGACATTCTCTTCCCGTCTTTCGGTCTCCGTCCACCGAATCGAGATTTTGAACTCTTGTAGTCTCTTGAGGACTAAGGTCCCTTGTAATTATCTGTTCTCGAGTGGTTTTCGGAGGTATGGATGTGACTTTGGTTCGAGGTGGGTTCCCTGTTCAAGGTCCCGTTCTGTATGATACGATTAAGAGGTCGTTTCGTCCTCGTGTTGGGACTTGTAATTTTCTGTTCGACAGGTTTCGGTACAGTTTGAGTCTGTGGGGGTTTGAGTGATGACCTGTGAAGTGACGTGAGGTCTCTCTTCTCTATGTCGAGGTAGGCGGTCTTGTGTCTACGTTCGAGGGAATTGGTCCTTTGGAACTGTTCGGTGATCAGGTTGGGGTGGGTGTCCTTCGTCCGAGGTGTTATTTCTCCTTTGTGTTTGAAAGTCGGATGTCTTTCCCGTGGGTTTTGTGTCGTTGTCTTTGTTTTACTTTTCTGTCTCTTTATAAGTCGTCCATCCCCTTGTACTATTTACGAGTGATTTGGTTTGTTTTCTCCTCTATACCTCAGATGGACTTTTTCTTAAGCCTTATTACTATGTCGACTAGGTTTTAGAACTTTTGTTTTACCTTAATGTCTATTTATCTGATCTCTGTTCCTAACTCTTCTACGTTCTTTACAAATTGTTCCTGAATCTTCTTTATTTCTCAGTTAGTCATTACTTATTACGTTATTTACTCTAGTTTTTGTGAGACCTCCCTTGGTTGTCATCTTATTGACTCCGTCTTCTATCCTATTCATTCTACCTTCTGTCTTACCACCTTTATTTACTTCGTCTCTCCTTTTTTCTTTTTTCTTATCTTTCTTTACCCCTGTTGGAACCTCTGGAGACCCTGTTACAATTTGTGGGGTTGTAAGCTTATTGTCCACAGGGTCTTCTTGTTCTGTTTTGCTGTCCCGTGCTCTTTTATGGACTCCTCTATTATCAACTTTTGAAGGGATTTTACCCCTTCTTTTATCTGTGGGTTCAGGTTCTTTGGGTCTCTCAACGATTGTCCTATTTGGGTGCCTTTTTGTGGGGTTCTGTGTATAATTAGTTTGATTACTTCTCGTTTATAGTTTTCGTCGTTCCCTTTTCGTTATTTATTGTGTGTTTCCCTAGCGGTATTCCTATTGTCGACTAGGAAGTTGTCTTTGAGAAGTCCGGTCTTCCCTTTCCCTCCTGTATGAATGTCACGACTATCTCTTTTTGGACGTTCGGTCTAATGATATTGGTCGTTCCTAGAGTAAGTTTATACTTCCTTTTTAGTTTTCGAAATGTCTGTTCGTTTTCGACCCTCTTAAATCGTGGTGGTTTGGTCGAGTAGTTGTTTACGATATCCTAGAAGAGATCTCTCTTTTATGTCTTTTCCAAATGTTTGAGTTTGGGTTTTGTTGTTTCATTTACCGTTGCCCTAGTATGGCTAGTTATTAATGGAATTTACATTTACCCACCTTACGGGGTTGGTTTTCTGTCTGTCCGACCTACCTATGTTTTTATTCTGGGGATATATACGACAGATGTTCTCTGGGTGCAGTTCGGTTCCCTGTGCATGTCTGACTTTCACTTCTCGACCGTTTTCTATAAAGTACGTTTACATCTGGTTTTCTTTCGTCCTTATTGTTATGAGTATAGTCTATTTTATCTGAAACTTTATTTCTGACACTTTTCCCTGTTTCTTCCTGAAAAGTATTACTAGTTTCCTAGTTAGGTTCTTCTTCTATATTATTAATATTTATATTTATATGGGTTGTATCCTCGTGGAGTTATGTATTCCGTTTACGATTGTTCATACTTTCCCCTTTAATTCAGTGTGTTATTATCACTCTCTGAAATTATGGGATGAGTGTGGATACCTATCGAGTTGGTTTGTCTTTTAATCACTCCTTTGTGTTTGAAAATTACTATATTACCTGACCAATCTGGATTAACTATAGATATCCTGTAAATGGGGTTTTGTTACTACAAGTGGTAAAAGAGTTCACGTGTACCTTGTAAGACGTCCTGTCTTGTGTAGGACCCGGTATTTAGATCGGAACCATTTAAGTTCTTTTAACTTTATTAAAGTTCGTAGAAAAGATTAGTGTTACGTCATTCTAATCTAAAGTTGATGTCCCTTTTTCGATAATTTTATGTTGTATACCTCCGATTTGTTGTACGAAGACTTAGTGTCTTCTTTTTCCTTTAGTTTTATACGTAGCTTTACTTACTTTTACTTTTGTGTTGTTGGATTTTGGATACTCTAAGTCACTTTCGTCACGACTCGCCTTCCAAGTATCGTTGTGTTCGATTGGAGGTCTTTTGTTCTCTTTTTTATTTATTTATTACATTGAAATGTGGATTTCGTTGATCCTTTTCTTCTTTGCTTCTTGGGGTCCCAATCATCTTCCTTTCTTTAGTATTTTTAATCTCTTCTTTATTTACTTTTTCTTTATTATCTCTGATGTCATTTTTTTGTTTTGATTTTCGACCAAGAAACTCTACTATTTATTTTATTTTATCTGTTTGGTAATGGGTCTGAGTTCTTTTTTTTCCCTCTTCTTAGTTTAGTTGTTTTAATTTTTACTTTTACTTCTTTAGTGTTGTCTGTTGTGTCTTTATGTTTCCTAGTATTCTCTGATGATAGTCGTTGATATACGGTTATTTTACCTGTTGAACCTTCTTTGTCTACTTAAGAATCTTTTCACATTGGAAGTTTTTGACTTGGTCCTTCTTTGTCTTTTAGAATTGTCTAGATGGTTTTCGTAACTTTAGCTTTGACATTATTTTTTAGAAGGTTGTTTGTTTTCAGGTCCTGGTCTACCGAAGTGTCGACTTAAGATGGTTTTTAAATCTCTTCTCGATTGTGGATAGGATGAGTTTGAGAAAGTCTTTTAACGTCGTCTCTCCATTTAAAGGTTTGAGTAAGATACTCCGGTGGTAGTGGGATTGTGGTTTTGGTTGCTACGGTGTTTTTTTCTTTTGATATGCGGTTAGAGTACTATTTGTATATACGTTTGTAAGAGTTGTTTTAAGATCGTTTATCTTAGGTTGTTGGATAATTTTTCTAGTATGTAGTACTGGTTCACCCGAAATAGGGTTCCTACGTTCCTAAGAAGTTATAGACGTTTAGTTAGTTACAGTATATTGTGTACTTGTTTAACTTTCTATTTTTTGTATACTAATAGAGTTGTCTACGTCTCTTTCGGAAACTGTTTTAGTTTGTGGGTAAATACTATTTTTGAGAGGTCTTTCGTCCGTGTCTTCCTTATATGGAGTTGTATTATTTTCGGTACATACTATTTGGGTGTCGTTTGTAATGGGAATTACCACTTTTTGACTTTCGTAAAGGGGATTTTAGTCCTTGTTCTGTTCCCACGGGTGAGAGTGGAGATGATAAGTTATATCAAAACCTTCAGAATCGGTGTCGTTAGTCTCTTCTGTTTCTTTATTTTCCTTGGGTTTAACCTTTTCTTCTTCATTTTGAGAGTGACAAACATCTACCGTACTAGGAGATGTATCTTTTGAGATTTCTGTGGTGGTCTTTTAATGATCTCGATTAGTTACTTATATCATTTCAACGTCCTATATTTTAATTATGTGTCTTTAGCCTCTCTTAGTTTCTACCGCCTCCTTATCCTGCCCTTCTGGTGAAAGAGGGAGTGTTTAAGGAGTTTTCTTGTAAAGTTGCGACTCGTTTGAGGTGCTTTGTTGAAGACATCCGACCGTCTCCTGTAGTCCGTTGGTCTTTTCGTCTGGTAACAGAAGTCTTTGTCCATCCTTTTTTATATTTTCTGTTTTTTCCTCTGTTTCCTCCACCCCTCCCTCGAGGCAGGACCCTTCCCTTCGGGTAGGGCCCTTCCCTTAAAATTCTTCTTTCCAAAGGTTTGTGGTCCTTTGTGAGAGGGACGGTTCAGACACCGCTCGGAACATTTGTGTCTCCCGTTGTATTGTCCTTCCCTTTTTATTTATTTATTAATTTTGGTTGTCTAATGTTTGGATTGTCATTGAGGGGGTCGCATTTTCGTCGTGTCTGCGGACGTAGGTTGTGTTCGTTCACCCCCGTCCCGTCCCTGTGCGCCCTCCGCGCCCGACGTCACGAAACATTCTTAGGCCGTCCTTGCGGGGTGCGCGTTGGTCTTGCTAGATTGAACCCGATCGTTTGGTCTGACACCCTATCGATGGTGCACTTTTCGAGCTTGTATTCTGTGGTGGTCCTGGCTCGTGTCTTGTTTCCTGCTTTGCCTTTTTCGGCCGACGTCTGGTAGGGGGCGGCCCCTGTCCGTCGGTCTCGGAATTCCCGACCTTTCCTCGTTAACGTCTGGGCCTCTCTGAAATGAATGGATTGACGTTCGTCCGAAGAAACGATTCTGAAGACCCCCACGACCTGTCAGTGGTAGACGGAGTGTTCCCCGCGGTCGCCAGGTGGGTCTTTTGACTCGTCGTCTCCGTCTTTTCCGCTGTTCAGTGTCGCTAGCGCGAGCGGTTTGAGGACTCGATGAGCCTGGGTCCTTCCCGTGTTTCCGTCAGGGTTGGCTTAGACACGGAGACTCCCGATGGACTCACGGTTTGGACTCGCCGAATCTGGCCCCTTCACGTGTGTCGGGTCCCGGCCGGAGTCTACCAAGGGCCGACTCGTAGCATCTCGGCCTCTCCAAACACGCGGTGCTCTTCCCTGTCCAGTTCACCCCAACTCTGTGACACACGTGTACTGTCACGATAAACAAACGTCGTAGGGGGGAGGGGTGTTGCGCCGACTTCATCACTTGGATTTTTTGGTCGTTTGTCTTCTTCAATTTGTCTCCCTTGGTGGAACCTTCACTGGGGTGTGCCAGGTGTTGTAGTCTCTTCCCGGTCTTTATAAAAATTATAAAAATTTTAGTAAGGAAAAAAAAAGATTGAAAAAATTTTAACAATTCAGAAAATAAAGAGGAGATTAAAAATAAAGATATTGGATGATAATGATAATTTTTTTTTTTTTTCTGGGGGGGAAAAAAAAAAAAATTCCGTTTGTGGTATATATCAGAAACCCACCAACAACCACACAAAACAAAAAAAAAAATTTATTAAGAACAAAAAAAAAAATTATGAAAAAAAAGAAAGAAAGAAAAATGAAGACGAAGAAAAGAAATTATAACATAAAGACTTTTAGGTTGGAGATGAGATCTAAAAATTAGAGACGAGAAACGAAAAACATGTAAATTTTTCGGTTTGAAGTGATGGGTTAAAATGGACTCTCGCTCTAATCACCGAAATGGTGAGAGAGGAGGAAACCTGATAGGAAAAAGAGGTGGTCCACCGGAGACAGAGAAAAGAGGGGGTAGAGAAGAGATAGGTTGAGATACTTAGAGACACACAAGGTCTGTCACCTCTTGTGGCTTCCTTGACCAATGACCGTCCTAAACAGAGAGAGGAAGAGTAAGGAGAGAGAGTAGGAGGACCGGAGGAGACAGATGAAGGAGGGAGAGGAGAAGGGACATATTGAGACATTTATGGAGACTCGCCAGGTCTGATATCTCGCGTGTATTCCTTCACTGATGACCGATCGAACGAGGGAGGAGAAAACTAGAGTGGCGTAGAGTAAGGTCAATGGAGATTGATGGGGGGAGGTAGAAGAGAAGAGGAACATTGAGTCACTTGGAGAGACTCACAGGGAGTCACACCTCTTTGAAAAGTAGAAATTGGATCTACAAAATAGTAGTCACGACATATCTACCTCTTCAGATCTCCGATGACATTTTTATTTTGATTTTTGGTCTTCGTCCTCCGAATTCAGGTTTCGGACTTTTGTAATCTCTTGAGAACTTAAGTCCCTTGTAATTCGTTATCCTCGAGTAGTTTACGGAAGTATGGATGTGGCTTTGGTTCAAGGTGGGTTCCCGGTTGTTTAAGGTTTTGTTCTGTATGGTGCGTTTAAGAGGTCGTTGTGTCCTTGTGAGGGGACTCGAAGTTATATGTCCGTCGAGTTTTAATAGGGTTTTGGAAACTACAGAGCATTGGGTAATGCCCAGTGAGGTAACGTGAGGTCTCTCTTCTTTGGGTCGAGGTGGGTGGTTTTGAGGTTGTGTTCGGAGGGATTGGTCCTTTGGAACTGTTCGGTGACTATCTTGGGGTGGGTGTCACTCCTTCGAGGTATTATTTCTCTTGAGGTGTTTAATGGTCTTATATCTTTCCGGTGGGGTTTGTGTCGTTATATTGGTTCTGCTTCTCTGTCTCCTTATGAGTCGTCCATTTCCTTGTCCTCTCAACGGGTGGTTTGGTTTGTTTTCTCCTTCTTCATCTATCACTTTTACTAGGTTTTAGAACTTTAGTTTTACCTTAGTGTCTATTTATCGGATCTCTGTTCCTGACTCTTCTACGTTCTTTCCAAATTATTCCTGGATCTTCTTTATTTTTTCTCAGTTATATATTACTTATTGCGTTATTTACTCTAGTCTTTGTGAGACCTCCGTTGTTTATCATCTTGTTGCCTCCGTCTTCTATCCTAATCACTTTATCTTCTATCTTACCATCTTTGTTTACTTAGTCTCTCCTTTGTTCTTTTTACTTAATTTTCTTTGCTCCTGTTAGAGTCTCTGGAGGTCCTATTATACTTTGCGAGGTTGTAAGCTTAATATCCTCAGGGTCTTCTTCTTCTGTTTTTCTTTCTAGTACTCTTTTAGGAACTCCTCTATTATCAACTTTTGAAGGGATTTTACCCCTTCCTTTATTAGTGGGTTCAGGTTCTTTGGGTCTCTCAAGGTTTATCCTATTTGGGTTCCGCTTTGTGAGGTTCTGTGTATAATTAGTTTAATTGTTTCTAGTTTGTGTTTCTTGTTTATAATTTTCGTCGTTCCCTTTTTGTTGTTTATTGTGTGTCCCCCTAAGGGTATTCCTATCGTCGACTAGAAAGTTATCTTTGAGAAGTCCGGTCCTCCCTTACCGTTCTGTATGAATTTCACTACTTTCTGTTATTGGATGTCGGGTCTAATGACATGGGTCGTTCCTAGAGTAAGTTTATGCTTCCTCTTTAGTTTTCGAAATGATGAAACGATGATAATTATGAAACGATGATAAGTTGTCAAGACCTTCAAAACCGGTGTCGTTAGTCTCGTCTTTTTCTTTATTTTCCTTAGGTTTAACCTTTTCTTCTTCATTTTGAAGGTGACAAACGTCTACTGTACTAGGAGATGTATCTTTTGGGATTTCTGAGGTGGTCTTTAATGATCTCGAGTAGTTACTTATATCATTTCAACGTCCTATATTTTAGTTGTGTGTCTTTAGGGAACGTAAGGATATGTGATTATTACTCTTTCATCTTTTTCTTTAATTCCTTTGTTAAGGTAAGTGGTAACGTTGCTTTTCTTATTTTATGAATCCTTATATAGGTGGATTTCTTTGATTTCTGGATATATATCTTTTGATACTTTGTGACTACTTTCTTTAGTTTCTCCTGTGATTATCTACCTCTTTATATGGTACAAGTACCTAGCCTTCTTAGTTATATCACTTTTACTCATATGATGGGTTTCGTTAAATGTTTAAGTTACGTTAGGGATAGTTCGATGGTCGGTATAAAAAGTGTCTTGATCTTGTTTATTAAAGTTTTAAACATACCTTTATGTTTTTTGGAGCTTATCGGTTTCGTTAGAACTCTTTCTTCTTACCTTGACCTCCTTAGTTGAACGGACTGAAGTCCGAGATGATGTTTCGGTGTCAGTAGTTCTGTCATACCATGACCGTGTTTCTGTCTGTATATCTAGTTACCTTGTTTTATCTTTCGGGTCTCTATTTAGGTGTGTGTATACCTGTGGAATAGAAACTGTTTCCTCCGTTCTTATATGTTACCTCATTTCTGTTAGAGAAATTGTTCACCACGACCCTTTTGACCAGTTGGTGAACATTTTCTTACTTTGATCTGGTGAAAGATTGTGGCGTGTGTTTTTATTTGAGTTTTACCTAATTTCTAGATTTACATTCTGGTCTTTGATATTTTGAAGATCTCCTCTTGCATCCGTTTTGTGAGAGGCTGTATTTAGTGTCGTCCTAGGAGATACTAGGTGGAGGGTCTTAAGACCTTTATTTTCGTTTTTATTTGTTTACCCTAGATTAATTTTAATTTTCGAAGACGTGTTGTTTCCTTTTATATTCGTTCCACTTTTCTGTCGGAAGACTTACCCTCTTTTATTATCGTTTACTTTGTTGACTGTTTGTTGATTAGAGTTTTTATATGTTCGTTGAATACGTCGAGTTAAGGTCTTTTTATTTGCTGGGTTAGTTTTTTACCCGGTTTCTTGATTTATCTGTAAAGAGGTTTCTTCTGTATGCCTACCGATTGTTTGTGTACTTTTCTACGAGTTGTAGTGAGTAATAATCTCTTTACGTTTAGTTTTGGTGTTACTCCATGGTGAAGTGTGGTCAGTCTTACCGACGCTAGGTTTTTAGACGTTCGTTATTTACGACCTCTCCCACACCTCTTTTCCCTTGGGAGGATGTGACAACCACCCTTACGTTTGATCATGTCGGTGATACCTCTTGTCACACCTCTAAGGAATTTTTTAACGTTTATCTTGATGGAATACTGGGTCGTTAGGGTGACGACCCGTATGTGTGGCTCCTTTGGTCTTAACTTTCTCTGTGTACATGGGGTTACAAGTAGCGTCGTGACAAATATTATCGGTCCTGTACCTTTGTTGGATCTACAGGTAGTCGTCTACTTACCTATTCTTTCGACACCATGTATATGTGTTACCTCATAATGAGTCGGCAATTTTTCTTAAGTAAACTTAGTCAAGACTACTCTACCTACTTTGACCTCGGCTAATATGTCTCACTTCATTCGGTCTTTCTTTTTGTGGTTATATCATATGATTGTGTATGTATTCCTTAAATCTTTCTACCGTTACTGCTGGGACATACGTTCTGTCGTTTTTTCTGTCTACACATATTGCCTGAAAACCTGAGTCTCCCTCTCCCTCTCGCACCCTACTTTACCCTCTTACCGTAACATTGTCCATATGATAGTACATTCTTAGCTTAGCGGTTAGATACAGGCTACGTCCTATGTCGTACGAACCCCGACCACGTACCACTACTGGGTCTCTCTACAATACCCCTCCCTCCACCCTCCCCCCAAGTACAAACCCTTGTGGACATGTGGGCACCACCTAAGTACAGTTACATACCGTTTTGGTTAAATTTAATTTTTTTTATTATTATTTATTTATTTTATTTTAATTATGTGTCTTTAGGGAACGTAAGGATATATGATTGTTACTCTTTTCTCTTTCTCTTTAATTCTTTTGTTAGGGTAAGTTGTATCGTTTTTTTTTTCTTATTTTATGAATCCTTATTTAGATGGATTTCTTTGTTTTCTGGATATATATCTTTTGATATTTTGTGACTACTTTCTTTAGTTTCTACTGTGTTTATCTACCTCTTTATATGGTACAAGTACCTAGCCTTCTTAGTTATATCACTTTTACTCATATGATGGATCTTGTTAGATGTCTAAGTTACGTTAGGGCTAGTTCGATGGTTGTCATAAAAAGTCTCTTTATTTTGTTTATTAAAGTGTTAAACATACCTTTATGTTTTTCGGAACTTATGGTTTCGTTAGAACTCTTTCTTCTTATCTTCACCTCCTTAGTTGGACGGACTGAAGTCTGATATGATGTTTCGATATCAGTAGTTCTTCTGTCATAACCATAACCGTGTTTCTGTCTTTATGTCTAGTAACCTTGTTTTATCTTTCGGGTCTCTATTTAGGTACGTGGACACCTGTGGAATAGAAACTGTTTCCTCCGCTTTTATATGTTACCTCTTTTCTGTTAGAGAAATTGTTCACCACGACCTTTTTGACGAGTTGGTGGACACTTTCTTACTTTGATCTTGTGAAATATTGTGGTATGTGTTTTTATTTGAGTTCTACCTAATTTCGAGATTTACATTCTGGTCTTTGATATTTTGAGTATCTCCTTTTGTATCCTTTTTGTGATAGACTATATTTAGTGTCGTTTTAGGAGATACTGAGTGGAGGGTCTCTTTACCTTTGTTTTCGTTTTTGTTTGTTTACCTTGGATTAATTTTAATTTACGAAAAAACGTGTTGTTTCCTTTGATATTCGTTCCACTTTTCTATCGGAAGACTCACCCTCTTTTATTATCTTTGCTTCGTTGATTATTTCTTAATAGAGTTTTTATATGTTCGTCGAGTTAAGGTCTTTTTATTTGCTGGGATAGTTTTTTACCCGGCTTCTTGATTTGTGTGTAAAGAGCTTTCTTCTGTATGTCTACCGATTCTTTGTGTACTTTTCTACGAGTTGTAGTGAGTACTAGTATCTTTACGTTTATTTTTAGTGTTACTTCATGGTAGAGAGCGGCCAGTCTTACCGACGATAGTTTTTTCAGATGTTTGTTATTTACGACCTCTCCCAGACCTCTTTTCCCTTGTGAGAATGTGACAACCATCCTTACGTTTGATCATGTCGGTGATACCTCCTGTAACACCTCTAAGGAATTTTTTGACCTTCATCTTGACGGTATGCTGGGTCGTTAGGGTGACGACCCGTATGTGTGACTCCTTTGGTCTTGACTTTCTCTGTGCACATGAGGTTACAAGTGACGTCGTGACAATTGTTATCGATCCTGTACCTCCGTTGGATCTACAGGTAACCGTCTACTTACCTATTCTTTCAACACCATGTATATGTGTTACCTTATAATGAGTCGATAATTTTTCTTGTGTAAACTTAGTCAAGATTACTATACCTACTTTGACCTCAGATAATAGGTCTCACTTCAGTCTTTCTTTTTCTGGTTACGTCATATAATTGTATATATATACCTTAAATCTTTCTGTCATTACTACTGGGATATGTGCTCTGTTGTTTTCTATATCTCTACATTTCGTGTCTGAAAGCCTGAGACACCCTCTTCCGCTCGCACCCTACTAAACTCTCTTGTCGTGACTTTGTACATACAATGGTATGTGCTTTGTCTACTGGTCAGATTCAAACAACGTACTTTGTCCCGTGAGTTTCGGTCACGTGACCCTGTTGGGTCTCCCTACCCTACTCCTCCCTTCACCCTCCCCCGAAGCCCTACCCCCTGTGTACATGTGGACACTGACTAAGTACAGTTACATACAGTTTTTGGTGATATTATAACATTTCGTTTAGGAGGTTAATTTTATTTTAAAAAATTTTTCGATATTTAAACATATAAGATCGGAGTCTATCAATTCATATTGAGAATGGGTAGTTTAAAGACGGAGGAATATCGTACATATATATAGACAAGGAAAAGGGACGAGAAGAAAGTTGATGAGTGACGAGAACAATGTTAAAATTGATTGTCTGTCTACTAATCTTTTCTATTTACATGAGTATTAACACTGTAGAAGGATAACGAAACAGGTTCGTTTAAGGTCCAGTAAAGGTTTGATAGATAGAGGAGAATCTGATGACAAAAGTATGATGGTTTACACTTCAATTTACTACTTGAAAAATTTTTTGTTTATTCGACATTTTAATTTAAGGACGAGACATTAATAGGGGAAACAAAGGTAATAAAGTGAATGTTTTACCAAAAGATAAAAGTAAACAACTGTAGATAAATATTTCTCGTTAATGGAAGTGTTTAAGGTATCGTTTCTTAAAAAACATGAGGTAGAGGTATTTTTTTGACGACTTCTAGTTGAGCACTTCCTAGAATGCCCGTGGATATTTAGTAAAACCCCTCTTCACCCTCCTCGTAACGGTTCCGTTTCTTTTGTAAAATCGATAATCATCACCATCTTGTGATATTTTTATAAAGTGTACGATTATTCTGAAGTTCCTGAGTTTATAATCACCGTGAATAATGCGATTATAAATTCTCGATCTTAAATTTTACGTATGTATATTACGGAAAAGGGAATAAAAGACATGGGGAGAGTGACAACATGGAATGAAGTAGAACGAAGCGGGTTGGAAAGAGGTAAAGAAAAGTAAGACAGACTAATTTTCGATGGGATGCAAGGAAGGGAAGAGGTAGGGGAAGTTGGAAAGAGATTGAAAAATGAAAACCCAGAAGCAAATCTAAAATTTTTACTTTTAATTGTACCGAAAATATTACCGTAATGATGTACTTATGTATGTATGAGAAAAAATGACCAAGACTGATTTTTTTTCCGTGATGTTAATTTTCCGTTAGAGGGACCCAAAATAGTGTCTGCTTATGTATAACTGACCAATTAGAGTGGGACTTTTATATTATAGAATAGTTCAATTGAATAAATTATTTATTTTCTCTAGTGTTGAGGTGATGTCGATATTATAAGGAAACGAAGTTTCGTTCTTCGTATTCATTTCTAGATGGATGGAAATATTTCGAAACGTAGGGTTTCGTAATTGGACGAATACTCTGTCCCTAAGAGTCTCGGTCCAAGAAGAGATTCCGTTCGAACCGTTTTCTAGACAGACTTCAGTGGACGTTTGTTTTCTTCAATGTATCAAAAATAAGAATTTCATAAAGAGGGTTTTTATGTAAAGGATATTCTTGCATACTTTTTCGATTATCATTTAGGAGAGTATGAACTACAGTTCTTATTAAGACAGTTGTAGTTTCTTAGTTCTCGGTTGTTTTGTAATAAGTATCGTAAATTTTGTTTGTTGTTAGTAAAATGAAATATGAGTTGTTGTAAAATTTTAGACACCGATAAATTTTTCTGTTATAAAATACTTTTTATTCTTTTTGTCCGATATACGAATGAACTCATCGAGTATTAAAATAAGTAGGTCCTGGGGTCTGCGTTTCGTTTAAAGACTACTCGGTATTGGAGTCTCACATTATGAAGATGTACTTCACCTACAACTCTCTGTAAAAGACTTACTGAGATGTTTACTTTCCTTATAATCTTTGTTTGATCAAAAATTTAAAAACAAAATTTTTAATAGATAAGAAGTTTTTTTTTGTTTAGTATATTGACGATGTAAAAGTTTAGAGGCCCAGATTTACGAGGTTTGAATACAAATGAATCCTACAGTTTGGTGAAGTTGTTACATTGACAAAATGAACCCGAGAACATGTAAGGAGAATTGTAAAAGGAAAACTACGATTAAGCCTTTTAATGGAAATATAGAAGGAAACGAAGGACCGTTCGTCGTTTTCGTGGACGAAATTGTCGGGCTGCCGGGATTAATATCTGTTTGTTCTTTAATTCATCATCTAACTGTTAGGGTTAGTTATTCATTATATTTTGGGTTTCTGGGTTGTTCGAGAATTAATAATTAGTAGAAACTGGTGGATTTTTAGGATTCTAACTATTGTGGATATTCTATTTGTCTTTACAAATCGTAATCGATGGAAGTACGTCGAAGTCTTGAAAGTTACGGTGATCATCTCTTAAAGATATGAAATCTCAGAGTCTAAAGAACGAAGTGTTCTTACAGTAATAAATGAATAACATCACATAAGATAATCTATTGTTATTTAATCCAAATTATTTGATGATAATAATTATGTACGGAATCTATGAAAAGCACTCACTTTGACTTTAAGAAATTGTACACAATGTATCGTGTGTACGTCAGGTGATCACCCAATCTCCACACCGGATTGCCTATGAATTAAGGGTTCAGGATCTTAGTGTCGTGGTCATTGATCACAGCACTACGAAGAAGGTGACAGATTGTGAGGAGAACTCCCATCCCTAATCCAATTATAAAGAAGACGGATAGACTTCTTGTGTAAAACGAAACCTACCCACAATTTATTTTCGATTCGGTACAATAGTTGTAATAAGATATTTATCAAAATTATTTATGACAATTCGATTGGTTGAAAAGTCCTAAGTACATAAATCAGTAAATAAGTTATTAAATGTCTTTGTCTTGATTCCAACTCGACTGTAAGAATTGACGAGAAACGGTTTATATAAGTCATTGAAAGACAAATCTGATTTTTTCCTTTTATTATCAGTAGATTTTGACATTATATGTGTGTGTCTTTTTGGTTCAAAGTTGGTTAAATGAACCCGATATTCCTTATTTACTTCTCGTACCAACATGGATTGTATGATGATTTCGTGAACCGTTCCCGATGTCTCGATGAACCGTTGTGGGTTAAAGGTCCTTCGACTACTTCTGTCATATTATTAAGTTTACTTTGCGTGCTTGGAGAAACAGATACCGCCACCATACGTTGACCCGGAGACGTTCGAGTGTCAGTTCTCGAGAAACATCTGACATATATTGTACCAGTATACTTACCACAAGTAGTAACTTTTCCTGTGTCATCATAGATAGTAAAAAGAGGGACAAATTTTGTTTTTCTATATATAAGTCTATGACATTGTTTATTCGTTTCCTTTTGTACTTTTGGTCCGATTTTATTTTTTACGGGACACTACTCATCGTGGTACATCAAAGGATACATACTCTTTTCACTTTCACTTCAGTACAACCTGAGAAACGCTGGGGTACCTAACGTCGGATTCTCCGAGGAGGCAGGTACCCTAAAAGGTCCGTTCTTATGATCTCACCCGACGATAAAGGAAGAGGTTTCATGGTGAGATTATGATCATATCCTCTGCTAAAATTCACCATGTCACGGTATTTTGAAATTTTGAGACTATTTTCATAGTTCAAAAAGTGCAAATAGGGGCTTAAAAAGAATGAAGGTCTTCATTTTACAATAAGAGTAATTTCCCGTCATACAGAAATTATGATAAGTATTGAGAACGATTAGAGGGTGAGATTGTTTCCCTCTGTTCGGAGTCCGAGTCTTGAAAGTTCGTCCCTTACTATTTATCAGTTCTAAAGTGATTGTAAATCAAAAATAAATAAAAACAAAGATGGAAGATAAATAAAATTCATTATGACCAAAATATCATGTAAATTCAAAAAAAAAATTCAACATATCTAAAATTCACGGTCGTGATGGTAAACTGACACTTTGGAGTCTGTTTAGTGAATTTGTAAATTAGAACGACTCTACTACCATAGAAAATGTAGAGATTCTTCTCTACATATTATAGAGGTAAACTCACACTCCTGGAATATTTTATGCACTTTTACCAACACCCGATGTCAATGTGTTTACAATCTTTAATGATGGTCAAAATTTGTCAAATATTATTAGAAGGTGATTTATCAGTTAACTAGGAGTATTGAGATTCTCCTTCGAAAAGAGTTCGGAGAACATCGAATCCTTTATTCTCTGAGTTTTTCTGAAGAGAAAGCAGGGTTTCGATTCTTTGTTACTCTTAATCTTTAGTCTAGACACTTAGACTTTATGTCACGACAGATGTATTGTACTGGTGTAAGTTCGTTGGGTGGGAAAACTCTGTCCGTCTGGTGTACTTAATGCGAATGGTTGTGTTTTAAAGAATTTCGTAAATTGACTACGATAGTTACATAAACTGTAATTTTGAAAAAACCTATATTAAGACTACTGGGAATAAAAAGGTTCGTCAAATACCAGGGCATTTTCAGTTTTACTATGTAAATTACAGAAAAATTTTTTTAAATAAATAAAATTAACCTCCGATTAATGAAATGTTATAACATAACCAAAACGGTATGTAGTTGTACTTAGGTGGTGCCCACATGTGTACAAGGGTTAAGACTTGGGGGGAGGGTGGAGGGAGGGGTATGGTAGGGAGACCCAGTAGGGTCACGTGGTCGGGGTTCGTAGGACATAGGCCGTAGCTTAGACCTGACCACTAAGCAAAGAATATACTATAATATGTCAAAGTTACGGTGAGAGGGTTTAGTAGGGTGGGAGAGGGAGAGGGTCTCAGATTTTCTGACAAGATATGTAGACACAGAAAAAACGACAGAACGTATGTCCCAATAGCAATGGTAGAAAGATTTAAGGTATATATACTCAAACATATGACATAACCACAAAAAGAAAGACCGAATGAAGTGAGACATATTATCCGAGGTCAAAGTAGGTGGAGTATTCTCGACTAAGTTTACATAAGAAAATTACCGACTCATTATGAGGTAACACATCTACATGGTGTCGAAAGAATAGGTAAGTAGACGACTACCTGTAGATCCAACAAAGGTACAGGACCGATAATATTTGTCACGACGCTACTTGTAACCCCATGTACACAGAGAAAGTTAAGACCAAAGGAGCCACACATACGGGTCTTCACCCTAACGACCCAGTATTTCGTCAAGATAGTAAATTACAGAAATTTTTAAATTTAAGAATTCAGAAAGAGGATTTTATTATGTTTATTTGAATCATCTGAGTTTTTGATATAAATCTAAACACTTTGAGGATTATAATGTGTCCATCTTTTTAAGGGTGTTCCGGGTATGACATAAAGTATAGTCCAGAACTTAAGAGAAAGCGGAAAACATTTAATTCTTGGTTATGACGACAGTGATTTTCTGAATTCCAACAATCTTTAACGACCCAAAATCGATTTTTGTTTTTGTTTTTTGGAGAATTTAAGGACGTGCACTTTATTAGGATCTAGGGTTTCGTGTCCTGTTTGCCAATAGAGGAATAAGACTGGTAGTTTTAAAAACTAGTTCTTTTCACGATTTCTAGACCTGATTTCCCTTTGTGACAAGACTTCAGGGGTGGAATCAAGTGCTTGGAGAGTCCCTTGGACCTTCAACCAGCTCCGGTCATAGTTTGACCCGTTAAATGAAGGAACGACCCTACTTACCGACGATTCAGGAACATTTAGTAAATATTGTTATGGGGTTTTTACAAAAAAGAATTTTTAGTCTTCGAGGACTAATTCGGGGAGAAAACGGAATTGAAGACATACTACAGAATCGTCTCGTAGAGTATATTTACCTGTAAAACCTTTTTAAGAGATATATTTTAAAAGTGTTACTATCAATATTCAATTTCGTCATCTACTTTTGTCTTCTGTAAAAAGTTTATGAGTAAGACGTTATATTTATTGGTAGTACTTTTGAAGGGGGAAATTTTTTTTTAGGGGGTGGAAAAGACCTCAAGTCCTCCGTCAAGAAAAAGAAGAAGGGTATATCAGTAAAGATGTTACATAAAATAGTGACTTCCCTTATAAAAGGACCGAACCCGTTAATGGAGAAGTAAGTTACCTGTCGCATTCAAGACGTTCTTTCATATCTTTTTGTATAAGAGTTACAACATATATTCATTCACCTACTCTTACTATTACAATAATTAAATATTCTTGTTATAATTACCCAAGTAAATGTGGTAGGAGGTCTTACTTAAATTGAAGTCGGGTTCTCCAACGACTAGTGTAACAAATCGACTTAAGGAACACCGGTTCAACCATGATGTCTACTGTCTTTCCTTTCCTCCGCTTTAGTGCCTTCGGAGGGAATACTGCGAGAAGGAATACTTACGAGAGACGGACTCATTTGATTAGTATAGTCTCTTGTTGCTCAATATCCCAAACCAAAAAGGGATGACAAATGTTTTTGTAAAGAGTAAATTAAATAAGGTTGGTTAGGAATGTAGGTGAGACAATTCCGTCTTTTAAATACCGTAAATTCTCTATTTCTAAGGTAGATTCCTGAAGGACCCATCAGGTTACCAATTCCTAGACGGACGGTTGCGTCCCCTGTACCCAAACTAGGGATCATACCCTTCTAAGGTGTACAGAACTCCGTTGATTTGGGTACACGGTGTTGATACCTTGGGGTACAGGAGATCTCAGGTGTGTGTCGTTGTTCTCTTCGGTGGTGCTCTTAGGGCACGTGACGTTGATCTCTCAACAGGGACGAACGGTGTTGATCTCTTGTGGACGAACATCGCTGTTTCTGGGTCGTGTCAGTTTATATTTATTTATAAATTTTTTATATATAAAAATTTTTCTAGGGTAAGTTACAGTTTCTCGTAGATTTGTCTATATTTTTCGATATGATTGTAGGTTCAGAAAACTGAAAGTACCTTTTTTTTACAAGTAAAGTAATTTCTTATGGTGAAGGAATTATCCAAACAAGTTTGGTTAATCGATTTTTTTTTTTTTTTTTTCTTCGTAAATTGACAAGACGGAGTATTTGGTAATCACTTTACGTTCAGTTTTGGTATCACTCTACGGACAAGTATTGACGATTCCACTGGTAATAGTTTTTCCGTCTATTGTTCACAACCGGTCTTACACCTCTTTGGACTTAGGATATGTGACGACTACCTTTACATTCTACCATGTTAAACCTTTTCAGACTCTCTTCGAGTTTTACAATTCATATCACTGGAATACTAGGTGGTCAAGGTGAGACTCTATAGATGGGTTCTTTTTACTTTTGTATATAGGTGTGTTTTTTGAACATGTGTTTACGAGTATCGTTGTAATGAGTATTATCGGTTTTTCACCTTTGTTGGATCTAAAGGTATCTGACTACTTACCTATTTATTTTACTACGTAATAGGTATGTTTCCTTATAATAAACTGGTTTTTTCATTTGATGTACGATTTTTTCATGATTTCATATGAGAAATTTACCCACTCAAAAAATTGTATCATATGTTTAATGTTGAGTAATGCGACAAATTTGTTTCGTCATTCGTCCTTTTGTTTATATCATCGAGAAATTATTCTGTGTGTGTGTATGTGTGTGTGTATTTTTAGGTTATCTTTAAGTCATCTTCCGAAATTATAAGTTAAAAAATTGGATGGACGATATGTGGTATGATTACTTGACATAAAATAAGACACCACTGGTTTTGTAATTAGATGTGTAAATGAGAAGACGTGGATAAGAAGGAGTGAGGGGTTACGAAATAATAAAAGTAAAGATGGTAGAGAAGTTATACAGTGGAAAAGAGACCTCTAAAATGAGTCTTCGAAAACGATCTTTCTCTCTTTTTCTCACGGTTTCCATGATTCTCGTTGTAATTAGGTGATACAAGGATAAAGAATAGAAGAAATCGAAATCTTTATAAAGGAAAGTTAAGAATTAGTTTCATCAGACTTTACTTTTCAATCTTCTTAGATGAATAATGAAGGTATGATATGGTCTTCGATTCAAGAAGTCTTCTCAAGACCATTCATCTCTTCTTTGAAAATTTATTTAGTAAATATCGAATCTTTTATTCTGCGAGGTAATCTCCCTTGTTGTCTCACTATTAGTTTTAACTAAAAATTTTTTGGAATTATTATTTGGGTCTTTACATGATGTCTTGATCTTTCTTTAAAGGGAATTTGTATGAAAATCTCTATTACGGTTTACGACCTGATATCCGACTAACCATAACTGGTCCAGATTAATGGGAACCATTTAGGGATAATACCGACCGTGTTACGGTGTGTGGACCGTCTCATGTCTAAAGTGTAAGTGGTTCCGTCTCTGCTTTGTTTCCACTTCGTGTCTCCTGAGAACCCCCCGTTGACTGATCAATATACGATCGAGATTCATACGAGAGTGTAAGTCGAGTACTTAGACAAGGACTCATATGTCTAAACGACTGTATTGTTCGGACTTACTAGATAAAGAAAAACTTAGATTAATATTTAGGTTTCTTTAGGTTCTTCTGGTCCAATCAAGTCCTGAGTTAAGTCACAAGACTCCGGTATACCGAGCCCTTTTGGTGTTTGTCTGACCTTGGGGTACTCCATCCTTCCTCCTCCGATCAAAACATTTGAACTACTCGTGAATCCAACGAAGTCATAGAACCGATGACATTTATTACGACGTTTTTGTATTCCCACGTACATAGAAAAGTTTAATTTATTTGAAACATGAAGAAAAAAGAATTAAAATAGAAACCTAACAAGTAATGATTACATATTTTATGTTCATTAAAAACATAGAGTATAGGACGTTGACACGACTTGGACAAATAATCAAGATTGTTACAAAATTACCTAAGGAAATCTAAAAGATATGTTAGTGTAGTAGACGTTTATCTCAAAATGAAGAAGGAAAGGTTAAACCCACGAAAAAGAAAGAAAAAAAAAACAGATTGACGGTGTCGACCTTACAGGTAATGTGATTACTTACCTATGAGTGACACCGTTTCGTCTTTTACGGAATGAGGGGCAGAATCCCCCTTTCATAGGTTTTCATGGGATTTTAACTCAAAATCCAAGAAAACTGTGTTTAGGTAGGAGTGGTCGGATGAAGTGGATAAGGGATTGAGTATAGACCTTAGTCCATAAAAATATTGTTCGGGACCAAAGAAAATCACCTTTTACCATGAATTCTCTAGTTTTATATCTGGGATCCTTATAAGTCACAATATCTCAATAGTCCTTGTCAAATTTCTTATGTTTTTGATAAATAAGGAATTCAAAATTTTTCCTAAGAAGACACTTTGGTAAACTCGTACCATAAAAAATCCTTCATGAAAGAACACTGTTGAAAATTTTAAAGAAGTTACCAATAATTGACAATTTTCAAAAAAGACAAAAACTTATTTAATACTGATATGACAACGTATTTTCTTAGATAAAAGTTTACAGAAACGTGTCTCAGTGAAAATATTAGGAGGACATAGACACCAAGATACCAGTAAAAGGGTAAGAAGAAAAATTAACAGCGATAGACCCGAATGAGTATCAAAAAAAGAACTAATTCTCCGTATCACCTATTATACAATCAACTAAAAAAAAGGAAATTCTTATCGTTAATACCTTAGATACACAGTCAAGATGACAAAAGATTAAGTAATATAGGAGGATAAAGTATTATTGATGAAGGTAAGTGAGAAAATCCTATTATATAACAAATAAGAATGAATAGTTTAACTGACGAATTCTTTGTTCATAAGACTCAAGTAGAAAAGTCACATTTAAGTAAAGAAATCTCTTTATACCTTAGTTTGAAAGTAGTTAAATAGTTTAGAAATTTAGGAGATCTTAGTTTATGTTGAGGAATGTAAATTTATAACCTTGTATTTTAGTCCTAAGAGCTACCTGAAGTCGAATTGGGTATGTTTATTGTAAATAAAGATAAATTAAAGTAGTTCGAATTTTATCGTTAATTTTTTATCATTATAAGAATGGAGAAAACACCATGGACGAGAAGGTCCAAGTACTGAATATGTTTTTCCTGGTCAAAAGGTACGAAGACACAGGGGTGTCAGTGTTTTAGGAGGAGGTCATCTTCACACGTAGACTGTTTACTTTTTACACACAGAATTAAAGTTTTGTAAATGTTTCGTTTCTTCTTACTATTTCTCTTGAGTTTATTATGGACAAAGGACGATAAAGTTGGAACTCACGGAATTTACAATATCTATTTATAGTTTTTTATTAAACTATTGTTTTTTTAAGAGTTAAGAATTAGTGTTGTTTTTACCTGGAAGTTTTAACTATGTAAAAACTTTGTATGAGTCAAAAATTTGTCAAAAATTTTGTCTAACACAGTACACGTTTTTTTCTTTTCTTTTTCTTTTTTTAGATATACTGTGGGTCTTACGAACTCATCTAAAATACTAATTTGTCTGAAAATTTAGTAATGTTACTATGATCGTATTCATGAATTCTTTACATATAAAAGTAGATATAATTATAGGATGTCGTTGATTTTGAATAATGTTGTAAAAAAAGAAACTCCCAAGGACATTTTTTTTAATAGATTTTGTGTCATCGAATCTATCTCTTCCTACTGTTACTGGACTTAAACTTAGAAGGGGTTTAGAAGGGGGAGGTTCAGTATGTTGATTGTTCCTCTTGTTTATTTCGGTGTGTACTGGGTACAGACGTCCTAATGACCCTCAGTTTTTTTATTTATGGTGTTGGAAGTTTACTGAAGAAAATAGTCTCAAAGACAACGGATAGTGAAGTTCGTACACCTATGTCTGTTATCCTCTTCCTTCGATTTCTCTGGGGTAATTTCTCTTGTCTCCCCATATTTCCTGAATTTAGTTCGTGTCTGTTTTAGTGTAAGGTCTTCTCTTTCGAGTTACAATTCCTTGTTTATGGCTTGTGTCTAACCCCGAACCACCAAGTGTCCCTTTCTCTGACTTTCATCGTCCTGGTCTTACCGGTGGGGGCTCTTCGTAAGGAAAACCTCCTTTTAGTTTATGTAAATTTTTCCCCCATTGGGGAATATCTTACACTGTCATTTACTTTCTTTCTTCTTTCGTTCGAATTCTTAGGATGTCTTTGTTCTCTCCTTGTTCTGTACGGTTTGGGAGGGGAGTGAAGTGGTGGTAGTAGTTATAGTAGATATTTTATTTAATGTGTCTTCTCCCATTTTGACTGTCTTCTCTCGTGAACACTGTGATCTTTTTTCATGTGGTATAGGTATACTGTGACAACGTTTTTTTTTTTTTTTTTTTCGGGGTTTTACATTTATTCTCGGTTTTGAGTTAATACTTCGACCTTCTTTTATATTACGAGATTTGACTTAATGGGTAGGAGCTTGTTCGTAATTTTTGGGGATTAGTCTAATTCTGTGGAAATTGGTGTTTGTGTTTTTAATTTTTGTCTTTACCTGTTTTTTCTTCTTTATTTACTCTGGACTTACTTGAGTCCCCTTTTTTGTCTTCTTTTACTATATAGTCTTCATTTATCGTAACTTTGTTTCGTCCCTTTATTCTCTTACTTTCATTCTACTTCGTTTCTTTATGTCCCAGTCTCCTTTTTACCAACTTTATCTTCTATCCGGATTCTTTCCATCTACTCGAATTGACCTCAGTGTTTTCTTTTTAGTTCTGTTACCTTGTCCCTATTGTTAGATTCTTTTGAAGGACTTTTGTTTTCCGGAATTAGATGTGTCGCTTTCCCGGTACTCACTGACTCTTTTTTCATACTAGTTGAGGTTTTGTATTGGAGGATTTTGATAATCTGAAATTTCTATTTTCAGGACTCCAGACCCCGTTTTTCTTCTTTATTGTATTAGTGTTCTTTTAATCTGACCGTGGTCTGAAGAGTTATTGTTATGTACTTTGTTCTGTTGTCGTCTCGTCGTAAAGTTCCTTTCTTTGTCATTTGGTTCCTATAATAGATGTCGATTCGATATTTTTATGTTAAAATTGTACAGTCTTGATTTCCTTGTGACAAATGTGTACTGGAAGGTCTCCAGTGGTATAGGTATACTGTGACGAGTACAGACTCGTCACTAGTCGTTTGAAAGACATATTTCCTTGTCTGTCATTTATAAAATCCGAAACGTCCGGTACCTTAGAGAAAACTTAATGAGTCAAGATGAAAACGTCACTTCGTCGTCGGTGTCTGTTATTTATTTACTTATTTGTATCGATACAAGGTTACTCTTAAGTATCCGTGATTTTAAAATTTAAAGTATATTAAAAGTAAATAGTACTTTATAATAACTCTCAGGGAATCTGACGTTCCTCTAGTTTGGTCAGTTAGGATTTCCTTTAGTCAGGACTTATGAGTAACCTTCCTGACTACGATTTCGACTTTGAGGTTATGAGACCGGTGGACTACACTTCTTGACTGAGTAACCTTTTCTGGGACTGCGACCCTTTCTAATTTCCGTCCTCCTCCCCTACTGTCTCCTACTCTACCAACCTACCGTAGTGGTTGAACTACCTGTACTCGAACTCTTTCGAGGTCCTCAACCGCTACCTTTCCCTTCGGACCGCACGGCGTCAGATACCCCAGCGTTTCTCAGCCTGTGTTGACTCGCTGACTTGACTCTTGGCTAATAAGAAGAATAAGAAAAAGTGTTATATTTTTGGTCGAATCCCCGAAGGAACCGTCAGGTCTCAATTCTGAGACGTGAAAGTGAAGTCCCCCGTACCTAGTTAGGAACCAACCCCTTGACTCTAGGGTGTACCGAACACCACACCGGTTTTCTCTTTTTTTTTCTTATTTTTGGTTTGAATCGAACGTCTGGTATATGTTTTTATCTACCACTTGACGTAACCTGGGTGTTTGACATTAAACGACTTGGGATCTCCTACTCGGAGTCGACTGGTTCGTCACTGACCCCTTTGAAGTCTCTTTCCTATCAACCATTTATAAAATACATACATTAACATACATCACGATTCTTGTTTAGTTTCCCGAAGGGGTAACGGATTCACCCTTTCTTAGGAGGACGTTACGTACTCTGTACCCAAGTTAGGGACCCAGTCCTTCTAGGGGACCTCTTCCCTTACCGTTGAGTGAGGTCATAAGAACGGACCTTTTAGGGTACCTGTCTCCTTGAACCTTCCGATGTCAGGTACCCCAACTTTTTCTCGACCTGTACTGAATCGCTGACTTTTTGTTGATTCTTGCTTAGTTGGTACAACTACAAACCCTCTTTAGTTGTGTTATGACAATTCGTTAATAGAAAGTTAATATTTATTTATTTAAAAAACTTTTTCCTGTTTGGTTTCCATAACTTTCTATGTACCTATCTTCTTACATTTGAAATATGTTGGAGTGTTAGTCTTTCTGTTGATTTTGTTACCCTTTTCCCTTTCTCTTTCGTAATCTAATAGTCGATGATTCATCCATTGTCCTTCTGTCGTTTCTGTGGTAATTTTGACTGTTTGATCTGTTATTTTTCAATTCATTCCCTCATTTTTCCTTGATTTCCGTGATATTTTTAATAATGATGTTTACAACGATGATCTTGTTTCCATTGTTTTCTTTAATCTTATATGTTTAGTTAAAATATATGACTCCTTACGGTTTGAGTATGTATTAATGATTTTTACATCAAAGTTTAGTTTCATTTACATATTTGAAATTATATCCCTTACGGTACCTTCGTTCTGTATTTGATGTCTTCGTAATTTTTTTTAAGACCGTTTATATTGATGTATATTTAATTTTACAGTAATTCCGTTTACTGTCGTATTTAGTTCAAATTTTCTGTCTTATATCTAAAGTATGTGAATTAAATACTAGGTCGTTATAGTAAGACTCCAATGGTTCTCTTTACTTTTGTTTACGGGTATGTATCTGAACATAAACTTACAGGTGCCATCGAAATAAATTTTCGATCTTTATTCAGTTCATAAGTAGTTTACTACTTGTCCATGATATAACACCGTAAAGGTGTGTTACCGTATGATGGTCCGTTATTTTTCCTTGTTTAACGACTATGTACTCTCCGCGAGTTTCCGTAATGTGATTCACTTTTATTTGTCTGTCGTTTGTGATGTGTCTTATACTAAAGTGAATATACTGTAAGACTTTCCGGTTTTGATATCCCTGTCTTTTGTCTAGTCACTTACGGTCCTGGATCCCCATACACTCGTTCTCCTGACGGACGTTTTGCCGTGATCTCTTGAAAGCCTTTACTATATAGAAATAATAACACCCCCAAACAACAACAAGTCAGTGATTCAGCACAGGTTGAGACGTTGAGGTACCTGACGCACTCGTACGGTCTGAAGGGACAGAAAGTGATAGAGGGTCTCAAGTGGGTTCAACTACAGGCAACTTAGTCACTACGGGAGGTTGGTAGAGTAGGAGACAACGGGGGAAGAAGAGGACGGGAGTCAGAAAAGGTCGTAGTCCCAGAAAAGATTACTCAGCCAAGAAACGTAGTTCACCGGTTTCATGACCTCGAAGTCGTAGTGAGGAAGGTTGTTTATAAGTCCCAACCTAAGAAAATCCTAACCGACCTAACTGGAAGGACGACAGGTTCCCTGAGAGTTCTCAGAAAAAGTCGTGGTGTCAAGTTTTCGTAGTTAAGTAGTCGCGAGTCGGAAGAAGTGTCAGGTTGAGAGTGTAGGTATGTACTGATGACCTTTTTGGTATCGAAAGTGATACACCTGACCTGGAAACAGTCGTTTCACTACAGAGACGAAAAAATTATGTGACAGATCCAAACAGTATCGAAAAGAAGGTTCCTCGGTTCGCAGAAAATTAAAGTACCGATGTCAGTGTCAGGTGTCACTGAAACCTCGGTTTCTTGTATTTTAGACTGTCAAAGGTGAAAAAAGGGTAGATAAACGGTACTTCACTACCCTGGTCTACGGTACTAAGAATCAAAAAACTTACGATTCGAAATTCGGTCAAAAAAGTGAGAAGAGAAAGTGGGAGTAGTTCTCCGAGAAATCAAGGAAAAGTGAAAGACGGTAAATCTCACCATAGTAGACGTGTAGACTCCAATGACTATAAAGAGGGACGTTAAACTAAGGTCAAACACTAAATAAGTCGGGAAGTAAAACGTACTGTATGAGATGTATATAATTTATTCGACCCACTGTTATATGTCGGAACTGTATGAGGAAAGGATTAAAACTTGGTTAGTTAACAAGGTACAGGCCAAGATTGACAACGAAGAACTCAAGATATGTCCAAAGAGTCCTCCGTCCATTCCATCAGACCATAAGGGTAGAGAAACTCTTAAAAGGTCAAACAACATTAGATGCGTCAGTTTCCAAAATCGCATCAGTTACTTCGTCTACAAAAAGACAATAAGGGAACGAAAAAGACACTAGGTTGTCTACAACCGTTAAACTAGACAGACAGGTAACGGAAAAGATTTAGGTCTAACATGTAGACATTTAATATCCAAGTGTATGACAACTTCAGATCTAACTTCCTAAAACTCGTAATGGAACGATCGTACACTTTACTCACGTTAATACGTCATCAAACTTGTAAGAAACCGTAACCGGAAGAAACCCTAACACTATTTTTGACTGGAAAAGATCAGGACACCGGTGACGACTCAAAAGGTTTAAACGACTGTATGACTCACGACTTGAAATTATCGTAACGTCCGAAAGGACCAACGAGTCTACCATTTCTTAGACGGACACCACGTCCTCTGGACCAAAGCTAGGGACCTAACCCTTCTAGGAAACCTCTTCCTTTACAGATGGGTGAGGTCATAAGAAAGGACCTCTTAAGGTACCTGTCTCCTCGGACCGTCCGATGTTAGGTACCCCAGTGTTTCTCAGCCTGTGTTGCCTCGTTGATTGTGAAAGTGTGACACCACCAATGGCTTGACATACATAGATACTTGTGAGTACCTTGACATGTGAAGCTTTCTATCTAAAATAACATATAGTTAATATAGAAATTTTTAGATTGAATTTTACTTTTTAATAATTTCTGTTAGTATAATTCTATTATAAACAATTCATATATTGCATCGTCATTCTTTTTTCGTTGTCTTTTTATTCATTTCCTGTCTTTATCCGTAATGTGTCTTCTTTAATTTGTATGTTAATTTTCTACTTTTCTACAAACATTATGATCATTATCTTCACGTTTAATTTTATTAGTCTATTAAACTGATGATTACCTAACCGTTTTTCATTTTTCTGACTAATTTATTTGAACCCCTGTCTATATCTCTTTCTGGTAAAAGTATCGAAAAATTGCACTGACATTTGACTGTATCGTTAAGTCTTTTTTTAGACCTTTTTAGATAGTTTTAAATACGTGTGTTTTCGGTCTTTTGTAGGAAGATTCTTAGATCAGAGTTCGTGAGAACTTATATATGTAACCACATATTGTTTCCATATACATATACAACGTAATAACCAACTAAGGACATTTTGACCTTCGTTACATTAATAGATCCTTTTTTCCCTACCAAATTCATATATTACTGTATGAGGGTGTTTCCTTATGTACATCGTCAATTCGTTCCGTTCTCAATAACATACCTAGACTAAGTGTTACACGGAAATTTAAAATAAGTAACCCCTTAGAAAGGAGAGATAAGGTTCTTTAGAACCCGTATGTGTACTGGGAATCTATTATTTTCAAGAGTACCAGTACTCAGAGACAGGTCCGTAATCTTACGGGTCAAGATTTATGTCTAGTTTAACAGTTCGAAAGAAAAAAATTTTTTATATTTAAATAAATAAAATTAACCTCCGATTAATGAAATGTTATAACATAACCAAAACGGTATGTAGTTGTACTTAGGTGGTACCCACATGTGCACAAGGGGTAAGACTTGGGGGGAGGGTGTAGGGAGGGGTATGGTAGGGAGACCCAGTAGGGTCACGTGGTCGGGGCTCGTAGGACATAGTACGTAGCTTGGATCTGACCGCTAAACAAAGTGTATACTATAATATGTACAAAGTTACAATAAGAGGGTTTAGTAGGGTGGGAGCGGGAGAGGGTGTCTCAGGTTTTCTGACAAGATATGTAGACCCAGAGAAAACTACAGAGAATATGTCCCAATAGCAATGGTAGAAAGATTTAAGGTATATATACGTAATCATATGATATAACCACAAAAAGAAAGACCGAATGAAGTGAGACATATTATCCGAGGTCAAAAAAAAATTTTTTGCATATTTGAACCACTTTTTAACCATTTAATCTAAAGTACTCTTAAATTTTAAACCCCTTACATAGATGTGTTACCTTACGATAAGTCGTTTTTTCACACACTCGATGATCGTTAATTTATTGTCCATTACCGTTGGGTGAGGTCATAAGAACGGACCTCTTAAGGTACCTGTCTCCTCGAACCACCCGATGTCAGGTGCGCAGCGTTTCTCAGTCTGTGTTGACTCGTTGAAGTGAAGTGTCATTATACTCACTTAGTATTTTTGTTATGTGAGTCACTTTTTTCGGTCTGTGTTTTCGTATACATGATATACTAAAGTAATGTATTTCAAGATCTTTTCCCTTATGGTTTGATGTCACTGTCCTTGGTCTAGTCACTAACGAACCCCGATGTTACAAGTAGTATCGTGATAAGTATTAGTGGGGTTTTGTCTTTGTTGGGTTTACAGGTAGTCGACTACGTACGTATTTATTTTACACCATATCGGTATGTCACCGTATAATAAACTATTATTTTTCCTTATTTGTGTCTATGTACGATGTTGGACCTATTAGTGACTTTGTAGTACGATTCGGTTAATGTATCCTGGTGTACAACACACTGCGGTAAATGTACTTAACAGGTCTTTTCCGTTTACACATCACTGTCTTTCATCTAATTACCAACAGAGTCCGACGTCCTTCTCAACCCAAACATTTTTCCCAATGCTCCAAAGAAAACACCCACTATTTTTACAAGATTTTAAATAATATCACTACTAACACGATGAGACACTTATATGATTTTTTTGTGACTTAACATGAAAAATTTACACTTAATATGAAAAATTTACACTTAACAGAGAGTTATTTCTACACCTAATAGAGATTTTTTTTTTTTTTTCTCAATAATATGTATTGTTGTGTCTTGATAGAGGTACTATGTAATTTAATTTTTGTTCAACGTCCCTTAAGGGACAACCGGATCACCAATCCTAAGACCCGAAAGTGACGGTGCCGGACCCAAGTTAGAAACTTGTCCCTTGACTCTAGGACGTTCGACGTATCACACCGGTTTTTTTTTCAACGTTTTGTCCCATGTATCATCCTAGGGTAAATGTGTGTGTGTGTGTGTGTGTGTGTGTGTGTGTGTGTATGGAGGATTTGTATATATACAAATATTTATGAATTTATTTCTAGACATCCCTACACATGATTTAGCACAAATCAAATTGTTTCTTTCATACTACCCTGTCTTTCCGTTGTTATTATAAACATAAGAAGACATAATAAACTTAAAACTTTTTTATTCAAAATAACGTAACGGATTCATTTATTAAAAAAATTACGACAACGTAAAGCTTCTGTTATATATTTAAGAGTAATGTATCTTGACTAGAATTCTATCTGGGACTAACAATGAAGATATTAATTTAGAATCTATAGTCCGGACGGATACTAGGATTATGAAGGATACTAGACGGGAAAACTAGGATTGTGAACTAAAGTTGTTTACATACAACTTCCTGAAGGTATCACCAGGTCACCAGTTCTGAGACTCGAAGATCCCGTCGCCCATGTCCAAACTAGGGACCAGTCTGTTGATTCTAGGGTGTACGACGTACCTCACCGGTTTTTTCTTTTTTTATCATTATTAGAAATTATCACCCACAAAAATAAAACTCCTATTTTTGTGTCAAATAACTTTTTAAAAAAATTTCTTACACGAAGTCATATAAGACAAAACGTATAAATGGAAAAACATACATAGATTCTTACAAATGCACGATGAGAGATTTGTTTAAGGTTAATATCTTATTATCACAATAGTTGATGTCAGTAGTACAATTTATGGAATCTAAGAGTCTGGAATAAATAGAATGACACAAAAAATTTAATTAAATAAAAATCAATACGACCCAGAAACAACGAAGTGAATCCGAAAGATACAACATTATTCGTCCCTGATGAGAGGTCAACCTCTTCCGTTACCGTGGGGTGAGGTCATGAGAACGGACCTTTTAGAATACCTACCTCCTCGGACCACCCGACGTCAGGTACCCCAGCGTGTCTCAACCGGTGCTGACTCGCTGAAGTGAAAGTGAAAAGTGAAAGTACGTAACCTCTTCCTTTACCGTTGGGTGACGTCACAAGAACGGACCCCTTGGGGTCCCTGTCATCTCGGACCACCCGACGGCAGATACCCCAGCGTGTCTCAGTCTGGGCTGACATCACTGAGTCGTCGTCGTCGAGAGGTCAACGCGCCGTACCCGAAAGAGTAACGTCGACGAACAACGACGCCTCGTGTTCGAGATGCACGTGCCCGAGTCATCAACGTCGTGCACCCGAGTCATCGACGTCACACCTCCGAATAAACGTGGTGTCGTATACCTTAGAAGGACCTGGTCCCTAGTTTTGGTGTAATGGACACAACCGTCGGTCTAAGAATAGATGACATGGTGGTCCCTTCAGGGAAATGACATCAAAAATAAAAATTCCCTATTTGCTGACTTTTCGACCTATAGTGTTTCTTCCGTGTGTAATGTGTGTCATCTAGTTCGAGTTTAAAAATAGAGACAAGATTTTTTCAAACACAAACAAAAATACGAAGATGAAATAAAAGTTAAGAGTAGAATCTAAGACGTTCTAGTATCGTTTTTCAGAAACCACACCCTATCGTTAAAATGTGTTTTCTCTATCTAGTTTTTGAGTTATACCCCAAGAAACTATAATTTAATTTTAAATATACTTATGTACTTGTGTAAAAACCCCCCGAAGGGACCATCGAGTCTATCATTTCTCAGACAGACGTCACGACCTCTGATCCCAAGCTAGAGACCCAACCCTTCTAGGGGATCTCTTCCTTTACCGTTGGGTGAGGTCATAAGAACGGACCTTTTAGAGTACCTACCTCCTCGGACCGTTCGATATCAGGTACCCCAACGGTTCTCAGCCTGTACTGATTCGTTGAAGTGAAAGAAAAAAAAGTTGATAAAAACACGAACGTCCAATCTATGATAGTTCGTTTGACGGTACAGACTAGGTGTTAGGAAATTTTAAAAATTGGGTTTCTGTTTATCCTTTTAAGTCATTTAAAATTGAAAGGTCTAAAAGAGTCTTTCTCAATATTTTGTGTCAACCTATTAGATAAATGGGGTTTACTTAATGGATACATACAACACTCCATCGTTACTTTCTGATACTAGAAGATACCACTATTGTGAGAGTTAAGTCTTCGGAAGGGAGAAGTGTCACACACTTCTCACACTTATTCCCTACCTCTCAGTGGAAAGTAATAAAGTAGTTGATAACCACAAAAGTGTGATAAAATTTACCGATTAAAGTTAAAATGTTGTTATGGTTATAAATAAGACTTTTCATTAGTGTACAAGGTTCATCGTCTTGAAGGTTGTGCAAGAGATCCTTATTAAACGTCAAGAAACAAACACCCCCGTCCCCCTCCATACCCCACGTGAAGTACCGAACATCCTAGAGTCCAGGGGTTGGTCCCTAACTTGGGTCCGGTACCGTCACTTTCCCGACTTAGGATTGGTCATCTGGTGGTTCCTTGAAGGATTAAGTGTCAAGACTTGGTATGAAGTCTTTTTTTAAACGTCGTCACGTCCTAAATAAGGATGAGGTAGTGTCCATTATGACGTATCTAGAGATGTCCTTGAAATTTAAGAAAACGACACTTGAAATTCTGACGATACTTTCTACATGAAACCCCTTGTGACTCATGAGGTACTCCTTCGGTAATCGCACTAAACTTTACTTAGAAGTTGTACCGGCTCGTCCAGACCTGTCTCTAGGGTTTGGTAGAGACACTTTGTCGGGGTGAGGGAGGTGTCATGACCCCTGTCGTTTTCAACAAGACGTGATAAGACACGGATTTCCAAAAAGAACCACGAAAGAAGTGTGTCATAGTCTAGAACCCAGACGTAGGGGTAGTAATAGGAAAAGAAGGGGAAGAGACGTCGTTTTGTATAAGGAAGAATAAAGAAGATTAGAAAAAAAAATTACCGAAGTAAAAAAAGAAAATAACACAAAATAAATTTTTCTTATATGTGTTATATATCCACTCAATGTTTCGTCTTATTACTTCACTTGTGGTGACTAAGTCGTAAATTGGGTCCTTTTATAATTATGACAACGGTTCAAGGGACACACTAGGAGGTAAACTGTATCTCCAATAACAATGGACTTAACATAAATAATCAGTAAGGGGACGAAAAGAAATTTTTAAAGTGGTGTAGATTGTCCATAAAGTCTCTCTAAGATAGTGAATAAGGGGCTGGTTTTCAGAAGACAAGAAATGTGTGTGAAAACTTCCTGTCATATAAAATTTCGAATATTTATATTAAAAAATAATCAATGTGTTATCAGGTAGGAGGATTATTGTGTTTCTAAGGACTCATTCGACATGTACGTAGAAGATATTCTTCTCGAAACGTTTATGGATTTCTACTATTTGAATTCCTACGAAGTGTTTTCTCACGAAGCACCACGTTACACCTGACATTCGAAAGTTATGACTTTCTATCGAATCACTTCTCCAAGGATTTAAATTATCTGTTCAAAATGGTCAGTTGTCTTTTTTAGTCTTTTCCTTCCTTACACTACTCGAGAAGGTGTCTCCATGTACATACGTTAAATTTCTGGACGAAAAATCGGACTCTAATAGGATGAAGGAACCTTAATTTAAAAGGAAAAGAAGTATTTTGATATCCTCTACCATTATTAAAAAACCAACGACAAGTACACGAGAAAAATTTCAATTTTAACTTGAATAAATCGGTTTATTTTTAAACTTTTGGGACACAGAATGGGTTTCAGAAGACTTTAACGTGACCGGGTGTCTTAGGGTTTCGAACCGTTGGAGTGATGCTGGTGTTATACTATGATAAGATATGGATGGTCTAACCGATTTTGAATTTTTCAACCGTTGTAGTTTAGAACATTCTTACACCTCGGTATCCCTGAGGGTATATGACGACTTCTTGAATGTTTGACCATATTGGTGAAACCTTTTGTCAGACTGTAATAGGTGATACTGAATTCTATATGAGATCTTGAGTCGTTAAAATAAGGTCTATATATGGGACCTGTTTGAGGACATGTACCCATGGTTTTATGTGTTTATTCTTACAAGTGTCTTTTTAACAAAATATGTTATTATCCGGTTTTAACCTTTGTTAAATTTACAGGTATATGTCATGTTACTTATTTTTGTTACGCCCAATAGTTTGTGATGTTCCATTTACCTGTTTTGTATATGTATATATTTATACGTGTGTGTGTGTGTGTATATATGTATGTGTATTACGACTCACTTTCGATGAGTTGTTCTCTTTGCATGTCTTACTGAGGTAGATATGTCTTAAGTTTTTGTCTACCTTGATAAGTTATACTAAACTCACTATTTGATTTTCCTTTTACTTCCTTTGACAATAGTGTTTTGTGTCTTCTCTCCAATATAGTATTTCACCCTCTCTTCCTACCACTAGGTCTTCCTCCGGGGACTCTCGACCGTTACAGAGTAAAGAACTAGATTCCCCACCAATCTTTCCACTTGTGAAATATCAATAAGAAATTCGACAATGATACGAAAGATGTTAGAAAACATATTTTCACTACATGAATTTTTTTTTTAACATTCCCCGACAGAGAACTCCATCGTCTACGAGGTAGTGTATACAAATTGGTCTCGATTTCCAAGTGTATAGTCTACACAATGTCGTCTTTGAGTTCATGAGTAGTCCTTACACCTGATCGACCGGTAGTCAGAGGACGGTTAATTCTTTGAAATACGTAAATAAAGGTATGGAATATTGCTACTAAAAATACTTGTGATAAGACCTTCGTCAGGTATGTCTCATGTGTACAACCTAGTTAACGTGTCAGGGACTTTTTCTAATTTTTAGTCCACGGTTTTAAATCTACTAAGGGTAACTATGAGTTTCATATTGTTACTATATTACACTTAGTTAAAGGATATACTATGTGTTTGACAAATACTTTTATGAAATTTTTAACTTAAGGTTTATTACAACCGGAGAAAGACCGGTATAAACTTACATATACCAACCTACAAACCAAAACAAAGGATTTAATAGGAGTAATGAAACTCGAAAGTGGACCAAAGTTTGATAATTTAAGGTGAAGTTTTAATCAAAAGACTACGTACTAAACCGTCGTGCATGCGGTTTTAATCAAAAGACTTTTTAACTAGTCAAAAAGAAGTGAGAGACGTAGTAGAATAGGATAATGTCAATGTTTACATAAAATGTCCGTGACTAACAAGTGACCATTTACTCCGAACCAATTTCTGTTTTAAGGAATCTTACATTCGTTGTATTCCCTTTCCTAAAATTAAATAAAACGCATTATACAGGGTTCGTACATCTCGTCACGGACCGTGTACTATTTATAAGTTACTTATAAATAACTTATTTAATTTAATTTAAATTTAAATTTAATTTAAGAATTATAGAAGGAATTATTTTTGAAAATATTACATTTTAAAATAAATTATGAAAGTCCCTTTGTAACTATTATTATATTTGTTTCATGTTTTAATTAAAAATTTTATAAATAAATCTTTTAAACTTCGCTACCTTAACGCGTTACAATTTTGACTTGAAAATTTACAATTATTCATTTCTGACTGATTATCGTCAAAGATTTTATATATACAAGATGATTGAATGAGTGTCGTCCTAAAGGTTTAGAGTCGTCATGACTGTAAAATTTGACTTATTAATAAACGACCACTATGTCCTCTGACAGGACACATGGTGTCCTACCAATTCGTCGTTGGGCCGGAGATAGGTGATCTACAATCATGGTAAGGGGATCAACACTGTTAATTTTTACGGAGACCCTGGGAAAACCTCTTTACTCCAGATGTTTACAGAAGATGATACGAAATCAACTTTGACTGACCCGAAGGTGATTTTCATGAATTGTTCTATTTACTTTGACGATATATCGTTTTACCATATGTTTTATGTTTTCGACTTAAAAGGGGTTCTTTTATTCTCTTATTTCTTTACATCATACAAGATTTGTTGACGACACACACGAATCAGTGAGTCAACACAGACTGAGAAACACTGGGGTACCTGACGATCCGAGGGGACAGGTACCCCTAAGAGGTCCGTTCTTATGACTTCCCCCAACAGTACGGTATAAGGTCCCCTAGAAGGGTTGGGTCCCTAGCTGGGGTCCAGAGGGTGTAACGTCCACTAAGAAATGGTCGACTTGTGTTTAGTCAGTTTAGATCTTAATGTCACTTCGTTTTTCATTAAGAGACATAAATATTTTAGATTTCTAAGTGTAAGGATTGGATTTGTTGAAGATTCTTTCTTTTTTTTTTTGGGATTTTCACGTTAATTCTAGATTTTCAATTTTTCAAAGTCCGTTCTCATCTCTTATTTTTTCAAGAGACACAATGGCACGACAAATTCAGGAAAGGGTTTTCCGTTTTTTGGATTTCGGTAAAGGTCAAAGGGATGGTGACTGGAGAAGATAGGTTAATTCAATGTTTACGAGGTTGTCCAAGAAACTATGGTTTACAGTGAACCACCGTTTTTTTTGTTGAACTTTACTGTTCCCTGATATCTGAAATAAATATAGTGAACGACACTTGTCAGTATCCAAAGAATATCTTTACGACACAGACTAACATCCTAGGACGGGATTGAGATGACCCCTTCATAAGTCTTAAGACTTTATGTACACCGTGGTTCTCAAAGTCTATTCCCACATACCTGATGTAATGTTTGTTCCGTTTTTGGTTAGTGAATATATGAAAGTCTCTTGTTCTTCTTTTTACTCTCTTAACACATTCAGTATATAAGTTTTTATTCGACATGATCGTTTTTGTTTGAATATTTATTTACGTATTATTATCCTTCAATTAATTCTTCTTAATTTATGTTGATCGTTATGTGGTTCTTTCCATATAGTATTTTATCCGTGTCTTATAGTTCCACATTAATGTTGGTTAAGGCATGTAAAGATTTAGAATGGATGTTCTTATACAACAGAGAGGTGAAAACTTTTGGAAGGGTGTTTCAACTTTGCGAGGTGACACGAAGTCAAAGAGATTCGTTTATAGACCTAGAAGAGGTTTATTCATGGTAAGGTCACCTCACTTATAACTGGAGACATACGAGAGGAGGACGAAAAGGTTTAGACCCAGGTAAAGTCGTTTTATTTAAAGTCCGTGGTGAACACGGTTTATTAAGTTCTTTCATCATATTTTTAGTTAGACGACTAGGGTGGTGACTTTTTGTTTTGTTTTGTTTTTAATTTGAAAGAATGTTCAAGGAAGAATTTCTAGATCCTCGTGTTCATTACCGTGTCTATTACCGTATTAAGACATCAAAGTCTCTTTCACTAAATGTCATATAAGAATAAAATGGGAAGTGGTTATGTTTTCCGTTCTTATGACCTCACCTAACGGTAAAGGAAGAGGTCTCCTAGAAGGACTGGGTCCCTAGCTTGGGCCCAGAGGACGTAACTTCCGCCTACGAAATTGGAGACTCGGTGGTCCCTTCGGGTTATGTTTTCCTCGAAATCACGACCTTTTCTGAGAACTCTCAGGGGACCTGTCGTTCCTCTAGTTTGGTCAGTTAGGATTTCCTTTAGTTGGGACTTATAAGTAATCTTTCTGACTACGACTCCGAAACTATGAGACCGGTGGACTACACTTCTCGGTTGAGTAACCTTTTCTGGGACTACGACCCTTTCTAACTACCGTCTTATTCTTCCCCCGATGTCTCCTACTTTACCAACCTACCGTAGTAGCTAAGTTACCTGTATTCTGACTCGTTTGAGGTCTTCTGTCACTCCCTGTCCCTTCGGACCGTACGACGTCAGGTACCCCAACGTTTCTCTACCTGTCCTGACTCGCTGACTTGTCATCGTTTATGTTTTCCTTTCATCCACTAAAAAAAAAAAAAATTCTTCCTGAACCTTTATTCACCAGCAACTGTATATCTTTTTTCTTCACGTTGATATCGTCTACTCTTAATGAGAAGGGACGACTTCACCGGTTGAGGACCACACACTTCCACTAAGGTAATAGTCAGTCTCCGACGTCACTATTTCATAAGGAGTATGGTCATCAAATTAATAAAATAAAAAAAGAAGGTCAAAATAACTCTATATTAACTGTATGTCGTGAATTACTCAAATTCCACATGTTGTATTAATAGACTGAATGTATGTAGTACTTTACTAATGGTGTTATCAAAATCACTTATAGGTAGTAGAGTGTGTCTATATTTTAATTTACTTGCCCCTTTTTTACTAAAAAAGGAACACTACTCTTGAGAATCCTAAATGATTATTAAATTAATAAATTTCCTTGGTATCGTAAATTACTCTGCTTTTACTTACTCACGGTCTCAAAATCTTGTGTTTTTCGTGAGTGGTATTTTGTTTTTTCTTTTCTATTTACTTGTGGTCGTTTTTGTTTGTTTGTTTGTTTGTTGGAAGACGAGAAGTTTTCTTTCAATGTCCACCGAAAAACGGTACGAATAAACGTGTCCTTTTGTACGAGTTGTAGTAATTTAATAATCTCTTTACGTTTAATTTTACCGTCACTCTATAGGGATATTTTGGATAGTCTCACATCCATTTTTTTATTTTATTTTTAAACCGTTATGGTTCATAGTTGTGTTTACATGTTTTGAACCTTTCCTTTCCCTGAGTTTTACAATATGTGTGTGAAATGTTTTCTCAAGTCGTCAAAGAGTGTGTCAATTTATAAATGAATGGTATACTGGGTCGTTAGTTTGAGGATCAATAGATTGGTTCTTTATTTTTGAATACAAGTGTTTTGTGAATATGAACTTTCAATCTCGTCGAAATAAGTATTAACGGGGTTTGGTCTTTACTGAGTAAACAGGAAGTTGACCGCTTAATACTTGTCAAACATGTAGGTTTGGTGTCTTATAAGTCGTATGAGGAAATGACGAGTCGTTATTTTCCTGACTTAATAGTTGTGTACGTTGTAGTTTTCTTCAGTTTGAGTTTTTGTAATACATGATGACGGAGAATCATCAACCCTGGAACAAGTATAACTGTCGTATATACACTTGACTCGTTTCGTGTAGAGACCCGGTTTAAGGACTGAGGGTAATATTCACCAAAATTGTCTATGATATACATCTAAGGTTATTGCGGTGGAAACAGAAGTTAGTTCGTTCTGTCGAAAGATTCATGGGTCTTTGCGGGACAATTTTCTGTAAGTACCTAATGAGTAACCGTTAAACCGGAATTTACACTCCGTTAATGGAGTTTGGTGGGTCGGTCGGGTTGTAAAAATTACGGTAATTCATTGTCGTCAGAAATTTATCTCCGTCCTTTCTATCTTGAGAGATGAGAGTTTGGTTGTAACCGTTGACTCAGCGTCAATTACCTGTACTGGTCTACCAGTTGTGGTTTTAGTTTGACTGATATAAGAAACGTCGGTTTCTACCTCTTGGAGATATTTCAGTCGTTTTTGTTCTGGCCCTCGACTGACACCGAGTCTAGTACTTGAGGAATAATAGTTTAAGTCTGAATTTAACTTCTTTCATCCCTTTTGGTGATCTGGTAAGTCCATACTGGATTTAGTTTAGGGAATACTAATATGTCACCTCACTGTTTGTCTAAGCTCCCTAATCTATACTATCTGTCTCATGGACTTCTTGATACCTACCTCCAAGCACTGTGACATGTCCTCCGTCACTAGTTCTGGTAGGGGTTCTTTTTCTTTACGTTTTTCGTTTTACCAACAGACTACTCCGGAATGTTTATCGATACTTTTCTTCTCTTCGTTTTCCGTTTCCTCTTTGCCTTTTCTATTTGGGTAAACTTACGTATCAAAGTTTCTTATCGTTCCTCTCTATTCTTTCGGAAGGAGTCACTAGTTACGTTTCTTTATCTCCTTTTGTTATCTTACCCTTTCTGATGTCTGGAGGAGTTCTTTTAATCTCTATGGTTCCCTTGTAAAGTACGATTCTACCCGTGTTATTTCCTGTCTTTACCATACCTAGATTGTCTTCGTCTTCTTCTCCACCGTTTTTATGTGTCCTCTTGACATGTTTTTTCTAGAAGTGCTGGGTCTATTAGTGAGTAGATCTCGGTCTGTAGACCCTTACACTTCAGTTCACCCGGTGATACTGGTTTCGATCACCTTCACTGTCTTAAGGTCGACTGGATAAAGTTTAGGATTTTCTATTACGACACTTTCACGACGTGAATTATATGGTCGTTTAAACCTTTTGAGTCGTGACCGGTGTCCTGACCTTTTCCAGTCAAAAAAGTAAGGTTAGGATTTCTTTCCGTTACGGTTTCTTACGAGTTTGATGACATGTTAACATGAGTAGTGTGTACAGTCGTTCATTACGACTTTTAAGAGGTTCGGTCCGAAGTTGTCATGCACTTGGCACTTGTAGGTCTACAAGTTCGACCTAAATCTTTTCCGTCTCCTTGGTCTCTAGTTAAACGCTTGTAGGTGACCAAGTAGCTTTTTCGTTCTCTCCAGGTCTTTTTGTACATGAAGACGAAATGACTGGTACGGTTTCGGAAACTGACACATTTAGTGTTGTTTGACACCTTTTAAGACTTTCTCTACCCTTATGGTCTGGTGGACTGGACGGAGGACTCTTTAGACATACGTCCAGTTCTTAGTTGTCAATCTTGCCCTGTACCTTGTTGTCTGACCAAGGTTTAACCCTTGTCCCATGCAGTTCCGATATATAACACTGGGACGAATAAATTGAATATACGTCTCATGTAGTACTCTTTACGATCTGATCTACTTCGTGTTCGACCTTATTTCCCTCTTTATCGTTATTGGAGTCTATACGTCTACTGTGGTGGGAATACCGTCTTTCACTCCTCCTTGATTTCTCGGAGAACTACTTCCACTTTCTCTCACTTTTTCAACCGAATTTTGGGTTGTAAGCCTTTTGATTCTAGTACCGTAGGACAGGGTAGTGAAGTACCGTTTATCTACCCCTTTGTCACCTGTGCTGTGTTACCGTCTGATAAAAAAACCCGAGGTTTTAGTGACGGCTACCACTGATGTCGGTACTTTAATTTTCTACGAACGAGGAACCTTCCTTTCAATACTGGTTGGATCCGTCATATAATTTTTCGTCTCTGTAATGAAATGGTTGTTTCCAGGTAGATCAGTTTCGATACCAAAAAGGTCATCAGTACATACCTACACTCTCAACTTGATATTTCTTTCGACTCGTGACTTCTTAACTACGAAAACTTGACACTACAACCTCTTCTGAGAACTCTCAGAGAACCTATCGTTCTAGGTTGGTCAGGTACGATTTCCTTTAGTCAGGACTTATAAGTGACCTTCCTGACTACGACTTCGACTTTGAGGTTATGAAACCGGTGGACTACGCTTCTTGACTGTATAAACTTATTCTGGGAATACGACCCTTTCTGACTTCCACCCTCCTCTTTCCTTGCTGTCTGCTACTCTACCGACCTACCGTAGTGACTGAGTTACCTGGACTCAGACTTATCTGAGGTCCTCAACCACTACCTGTCCCTCGGGACCACACGACGTCAGGTACCTCAGCGTTTCTCAATCTGTGCTGACTCACTGACTTGACTTGACTTAATTTAATTAAAACCAGTAAACTTTACCCAACCGAAAGACCAAAATAATCATAAAGTACAAACAAAATATAAATGTATTCTTGGTATATTCCGTAAATATGATCGAAGTATAAATGACTATTTCCAGGCATATCAGTTTCGACACCAAAAAGGTCATCAGAACATACTTACATTCTCGACCTGGTATTCCTTCCTACCCATGGTTTCTTTACTACGAACGTTTGACACCACAACCTCTTCTGAGAACTTCTCAGGGAACCTGTCGTTCTAGTTTGGTCAGTTAGAATTTCCTTTAGTTGGGACTTATCAATAACTTTCCTGACTACAACTTCCACTTCGCGGTTGTGAAACCACTTCTCGGCCGAATGACCTTTTCTGAGACTACGACCCTTTCTAACTTCCGTTTTCCTCTTCTCCCACCGTCTCTTACTATACCGACCTATCGTAGTGACTAAGTTGCCTGTACTGGAACCTGTTTGAAACCCTCTATCATTCCCTGTCCCTCCGGACCTCACGACGTCAGTTTCCCCAACGGTTCTTGACCTGTACTGAATCTTTCTGATTTGTTGTTGTTATAAGATTTAATTTTTTTTTTTTAATTCCGATACATGATATATTAAGGTAAATATATTGTAAGGTCTTTTCCGTTTTGATGATCTCTATCTCCTATCGTGTCACCAACGTTCTCCGACTGTTGTTTCATCGTCGTTGCATTTAAAACTCCCGTCACCTTGTCAAGACATCGTAGCCATACTACCACTGCTAATGTGTTGACAACCGTTGAGAGTTTTGAGTGTCTTGACATGCTATTTTTCAATAAATACCTTTAAAAGTATCACTTATTTTTTATTATACCAAACTTTCTACTTTTCCTCTTGGTGTCTAACTCTGTTTATAGACGTTATTGTGTGATTTATTAAGAGAGGGTTTCTAGTTCCTACTCCGTTTCTATAGACAAGAGAAGATAAGTGATGTCATGATCTCCAGTATCGATCACTTTACTTTGTTCTTTTTATTTATTTTCCGTACCACTGACCTTTCGTTCTTTATGTTGACAGAGATCAGTGTATGTTATACTAATGAGAAGTGTTTCTTTAAGACTCTTTAGTTAATTTTTAGTGTGTGTTCAAAGGGACCACCGAGTCTCCATTTCTTAGGCGGACGGTCACGTCCTCTGTACCCAAACTAGGGGTTAGACCCTTCTAGGGTGTACCGCGCCTCGTTGACTCGGGTACGGGATCTCGGCTCCTTGGTGTCTTCTTCGGTGGTGTTACTCTGTGACCGTGTGGTGTTGATCTCCCATCGTGGGAGAGGGGTGTTGATCTCTTTTCGGACACACCGTTGTTTATAGGTCGTGTCGGTTTTTGTTTTATTATATATTTGATAATTTTGTCTGTGTGTGTGTCTGAAGGTACCACCATGTCTCTAATTCTTAGATGGACGGTCACCTCCCCTGTGTCCAAACTCCCTTCTAAGGTGTACGACACCCCGTTGATTCGGACACGTGGGTTTATGACTCGGGTACGAGGTGTTGTTCTCTTCGGTGGTGTTACTCTTCAGGTGTTTGACGTTTCTCTCATCGGGGGTACCGGCGTTGATCTCTCTCGGACACGTGTCGTTGTTTCTGGGTCACATCGTTTTTTTTTTTTCATTCTTATGATTCACTTGATTCGTTCGAGTAATCTACATTCTAGTTATGTATTTTTAGTTGATATAAAGATATATGATCGTTGTTTATTGACCTTTTACTTTAAAATTTTTTATCGTAAATGTCATCGTAGTTTTTTATGAACCGTTAATCAAGTGTAACTTGTGATGTTTTGTAATAACTCTCTTTAAATATTTCATAGAATTTTTTACTTCTCAACGTAGTACAAGTAATAAATATCCTAAGTTATAAAAATTTTCCAAATATGTAGGATTGACTCGATGTTTAAGATGTGTTAGGTTCGTTCGAAAGAACATTTTTAATTGTTCGATTAAGATTTTGTTTATACCTCCCTTAAGGGAGCGTCAGGTCACCAATCTTGAACCGTGAAAGTGATAGTACTAGGTCCAAGTTAGGGAACAACTCCTTGATTTTAGGATGTTCGACACGTACCATCGGTTTTTTTTCTCCTTTACATTTCCTGAACCTCTGAATTGTCATGGACTAAAATCCTGGATGATATTTCCATATGATTATCATACCTTAATCGTGACCACATATATATACAAATAGTTACCTTGATTCAAATTTTTACTTAGGTGTATACATACATTTCACTTCCGTTTTCAACGAGTCAGCACAGACTGAGAAACGTTGGGGTATCAGGTACCTTAAGAGGTCCGGTCTTATGATCTCACCCATCGGAAAGGGAAGAGGTCCCCTATAAGGGTTGGGTCCCTAGTTTGGGTCCAGAGGGTGCAACGTCCGTCTAAGAAATAGTCGACTCGGTGTTCCCTTCGGGTTCTTATGACCTCACGTCACAGTTAAGTAAAAAATTTTTTCCTTTGTTGCATCAAGTTTTTTCTGTCGTTTAAAGTTTTTAACCACGTCCTCTTTAATCTATAGGATTACCTTTTTTTAATTGAAGTTGGGTATGAAGTATGGTATGTGTTTTTAATTAAACTTTACCTAGTGTCTAAATTTACATTATTGACTTTGACATCTTAATGAACTGTTTGTGTATCTTCTTTTGTGAAACTGTAGGAGACCCTCCCGTTTCTAAAGAACTTGTCCCGTGTTTTTTTCGATTGGTACTTTTTTTTTACCTATTTTGTCTTAATTAGTTTTAATTTTGAAAGACAAGGAGTTTTATTTGTACTCATTGACTATAGGTCAAGACGATGGGTGACACGTAAAAAGTTAAAAAGTATGTTAGTTTGACACTTTCTATTTAAAATCTTGTCTATATATAATTTTACTTGTACAGGGATGAAGAATTTAACTCGATAACGAAGATACTTTAATGTGTCTTTATCCTCCGTTGATACTCCATATAAATAATATATGATTGGGTTAGACGGTTGTCTCCTATCTCGTAGGTGGGTGTCGATAGATGTATCGATTTCAGGACCGGGAGAATCGTGTCCTTATGGGACTAGGGTTCTTCTGACCGACAAGTCCGGTAACCCATCACAAGTCAAGTCAAGCCAGTGAGTCAGTACAGGCTGAGAAACGCTGGGGTACTTAGTGTCGTGTGGTCCGGAGGGACAGGTAGTGGTTGAGGGTCTCAAGTGAGTCTGAGTACAGGTAGCTCAGTCACTACGGTAGGTCGGTAGAGTAGGAGACAGTAGGGGAAGAGGAGGACGGGGGTTAGGGAGGGTCGTAGTGTCAGAAAAGGTTACTCAGTTGAGAAGTGTACTCCACCGGTTTCATGACCTCAAAGTCGAAATCGTAAGGAAGGTTTCTTTAGGGTCCCGACTAGAGGAAGTCTTACCTGACCAACCTAGAGGAACGTCAGGTTCCCTGAGAGTTCTCAGAAGAGGTTGTGATGTCAAGTTTTCGTAGTTAAGAAGCCACGAGTCGGAAGAAGTGTCAGGTTGAGAGTGTAGGTATGTACTGGTGTCCTTTTTAGTATCGGAACTGATCTACCTGGAATCAGCCGTTTCATTACACAGACGAAAAGTTATATGATAGATCCAACCAGTATTGAAAAGAAGGTTCCTCATTCGCAGAAAATTAAAGTACCGACGTCAGTGGTAGACGTCACTAAAACCTCGGGGGTTTTTATTTGAGACTGTGACAAATGTGACAAAGTAGATAAAGGGTACTTCACTATCCTGGCCTACGGTACTAGAAGCAAAAGACTTACAACTCGAAATTCGGTTGAAAAAGTGAGAGGTGAAAGTGAAAGTAGTTCTCCGAAAAATCAAGGAGAAGTGAAAGACGGACTTCGTTTTTGGTAGTTCCCTTTACTTTCTTAGGATCTTTTTTATTATCCCCACCTTTTGATCCTGAGAAGTCAGAAATTTTTGTTTCCGATCTATTGCAAATATTTTAGTAATTCTCAAGACTGTTCCACTTGTGCATGAACAAGTGATATAGAATTCTTATTTATTATCCACGGGCAAACTTCACAATTTTTGGTTAAAAGTCCTGTTTCTTTTCCTTAGTCTTTAGATAAGTTGATACTATTTGAGTATTTTGAACAGATTCCTCAAAATATTCGACTGTATGTTAATCTTAATTAGTAATTGCCCTTTCCGTATTTAGCTCTCTGACGTTGACTGTATACGTGTCATGATATATGTATTTTATCCATTGTTTATTCTTGGAGGACATTATCGTGTTCCTTGAGATGAGTTATGAGACATTACCGGATATACCCTTTTCTTAGATTTCTTTCTCACCTATATACACGAACACACACACACACACACACATATATATGTGTATTTTGACTAAGTGAAACACATGTGGACTTTGATTGTGTAATATTTAGTTGATCTGAGGTTATTTTTTTTAAAAAAATTTCTTAAATGTATTTTAAGGTAGTATTCATTGATTCAATGTCTATAAACTAATATATATTCCGACTCAAACGAGAGGACTTCGAGTTATACGGAGGTATTCAAGTTGAGATATTTTGAAATATATTTTGTATAATATAATTTTAATCCATAATAACATCTTTAATTTAATCGGACAGGAGAGTCTTCCTGTTAAAATTATTAATAATTTTAAAAATTAAATATATTTGAAACTGACTCTTTAAGGGTGAAGCTCCTTAGACAAGGAGTGTCTATTTGAGTTTATACATTTTTCTTTATATATGTTCATAAAATAAACGTCCTAATAATATTATTATTTTGCGATCTCTGTTGAATTTACAGGGTATTGTTTTCGACTTATTTAGTACCGTGTATATAAGTTACGTCAGTAACATATTTTCTCTCCCCCGTGTCCAAATTTACATGATTATATTCTGTAAGAAGTTCGATATACCAATTTATTTTTCGTTTGTTATGTTTTGTCACTTATGACTATATAGAGGAGAAGTGCAACTTTCTGCACTTCTCTTCCTCTATATAGTCATATACGAATGCATTCTCATCTGTTAGAAACTTTCCCAAGTTTTATGTGACAATTGTCGTCTTTATCCGGAGATAAAAAGTGACATATTTGTAAAAATGATAAAGAAAAAAAAAAATGGTATACATAATAGATAGTTTTTAGTAAAATTTCAAAAAAGTTAGATATGTAAAGTACATGTTTCAATAAGTATTGTCCTTTTTTTTAGACTTACAGGTAGTTATTCCCTTATCAAATTTCTTTACCACCTTAAATAGTAAATTAGTCTGGACGAATTGACATTTTTATATATATATATAAGGTAACACAGGTGATATGGTGAACATTGACACTTTTTTGTTTCAGGTGGATTTACAAATAGTAATTTCCCATGTAAGTGTCATAATATACGTCAGTCTTCCAGTATTTTATGACATCTGACTTTTTTCGTTCAAATTTTATTATATTGAAGTAAAAACATTTTCGTTTTTGTTTGGAGATCTACTATAAATATGTAAAGATGTGTAAACTCAAAGGATTAAGTTGTACATGTAGTTACATCTCTATATGTATACATAGACATATCTATGTACATAGTAATACAAAGGATTTGTGTCTTACAGATCGTTCTCTTTGTAGTTTATCAATTGTCACCAATATACCCTTTTTCTTGACTCCCTTTCCAGAGTCTTAAAAGTGAAAAATGACATTTATTACAATGTGACAAACTGGAACAAACTATTCACAGTTATTACGTTAGTTCTCCCCCCTTTTTTTTTGAGGTTTTTTTTTGTAGCCTCTATGTAGATAATTTTACTACGGTTTTTCAGAGTTTCACAGAGGGAAATTCTATGAATAATTCTTGTTTCCCTTTTCCATCATTGATATCTCTTTGGAACGTCTATGGTTGAATTGGTTCGCTAATTCTATTTATAGTGATCATTATTCTTTATGACTATAGTTCTTAGGGAATTATACTATATGACTCTTCCTATACCATGGTAAAAACAATAAGAACGGTTTTTGTATATGGGAGGAAGGTTTACATTCTCTTACAGGATGGGTTTGACCCTTGTAACACGTTTCATTGACGAGTTATAAGAACTCGTCAGAACGACTCCAGTAATTTTTATTCCTTTTTAGTTCTGTGACAATTTTTGACTTTCCTCTGATACCTCTTTGACTCTGTGGTAATGTATGACCTACTTTGTTTGTCCACCGTCCATTCTACCCTTGGAACTGTCCGAGGACTTTGTCTTCTTCCTGTAATCATCCTTTTGACCATTTTAAACTTATTCCTGACAACAAATCAAGTACCTTCATAATTGAAGGATTGGGATTATTGACATGATGAAATACACTCTACGATTGTAATCCCCTACGTCCCCAATCCCTATATTACCTTGACGGACACGATAAAAACATTCAAAAGAATTTTCAGATTTTACTCAAGTTTTATTCAAACTTTTTCCCTCTACTATAACTTCTACAGATAAAGATGGATCACCTTTCCGTCATTTCTATATGTCATGTAATTTCATCCAATGTTTCTTCGTACATATTTTAGAGTAAACCAATATATGATATATATAATTGTACCCCTTTTAAATCGTCCTTATATATGGTTTTACAATTGTCATCACTCATCACCCTAAAATCGGATAAAAGTACCTTAAACATTCAAACGAATGGATTATTGTTATTATAGAAATATCGCTAAGGTATAAACCCCTCGTTAAAAAATTAATATTTTAAATTTTATAAAATGATTTTGGAAATTTTTTTTTTTTTGGCATGGAAGGTTATAAGATTGAAATTAAAAATATCCCATGAGTGTTTGTTTGTTGAGTACAAACGTATGGACTGTTATTGACATTGATCTTCTAAATTGTAAGATACAACATGGACTTTAAGAAAAGAAGTTTCTCGTAATTTTTTTTTTAAGAGATATATAAGTCATGATATGTGGTTTTGGGGAAAAGACAGGATAGATTAATACCTTCCGTGTCTTGATCAAAGATTAGATCAAAGGTTCTTACAAAAATTCTTGTACTCTTTGAACTCTTAGTGGGTTTTGGAGTCCCTAGATAAGACCAAGTTAAGGAAGTAAATTTTGGCTCAATATTCCTTTTTCATTTGACCGAACAGGTTCTGACTTATGATTAATAGTCCCAGTCCTCGTCTTGAATCCATAGGACTGAGAGTCTCAAGTCACGAGTAAGATGAATTAGTTTATATTTATGTATTGAGTAAATTCAAATGGGTATTCTGAACTAGTTAAAGTGAAATTATCATTTTGTTTTTTTTTCGAAACGGAAGAAAAAATTTAAAGGGAGATTTATTTCGGAGAAATCGATTGTTTACGGATTATAAGTACCTACGGTGATTTACAAAAGTTTAAAATAGAGACAGTAATGTGTAGAGTCAAACTCCTTGATTATGACATATTACGATAGAAATATCTTAAAACCTAAACTAAACCTATCTTAGAGATCCACAACTACGGAAGTTGTGGAAGAGGTGACTGAGATGGTGATCGAGAGATGGGAAGATTGAGTGGAGAAGGAATTTCAGGTAAATCGAGATTTGAGTGGAGGTACTTATGAAGTGATTGGTTGGATTCCTTTAAAGAGAGAGGGTATTCAGGTTATGATTTCCTCCATGTGTAAGTCTTAGATGTAGAAACGATCTATTGTAAAAAAAAAACAAAAACAAACGATTCAGTACAGTCAGTACAGGTTGAGACACGCTGGGGTATCTACCGTCGGGTGGTTCGAGGGACAGGGACCCTAAGAGGTCCGTTCTTGTGACCTCACCCAACGGTAGAGGGAGAGGTTACGTACTCTCACTTTTCGCTTTCATCAGCACAGGTTGAGTCACTGAGGTACCTGACGTCGGATGGTCCGAGGAGGCAGGTACCCTAAAAGGTCCGTTCTCATGACCTCACCCAACGGTAACGGAAGAGGTCGATCTATTGTAACGACGAGGACGACGATGATTCAGCGAAGTCAGTACAGACTGAGACACACTGGGGTATCTGTCGTCGGATGGTCCGAGGGGACAGGGACCCTAAGAGGTCCGTTCTTATGACCTCACCCATCAATGGAAGTTTACACCTGTAGTTCGGGGAAGTTGGTCTGACAATCGAGAAACTCCCTTCCATGAAAGGAAGGTTTAGGAACATAGGGGTGTTCGGATAGAGTTCATGTTCAAGAGTCAGTAACGACTTTCAATGCCTGAAGAACGATCTCTCTTGTTTCGTTTATTGTAATTTGGAAGGTTTGACAAATGTTTTAAGAATTTCTTCTGTTTCATGTTAATATGACAAAGTGTTTTTTAAGAGAGGATCTACTGACGGTGCTGATACTTTTAGAAAAAAGTCTATTCCAAAGAAAGAAAAAAAAGGAGTTATTCTTTTTGATAAGTCCTACATGAAAGGAATCACTGTACAAGTCCTTAATGACCACTGACCTCATCCAAACTAAAACAAGAAACCAACCAACGAAAATCGTAAAAGAGGTTAAACTCTGTACTAATTCTTAAAATGTAAAAGTATAAGTCCCCTTTTTTGAAAAAAAAAGTTATAAATCTATTCCCTTCTGAAAGGATTAGCTGACAAGACACTTTTGTTCAAGAGTGTGCGAATTTAAGAGTTTGTAAGGTTTATAAAAGGAACAGGGGTACCTCTAATTTCTATAAGAAAGTTGAGACTGGGTCCCTGACCCTACGGATAAACCCTTGTAGTCAGACTTTTGCCTTGAATGATATTCATATGATCAAGGGAAAACAAGTTTAGTGTTGAATGCGAAGGACTCTATTGACTACCTGTAGTTGTCAGAAGTCTTCCGGACATTAAGATTAAGGGAACTAAATTTCCGTATTGTTTTAGACCTCGAACGTCTTAACAAGTATCGTTCATGACCTAAACATTGACCTTGTGGAGATCCTTGGTTCTTTTAAAAACCAATGTGATTTTAAAAAACATTATGATAGACTTTCTAAACACTTCAAATTTTTGTTCGTTTGTTGTTTTTGGGATCAAGTGAGTGAATAGGGTATCCCTTTAACAGATATAGACTATTAGTCGAGGGATTCGGACAGATTTCTGAAGGAGAGTCGGTCGAAGGTGAGAGAATGTCGGGTTTAATTTGTTTTTAAATGGAAGGATATTGAAAATTCAATACGACGGACTTTATTAGGTTATGTTTAATGAGACGAGAAAGTGGGTTGTTGGATAGTTTATTTGCTTCTATTATTCATATTTGAGGGTAATTAGAGAAATAAGGTCCCGATTTTTGTCCTTACATCTTTGATTTCTTTTGAACGAGTAAGGATCTTTACTTTAAATCGGTAGGTATTTCTGTACCATGGTCTGGTGTGAGGTACAACTAATGAGAAAGTGTCTTGTACATTTTATACGAAGACATAAAGGGAATAGGACCTGTGATTCGACGAATTTCTCCAAAAAACCAAAAAAAACGAACGAAACAAAGGAGTCAGTATAGTACAATACTGAATCACTCAGACGTTTTTTTGATTTTGGGAGTTTGGTCAGTGTATGTTCTCTAAATCAGGATGTGTGTTTATGGGTCAGGATCTGTATTCCGAAATAAAAGTACCGTTAATTTAGAGTGGAACAATCAAAATTACGTTTTAGATCGGATTCCTCTAACACATACGCACACACAGGATATTATAATAGCATAGACAATTCGGAATATAACAAACATGTATGCCATACAGATGATACAGAAGTTCCGTACCTATTTTAACAAAACAACAACAACAAATCAACGATTCAGTACAAGTTAAGAAAACACTCGGGTACCTGATATCGGGTGGTCCGAAGAGACAGGTACCCTAAAGGGTCTGTTCTTCTGACCTCACCCAACGGTAAAGGAAAAGGTCTCCTAGAAGGACTAGGTCCCTAGTTTGGGTCCAGAGGACGTAACCGTCCTCCTAAGAAATAGTGATTCGGTAATCGGTCTTAGTTTACATGTCATTCATACTATTTATTCCGGGGAGAGAGAAGGGAAAACTTTATTAAATGTATATACGTACGACAGTCTTAAGTCAGAAACTTTCGTAAGGTAGGGAGGATTCGGTAAGAGAAGGGAAAAAAGAGACTGGTATCCAAGTACGAGGTTAAAAGTTTCGAGAGGAATTTCAGAGACCTACTCACTTTAGACCAAAAGATGTGATACCCCATGTCTAGAGTATAAGAGAAAGATGACACAACTTAATTATAAAAATTTATTTGATTTTAAGAAAGAGTCTCATACACATATATTTTTGTATGTACCTATTTAATTGTCTAAAAAGGAGGACACAGATTTCAGTAAAGAATAGGTTGGTATGGTTTCCAAGTTTCCTAGACATTTTCCGTCAGGTATTTCTGTGTAATTCACAAATATCGAGATGAGGAGGTTTGTTCAGTCTCTGAAGTAAGACTTCTTGTCTAATTCAGTTAATAAACTTCCTCTTAATATAAATTCACTACTTGTCGTCTGAGGTAAGACCTGTCCCAGACAGTAAGGACTTGTCGTTCGTCCGTGAATCTCTTCGTGTTATTGAGAAGACTCCAAAAAGTCATCGTAAATAAGTCATGTGACATAAAGGTATTCGTGACTCGAATGATGTCTCACATTGTTGTTAAATTTTTTTTTTTTTCCTGACATGGTTTACGAAAATTTATTGTCTGAGTGGTTTATTGATAACCAAGAAGTTATCCTCCATACAATTAGTGTAATAGAACCTTCTTGTGCATCCTTCCTCTAGTATCCTTAGTAAACCCTGAATTATCAGACAAAATTCGGTAGACTCAATTTTCGAATCTCTTTTAACAAAGTGTCTCGGGTTGTATACTAATTGTGAAAGTTTCTTTAGATTCCATTGGGAGTTTCGGTCGTGTGTATTTCCTACCCGTCTATGATGTAACCAAATAAGACACAGTGACTAAATATATGTGTAGATCGGTCTGTCTGAGAGATACGTGACGACTCTTATTTTTGGAGAAATAAACGTCCTGTTACAGACAATAATTTGTATTCGTCAGTGAGAGTTCGTGGTCAAGTAGATATCGTTCAATGATCTTCCTGCCTTCGACAGTGAGAACTGAACATCAAAATCTTAAAGTAAATACTGAGATGTCTTAAACCATGACTTTTAGTCTTAAAAGGGATCGACAGATGTTGTCTTTAATCCTCTACGAATACCTTTTTTCCGTTGTCCGTGATCCGGGACGATACTAGACCACCCTTTCCCGAATTCAGACCTGAGTTATCTGAAAGCAAAAGTAGAAACAGAAGAATGAGATTCAAACGAGAATGATGTCTTTCGACACGAGACCGGATTTTGTTATATATGTTTACAGATTCCTTTTTACAGAGGTGTGACTTTTACCATATATTGAAGAGTGAGGAAGAGAGTTGTAAAATCTCAGTTGATAGTTGTTTTCTGATACAATAGAAAATTTCTAGGGGATGTGTGTACTCTCACATCTATTGAAAAGAAACTAAAAAGTATTGCTAATGACGTGTTTGTATTGTTATTATTTGAACCTCTTTTTTTTTTAGTTTGTGTGGGTTTAGAGGGGTAAACCCGTGTTTTATTGAAGTCGTCGTTATCTTTACAGGAAGTAAGATTGCACCACCATCAATGTGTCCATATATGTAAACAGTTTTGAGTAATTAGTTTGTGAAGTTTACCTCTTAAGGGACCACCAGGTCACCAATCCTGAAGTACGAAAGTGACGGTTGGCGGACCCAAGTTAGAGACCAACCCCTTGATTCCGGTTTGTTTTTTCTGGATTTTGTCTACGTAAAATACATGTATTTAGTATGGAGGTATTACAACTATCAAAAATTTAGGAAGGAGTTAAAATTTGAAAATTCGGAGTAATAGAGCATTGGGGAAGTTGAGGATAATGGAAAAGAAGGTGAATACAGAAAATTGAGAAAGTGAGTAAGTAAGTAATTTTAAGTGTGTGAGTTATTTTTTAAACTTCGTGACACGATCCATAGCCTCTATGTCTGCACTTGTTCTTTGTGAAGTACAAAAATTCCTCAAATGACAGCTCTTCCTGTCTGTCTGTCATTTGTCCTTACGACACATATCGGGTTCTGTGCGATGTACGTTTTCCTCATACGTTCCTTACGTGTCACCACGTAGGTTGGACCGAGAGGGTGGTGTTTTTTGGACCACACGGAGGTTCACAAAGAGTTTGAGGGTTTAAGGGGAAATACTGGTATTAGACGTCAGGAAGGTGAATACAGTTAAGGTATTGGAAATGGTGGAGTTTAGAATGGTTAAGGGGGTCTTGAGGACAAAACCGAAAGGAGTGGAGGGTAAGTAGGGTCTGAGGTTCCAATCGGTGATAGGATTATACAGGGAGTAAGTGGAGAGTAGGAGGTGGGCACTAGAGGGAGGGGTTGGTGATGTTAGAATGATTTGTTTAGTGAATACACCTAAGAGAAAATAAGTGACGACGACGACGATTCAGCGAAGTCAGCACAGACTGAGACACTCTGGGGTGTCTGTCGTCGGGTGGTCCGAGGGGACAGGGACCCTAAGAGGTCCGTTCTTGTGACCTCACCCAACGGTAAAGGAAGAGGTTACGTACTTTCACTTTTCACTTTCACTTCAGCGAAATAAGTAATACTCATATATTTACAGACGAAATAGTTCGTATATGGTCTTGTCTAGTCACTTGTTTAGTCTGTAGGACCATGTTCTTTGTCTGAAGAAAACAAAAAAACAAAAAAAAAACAAAAACAAAAAAGTCTTTATCTGTAAATTTGTTATTTCTGTTATGTCATTAATGTCTAGTATTATTCATGTCACTTCCTTTATTTGTCTCACGAAACTGTCTCTTAACATTCTCACCCAAGGTAGAAATCTGTTCATAGTTCTTTTCTGTCTCCTTTTTATGATGTTTCTTGTCGTTCGTTTCCATGTCGGGAACTTCATTCTGTCTCTAACCTGAATGAAATCTTTGATCCTATCGATTTTCACCTACTTCTTTCATTGTCTCTACTCCCCTCTACTTGTCTGACCTAGTCCGTCCTAGGCCTTCTTGAACATTACTCAAATCTAAAATAAGGTTCATCTGTCCTTTGGTGGCTTCCTAAATCCGTCCTCTAACTGTACTAGACTAAATCAGAAATTTTCTAATGAGACTAACGAGACACCTCCTACCTGACCTTCTCCCGTTTTTGTCTTCGATTCTCTGGTGACGTCAACGGGTCCGTTGTCTACCACCGATCCTGATCTCTCCACCTCACCCCTTTCTTACCAGACGGAAGTTCTCGATAGTCCCTTCACAGTGGATGACTCTATCCCTATTGTTTTGAATTAGACGGAGGGGAGCAACGGGAGGGGTTTGAACCAGAAAGGAGTGTCATATACTGTTTCTGTACCGGTACTTACGAATTCAGTTTTTGACCCCTAGGTCTACAGTACAAAGAAGGGAAGAGACAGAACGGATTAGGTATTTGTTTAGAAAGATGAAGATGGTATGAAGGTTTTAGAGAGAGGTTAGGTGGGTGAAGAGAAGTAGAGGTCACTGTGACGAGATCGTGTTCGGTGGTAGTCGATACCGAACCAATGACATCAACGAAGGATTAACGAGGAGGTAAACTTTGTGAAAAGTCTGTAGGTTCACCTATATAGTCCTTCCGTCGACCTAGACACTAACACGACGAGTCTTCACTCTACTGGGTCTCTATATTTAAACCCTTGACTTACTTATGTCTACCATAAATTTCGGTGTCTTGACTTACTTTAGTGTACCTGTCTCCTACTTGTGTCCCTTTTCTTGTCTCAAATCATGACATAGTCCTCCGTAGGAAACTCTACCTGAATTATTTTTTTTTAGGTCAATTACTTCTGTCTTGCGTCTACAAGACAGTCTGGTGAGGTGTATGATGTGTAAGGGTTGGCGACAGTCAGAAGTGAAGGATCTGGGTCATTTCGTGGAAGAGAGTCTTTGATGACGGATACTGTGACGTGATGAGAGTAGAGGATGGACGAACCGACGAAGGAAAGATCCAGGAAGAGGTGACGGATAGGGACTTTAAATTAGTAAGGACAGAGGGAGGAGAAGAGGGAACGAAGGAGGGAGAGAGAAGTTGACAGAGAGAGACACATAGATATGTGTGTGTGTGTGTGTGTGTGTGGGAGGAAGAGTTTCTAGAATAGGTAGGGGTGTTGGAGTTGACAGTTGAGATGTGACTCTTAAAGGTTTAAAAAGACCGATTCGGAATTGAAATTCACACCGGGTGTCTGGTCCTGATGTAAGTTTCCCGTAAGAACCCTTTTACTTTTAAGAGTCTGGGGTCGGGTCTGGATGTCTTAGTTCAGGGGATTACTAAGAATTCGTTACCGATTGGATTATTTGTAGGTTATTAAGTATCGGTAATAAAGATTATAAGATTGTAACTCCGGAATGTTTATCGACACCATTCTTCTCTTCGCTTTTCGTTTCCTCTTTTCCTTTCTATATGGGTAAACTTACGTCTCAAGGTTTCTTATCGTTCCTCTCTATTCTTTCGGAGGGAGTCGTTAGTTACGTTTCTTTATTTCCTTTTATTATCTTACCCTTTCTAATCTCTAGAGAAGTTTTTTGATCTCTATGGTTCCCTTGTTAAGTACGTTTCTGTCCGAGTTATTTCCTGTCTTTACCATACCTGGATTGTCTTCGTCTTCTATAATTCTTCTCTACCGTTCTTATGTGTCTTCTTGACATGTTTTTTCTAGAAGTGCTAGGTCTATTAGTGCTACCTCACGAGTGAGTGGATCTCGGTCTGTAGGACCTTACCCTTCAGTTCACCCGGAGTCCTTCGTAGTGATGTTTGTTTAGATCACCTCCACTACCTTGAGGTCACTCGATAAAGTTTAGGATTTTCTACTACGACACTTTTCACGACGTGAGTTATACGGTCGTTTAAACCTTTTGAGTCATCACCGGTGTCCTGACCTTTTCCAGTCAAAAGTAAGGCTAGTGTTTCTTTCCGTTACGGTTTCTTACGAGTTTGATGACGTGTTAACGTGAGTAGAGTGTACGATCGTTTCATTACGAGTTTTAAGAGGTTCGGTCCGAAGTCGTTATACACTTGACACTTGAAGGTCTACAAGTTCGACCAAAATCTTTTCCGTCTCCTTGGTCTCTAGTTTAACGGTTGTTGGTGACCTAGTAACTTTTTCGTTCTCTCAAGGTCTTTTTGTAGATAAAGACGAAATAACTAATACGGTTTCGGAAACAGACACACTTAGTGTTATTTGACACCTTTTAAGACTTTCTCTACCCTTATGGTCTAGTGGACTGGACAGAGAACTCTTTAGACATACGTCCGGTCCTTCGTCGTCAATCTTGACCTGTACCTTGTCGTCTGACCAGGGTTTAACCCTTTCCTCATTCAGTTCCGACATACAACAGTGGGACGAATAAATTGAAGATACGTCTCATGTAGTACTCTTTACGACCCGACCTCCTTCGTGATCGACCTTAGTTCTAACGACCCTCTTTATAGTTATCGGAGTCTATACGTCTACTGTGGTGGCAATACCGTCTCTCACTTCTCCTTTATTTCTGGGAGAACTACTTTCACTTTCTCCTCTCACTTTTTCAACCGAATTTCGAGTTGTGAGTCTTTTCATTCTAGTACCGTAGACCAGGGTAGTGAAGTACCGTTTATCTACCTCTTTGTCATCGACTGAAATAAAAAACCCCGAGGTTTTAGTGACGTCTACCACTGACGTCGGTACTTTGATTTTCTGCGAATAAGGAACCTTCCTTTCAATACTGGTTGGATCTGTCATATAATTTTTTGTCTCTGTAATGAAACGGGTGTTTCCAGGTAGATTAGTTCGGATACCAAAAAGGTCATCAATACATACCCATACTCTTAACCTGACATTTCTTTCGACTCACGACTTCTTAACTACGAAAACTTGACACCACAACCTCTTCTGAGAACTCTCAGGGAACGTAACGTTCCTCTAGGTTGGTCGGATAGGATTTCCTCTAGTCAGAACCCACAAGTGACGTTCCTGACTACAACTTCGAGTTTGAGGTTATGAAACCAGTGGATTACACTTCTCGACTGAGTAAACTTTTCTGGGACTACGACCCTTTCTAACTCCCGTCCTCCTCTTCCCATGCTGTCTCCTACTCTACCAACCTACCGTAGTGGCTGAGTTACCTGTACTCAAACCCATTTGAGGCCCTCAACCACTACCTGTCCCTCCGGACCGCCCGATGTCAGGTACCCCAACCTCTCAGTCTATACTGACTCGCTAACTTGACTTGACTTGTAAGATTAACGTACAATACACTGTAGTCTTTAAACTCTTTGAAGTACGGACAACTATCGTTATACTGTTTTTTTTGAAAGATTCTTCCTTCAAACTATATTCTTTTTGTCTGTATTATTATGTGTCCCTGTTCTGAGATTACCTTAACCATGCTAAAGAATTTGGAAACATTGACAGTGTATAAATGATAAAAACAAAAGGGGACGGAGGGTTACCACTAAGTTTAAGTTTAATAAATTTACAATTTCTTAGAGACACGGACGAAACGAATTACTTTTTCTTATTCATTTGACCTTTCGAACATAGAATGAGGTGTCAGTCCTATTTTAACTTCTACCTTAAAAATTTTTCTTGTCCTTTCATCCTTCTACAGACCGTAGGATTTCATCCACCTGTCTAGGTTCGGTTTTTTCATTAGGTCTTCGATTGGTCAGTGTCCAGAAGTAAGTGACAGAGAACATGATTTTAAACTCGTGAATGATCACAGAGACGACGACGATTCAACGAAGTCAGGACAGGCTGAGACACACTGGGGTATCTGCCGTCGGGTGGTCCGAGGGGGTAGGGACCCTAAGAGATCCGTTCTTATGACCTCACCCAACGGTAAAGGAAGAGGTTACGTACTTTCACTTTTCAGTTTCACTTCAGTGAGTCAGCACAGGCTGAGAAGAGTTGGGGTACCTGACGTCGGATGGTCCGAGGAGGTAGGTACCCTAAAAGGTCCCTTCTCATGACCTCACCCAACGGTAAAGGAAGAGGTTATGTACTTTCACTTTTCACTTTCACTTTAGCGAGTCAACACAGACTGAGAATCGCTGGGGTACTTGACGTCGAGTGGTCCGAGGGGGTAGGTACCCTAAAAGGTCCGTTCTCATGACCTCACCCCACGGTGACGGAAAAGGCCAGTAGATGGATGATAGAATGTTTTGAATTTCAGAACGGGTTTCTTTAGATTACATAGAACTTCTCAAACGTTGTATTAAGGTCGACCTGAGGACATGGTAATAGATGACAAGATTCATTTAGGTCAGATCTGACTACTCCAAATTGCGTAGTGGACGTTCCTTAATTGTAGAGTTTCGAAATTTATTTGCGAACAGTAGAAATCGTTGTGTTTTGATGTCATTGTGAAGACTGGTGTCGTGTCCAAGAGGCGAGGAAGCTTCTACATTTTACGTGTCCAAATGTAATACTAGTCTTCAAAGTCGACGAAGATTTCAAAGGGATAGAAGAATGAAGAAAAGTGGGGTTTGTATACGAAGGAGGAAATTATCCCACTTTACTCCAACTTGACGATGAATCCAATCTCCTACCAACGTTCGTGACGGGATCGACTACCGGTTTGGGAATAAGGTTGAAGAAGGGGTGGACTAAAAATAGAAAGTCGGTCAGAGAAGTCAGGGACTTCACCTGAGAATAAAGACCTCGAGTGAGACAAGAGAGTACTTTGTTTTGAGTTCACAGACGTCCCCATTTTATGAAATTTTTCACGAAAATAATTTTGACGTTTGGTTTCTTTGTAGTCTTTCTTCTTGTGTAGGGTGAAAAGATGTACGTGATTATTTCCGGTTAGTTATTTTGTTGTAGTTCGCCACTGGTTATAAACTCATAAAAGATACAATAAAGGGGTGATCCACGGACCCCTGTAGGTCTTGTAAGGGTTCACAACGGGGGATGGAGAATAGGAGGAATCAGTCGAAAGAGGGCCATCAGTCTGATAACTGAGTTTAAATGATAGAGACGGAAGAGTAGGAGGGGTGGGGGTTTATATTCCCTTTTCACATCTACGGCTATAATTAATTACCATAGCGAGACTGGACTTTACAGACTTGTAGAGAAAAAGTGGAATTTTTTGTTGCCGTCTTCTGCCCAAAGAGGTGACTCCTGACCCGGACCCAAGATTTCTATGATGTTGCTACATGATGGGTGGCATAGAACTGTACTCAACTGTCACCGTCGTAAGGGACGGTGATAGTCCGGGGTGGGTCCGTCGATACGTTATGTTGTGATCCACGTCGCAGGACCTGAGGATAGCAGACCTCCCCAATTGTGACGCAGATAGCCTTTTACCGAGCAGGAGGTTTTGGGGGTATGGTCTAGTAGATTATTGTAATGATAAAGAAAGGTGCAGTCCTCTCTGTACGAACTTGAACAGTTCCGATTGTTTAATGTTTCAGTAATATAAGGTCTCTGGACCGGCCGTCCTTCCACTCACTACTGATTGAAAAATAAGACACCGAAGGTAGGTCTAGTTAGGTATGCTGAGGGGTAAGGGCATCGATGGTATTGCCCACTTCGGGGTGTCGGAGCACTCGCGCCATCCTTCCCTGACCCCGCCCCCACCCCCCCTCCAATGTTTTCCTTGACCGGAAGTCCCTGAATGTCTGCGGTCAACGACTCCCCAGACGCCGTTGAGGCACGACTGAAGGTAGGAGAGACACAGGGGTCGGAGGAGCAGGCGGTAGAACTCCCTTTGACTGCGGGCGTCAAGGTCTGGGGATCGGTTTCCGCTCGCCTTTGGACACCGGCCAGAGTCTTTGTTCCCCGCTGTGAAAATGCTGCCGGGGACTTCAACCCAAACTGCGTCTTAGTTTCTCGCTGAAGGCCAGGCGAAGGGCCTTCGTCCGCAGTGCCGAACACGCCGACCTCCGAAGGGGACAAAAAAATCAATGACCCGAACAACCGACTCACTTACTCACATGACGACCAAAGCTACCACCCTTGACAACGTGGATGCTCCATTTTTCGTCTAAGTTGCAGGTAATACTTTCTTTTTTTTTTTTTTGTGATCTTCGATTCACTCTTGGGCGGTACCCAGAGAAAGATCAGCCAAACAACACCCACACAAAACGAAGGGCTTCATGCACGTGACCAAGAGGTCTCGGGTGTTTTTACTTTTGTTTGTTTGTTTGTTTGTTTGTTTTTTTGTTGATTTTTCAATTCGAGAGAAATCCTTACATTAGACACCCGTGAAGGTGTACGCGCGTTCTTTCGAACATGGGGTCGTCAAGAACCCTCTCTACCTTCTTTATTTTGAACCTTTGCATCAGTAAGTAGCCATCTCCTTTCTACTTTATTTGCACCATACAGGCGTAATACCTTGTAGGGCATCGAGAACTTTTCTTGTCTCATCGAGATACACTATGTCATTTCTATTTACCCTCCCCTTTCGTTAGTTCAACGGCGTTTGGTACAAAACCGCGAATCGATGTAAAACAACGACGACGACGATTTAGCGAAGTCAGCACAGGCTGAGACACGCTGGGGTATCTGCCGTCGGGTGATCCGAGGGGGCAGGGGCCCTAAGAGGTCCGTTCTTGCGACCTTACCCGACGGTGAAGGAAGAGGTTACGCACTTTCACTTTTCACTTTCACTTTAGCGAGTCAGCACAGGACTGAGCATCGCTGGGGTACCTGACGTCGGATGGTCCGAGGAGTCAGGTACCCTAAAAGGTCCGTTCTCATGACCTCACCCAACGGTAACGAAAGATTCATCGATATAAAATTTACGCTTTCTTTGACAACCTTCCCTTGTCTCGTTTGATAGTTGCTAAGACTCTTTGTCCTCTCAGAAGACATCACATGATTTAACAACTGTTTAATTCATTAAAATTTTACATAAAAAATTGTTTTCTTTTTTATTTCGAGGATTGCGAGACCTTTCTTACTTATCATCAATTGATAAACCCTTTTCTAATTTAATCTAGAAATAGAGTTTATCATATATTTTCATTTCTTAACTCCACAATTGACGAAATTCTTTCATTCTTCATTTATGTAAAATATCATAACCCTACCTCTTCCGAAAAATTTCGTACTGTCTTTTCGGTCTTTTATATGTTATATCTTTTATAATGTTCCGTCTTTTATCTCTGTTTATTATATTTTTCTGACCCACGTAGGTACGGACGATTCACCGAAGTCAGTACAGGATGAGACACGCTGGCGTACCTGTCGTCGGGTGGTCCGAGGAGACAGGTGTCCTAAGAGATCCGTTCTTATGACCTCACCCAACGGTAAAGGGAGAACCTAAATTAGCGACAGTGCAGATTGAGAAACCTTGGGGTACCTGGTATCGGGTGATCCCGGAAGACAGGTACCCCAAAGGGTCCGTTCTTACGGTAAAGGAAGAGGTTTTTCTGACCCACCCATTAAAGTTTTTTCTATCCGTTAAAGTAGTTTTAATTTTTAAATGTGTATTTTTATTTGTTTAAAATTTTCACTTTTTTTTTTCCCCCCATCTTTAAGGATGTGTTTGGTTTCCTATGTTAGGGTTCTTCCGAAGGTTAAAACTTTAACCTGTTGTATGTATTTATGAGTAGTTAAAAATATTTATATACTTTTTTGGATTGATCATTCAACGACGACGACGATTCAGTAAAGTCAGTACAGACTGAGACACGTTGGGGTATCTGCCGTCGGGTAGTCCGAGGGGGTAGGGACCCTAAGAGGTCCGTTTTTGTGACCTCACCCAACGGTAAAGGACGAGGTTACGCACTTTCACTTTCACTTTCACTTCAGTGAGCCAGCACAGGTTGAGAATCGCTGGGGTACCTGACGTCGGGTGGTCCGAGGAGGTAGGTACCCTAAAAGGTCCGTTGTCATAACCTCACCCTACGGTCACGGAAGAGGTCAGTAATAACCGTTACCTCTTTTTAATGTTTGTTGAACCTACGGGAGTTATTTCCTATGACCGATTTGATACCAGTGTGTATGTTGCATTATGTGACGTCGCAAATTTCCATGATATCTTACAACCAAGAATTTCACACCAGGTGTCTGGGGTACTCCCAAGGATTCTGACCCTTTCAAACACCCCATTTTTGAAAAACACCATTACCACTTCTTCAATACACGAAAAAAAATCTTTTTGTACAAACATAAACATTAATGACAACGTCTTCGTTACCACCCACTTTGACAACCGGTGTCGTGTTTTATTTCCGTCACTGTGGTTGTCGTTGATCAGTGGCTTCAGTGATCAATAAAGGAGTAGTGGAAAGAAAGAGAACGAATTTTTCCTACCCCCACCCCTCCCACTCCTCGGACAAAGGGAATTGTTACAAGAACTACGTTGTCATTTTTAATGATTAAAATAATTTAGAGTTAGACTATCAGAAGATTATAAGACATATTACTTGTCCCTTCATATGGATTTCGAAAAGACGATATAGGTTTCACAACACTAACTGAACTTCTTTTCGAGAAGACACTATCTCAATGATCGACTTGGTCGGTGGAAATGGTACCTTGTGATATAAATAAATTTTGTCGACTGTCTATTAGATGTCAATAAGTCTGAATCCATAAACCGTCCGTAAAAGAGTCTATACTTTTTATTCGGAAAGAGAAGTTCCTTATATAAAAAACAGACGTTATTTTAAGATCGAAAGTTCACTTACAAAACACCTCTTGAACACAGACGACGACACTTAAACTGTTTCAGAATCACTTAAACCACCCTATAATTTTGTTATATCACATCATGACATATTACTTTTCATAACTGTAAACCTTCTAGGTATATTCAGCTACTTGGTTATAAAAGATTTACTGTTTATGTCCTACAATACTTTAGGTCGTACCCATTTTCTAGACAAGTTTAACGATTTCTCTGATCATCTTAAGTTACAATACCTCATATTTTTAAAGGTAATTTAATTAGAAATTCTAAAACGACAACCTGGTCAAGACCACATCGAAGTTTCTCATTATAGGTGTCAATAAACTTTTGTGTGAGGAAAAAGGTTGATACATAAACAAACTCCGGTCTCACAGAAGTATAGAAACTTGATTTTGTTGTATAATGTCATCTAACTTCTTTGTCTATACTCTTGGGTCAACAGAAGATAATTTTTCTAAACGTTTTTACATTTTGTACCGGTGTGAAAAACAAACAAAACCTTTTGGACAAAAAGTAAATGTTTACAATAAATAAAATTGTATCTAACCGTCAAATAAAATTTGTTTAACAATAAACATTTAAAATGAGTCAAAATCAAAGATTATGTCATCTACAGTTGTCTAGTTGTATTTATCTTTTTAAAACTCAATGGATTTAAAATTCTCATATTTTTCTAGAACTCAGGTGTTAAACTCTCGGCGACAGTCTCTCCGTAAGAATAACTGAACCCTACTATAACCGGGTTGTATAACAACACACCTTTTTGGTTCAACGATTTTGTCATACTAAGATAGAACCATTCTGTTTCCGTGGATCTATAAATTACTTACGATTAGTGGTTTCATAATTAGAGTCAATGGGACTCAACTCTTAACACCTTTAAAATAAAAAGTTGAAACACATAAAAGAATAAAAAGAATGTTATTTATAAATAATAAACAAATTTTAAATTTATATGGAAAAAAATTCAATTTTTTTAATGACTTATGGGTCGATCGATTGATCTATCACCTATATCTGTGGGTTAGATAGGTCTAGTGTCTAGAGGGAACGATTACAGGAAGGACTAGATCGGGTAACACAACCCCAGAAACGGAGGAGAACCTCCTTGATCATCGAGATGTCGAGATTAAACAATCAAGGAATTCACGTCCTTGGTTCGGTATATGTATCTTTGCAGTTGATGATACAATTTCTAAAACTACATACAATTTCAAATTGAGAGTCCTGCAGGAACCACCAGGTCACCGATTCTGAAACACGTGAGTTACGGTTCCCGGTCTCAAGCTAGGGAACAGTCCCTTGATCTAGGGTGTGCGGTGTTTATTCAAACGTATGGCGTTGATTCCTAGGACATACGGTGTTGATTCTGGGTTACGTCGGTTTATTTATGTATTTATTTATAAACTTTTAATATATGTTTGAGATTTTTCTTAGGATACTACAACAAGTTTGGACTTTAATCATTCATTGTTTTACATCTAAGTTTTGGATCCAGACCCCCGAAGGGACCACCATGTCACCCATTCTGAGTCGGACGGTTATGTCCCCTGTGTCCAAGTTAGGAACCAGGTCCTTCTAAAGTGTATGACTCTTCGTCGATTCGAGTGCTCGGTGTAGACTTCGGACATGTGGATCTCGGACACGAGGTGTTGCTCTTCGGTGACGTTTCTCTTCGGGCGCATGACGTTACATCTCATCGGGACGAGAGGTGTTGATCTCTTTCGGGAACGTTTCGTTACTTCTAGGTCGTGTCGGTTTTTTCTTTTGTTTCTCGGTTTTGGATCTAGACTGACCGAAGTTTTTAACACGGAAACTCGTGCAGTAAGAGGATGGAGGATAAATTCTTTCTCTATTCTTTTTCCTTTCTGTCTTTCTCCCGTCTTGTTTCTTTAAATTCAGAGAAAATGGTGAAAGATACAATCTTTACAGAAGTAATCCATAGACCGTGTGTAAATTGTATGATCACGTAAATATAATCTGTAAAATGTCCCGTATAATTTAGTGTTCAATATATTTGAATCTAAATAGTAACGAAAAAGACTAGATCTGTTTCCACACCAAACCGGATCAAGACTTATCCTATTACTTAAATAAACTAAGAATATATCTCTGTATGAAGAAAAAATTTAATTACGGTCAAGTGTCATTGAAAACACTTATTTATTCGATGTGTTAGCAAAAAGTCCAGGGTAAAATGACAAACTTCACAATCGTTGTTACCTATGAAAGACCTAAGAGGCCCTACTGTATCAACCCTGTCGGTACGAGTCTTACCAAAAGGAATCTGAAGAGTAAATAGCCAACATGATCTCCAAAAGTTGGGACCAATGTGTAAGTCAAGTCAAGTCAGTGAGTCAGAACAGGATGAGAAACGTTGGGGTACCTGAGAACCTCGCATGAGTTTGAGTACAGGTAACTCAGTCACTACGGTAGGTTGGTAGAGTAGGAGATAACAGGGGAACAGGAGGACGGAAGTTAGAACGGGTCGTAGTCTCAGAAAAGGTCACTCAGTCTTAACCAATGTGTAATCCTAGAAGGATTACGGTCCGAAGTAAGATCACTAAAACTAAATTAATCCCCACTCTGACCTCACAAGTAAAAAATTTTGGAGAGAGTTCACTAGAATTCCTCGTTAGTCCTTGGGAATCTACTAAGGTAATATATACATACGTAAAAAATTTGAAATCTGTAAAACATAACCCCATATCAGTTAATTGTTGCGACACCATCAACAAAGTCCACTTATTGTTTTCCTGAGTCGGTACATATGTGTGCATAGGTAAGAGAGGGTTTGGGGTGGAGGGTAGGTCCGACCGTGTTGTAACTCGTCTCAAGGTACACGATATGTTATTCAACCAATACGTAAATTTTATATCGTCACACATACACTGGAAGGGTTTCAGGGATTGATAGGGAAAGGGGTATTCAAGCAAAATACTCAGACACTCAGATAAAACATTCGAGTAAACATAGTAAGAAAAAAAAAAATCTAAGGTCAATGTTCCCTACAGTATACTATAAAGAGGAAGAGACATACTGAATGAAGTAAGTAATACTGTGAGAGATCCAGGTAGGTAACCTCTTCCGTTACCGTGGGGGAGGTCATGAGAACGGACCTTTTGGGGTACCTACCTCCTCGGACCACCCGACGTCAGATACCCCAGAGCTTCTCAGCCTGTAGTGACTCACTGAAGTGAAAGTGAAAAGTGAAAAGACGTAACCTCTTCCTTTACCGTTGGGTGAGGTCATAAAAACGGACCTCTTAGGGTCCCTGCCCCCTCGGACCGCCCGACGGCAGAGACCCCAACGTGTCTCAGCCTGTGAGGACTTCGCTGAATCGTCGTCGTCGTCGTCGTCGTCGTCGTCTAGGTAGGTACACCGACGTTTACCGCAATAAAGTAAGAAAAATTACCGACTCATTATAAGGTAACATATATACATGGTGTAGAAGAAATGGGTAAGAAGACAAGGGAAGGTCGAGTCTCCATTTCTTAGGAGGTCGTTACGTCCCACTAAGACAAAATTACTGGAGTAAGAGACCCTGTAAAAGAATATATCTTACTATCATCGTGGACGTATTAAGAAGGACGGCCATGTTTGGGAACGATAAGGAGTCACTCTAATCCCTTCTCGTCGGAAGGATCAACCAGAGGAATGAAGGAGAAACGAGTTTAAATATAAGAATTTATATTTAGACTAGTACACTGAATGTAGTCACATAATCCGTTGACGAGACATCCGATTTCGGATTGTGAATTCGTACTGTAAGTTTCAGGAAGAGTTTGACCGAACTTTACTGAAAACGATCAGAACGAAGGGACCGTGGTGAGTAGAATTTGATAGACGTGACACAAAGGGTGTGTGATAGGTCAGAGTACGAAAGACACCAAAACGTCTCCAATCAAGGAACCGGATCTCGCGGGTGGAGGAAGTGGTGTTAAGAACGATATTTCTCTAAAACCAATTAAGAAATCCCTAGTCGAATATATTCTGAGGTAGACTCTGCAAAAGACTAAGTCAGTAAGAGGTCGTCCGTATTAAGGGGGAGACACAAAAGTAACGTGAAATTTACCGAGACGACATCGTGAATGGCACACTGTCAATAAATCTACGGCCAACTGGGACGATCTGACACTCTAAGAACTCTTGTCCTTAAGAGAGAGTCGAAACATAAGTAATCGTGTGTCACCGACGGACGGTATAGCACCTACCAGTTTTGAATACCTTTTTAGAGTCTTTTCTACTTTTATGATGTACTACGTTTAATGATACTAAATATTTAACAAGAATTTTATATCAGAATTTTTAGTTGGGTATAGGTAACTGTCTACTTACCTATTTCTTCAACACCATGTATATGTGTTGTCCTATAATCGGTACTTTTCCTTATGTAAATTCAGTCAAGACTACTCTAACTACTTGAATTTCGGATAATATGTCTCACTTCATTCAGTCTTTCTTTCTATTTATAACAAATGATTACGTATATATACCTTAGATCTTTTTACCATGAATTCTTAAATAAACGTCCCGTCGTCACCTCTTTGTCTCTTATCTGAATGTCTGCACCCCTCCCCTTCTCTCCCACTCTACATACCTCTCCCATTGTACCTTTGAATGTAATGGTATACATTTTATCTATCGGTTACCCTTAAACGACATACAGAGTCCTTTGAGTTTGTCCCGGAGACATAGTTGGATCTCCCCACCCTCCCTCCAAGTTTTCCCTCCCCTATATACATATGGATACCGACTAAGTACAACTCCAAACTGTCTTTTTTTTGTTTTAAGATATTTCGTTAATAGGAAGTTAATTTTTTAGTTGAGTATTTTGTACGTCACCAGGTGTTATTAAAGGTTTAGGTCGAATCTTTGATCGTGAATGATATAAATAAATTAGTAATTTCCGAAGAAAGATCCTTAGAATCTCAAAAGTCGGACTCGGGAAGAATTTTACGTTCAATAGAAACTCTTTCTACTAAAGGATAGTCAAATGGAAAACCATCCCGAGTCAAATTGTCTACGGATTTTAAGTCGAAGACACTTAACATGTACCGCAATCTCCAACCCAAAGTTTTCTGTGACTGAGACTTCGTCTCTAATCATATCTCGAAATAATCCCTCTAGTTGTGGACATCCTTCCTCTTTCTTACCCTTTCTTTGTACTAATAAGACTCCCTCTTCGACTGGACGTCACGTCAGACTTACGTCCGGAGTCGGTTGAGCGACCACTAAAGACTTCGACTTGAGTAAGAAGTCTCAGTCCTGGTCCCACTCATCCGGAAATATAGAAGTGTAACTAGTCAGTAATCTACACCCGTCGGGACCGTTCTCCTCAACGGAACTCATTCCGTCCGGAGAAGTCGTCTCCGTTAATAAGAGAAGGACGACTCCGTAACGTCGGTCGTCGTGACGATCGTCACTCCCTTCATTCAGGAAACAAGAACTTCCCCCTAGACCCACCGTGTAGTACCAACGGTTGTGTCCTTACCACTCTTTCGTGACTATTTTCTGTCGACTTTTACGGGTTTCCGTTTAGAATGGAAGAAGTCAAATCGGATACCGGAACCCTTTGACACTGTGTACCTCTGACACCCTTGAGGTTACGAACCCTAACTTAGGATTCAAGTGGTGAAGGGACCCCCGAGTCAACCGTTTCTTAGACGGACGTTAAGTCCTCTGGGCCCAAGTCAGGGACCCAGTCTCTCTAGGGGACCTCTTCCTTTACCGTTGGGTGAGGTCATAAGAACGGACCTCTTAAGGTACCTGTCTCCTCGGAGCACCCGATACCAGGTATCCCAGTGGTCAGTCTGAGCTGACTTACTGATTGTGAAAGTGAAAAGTGAAAGTGGTGAAGGTTGGATGTTTCTTAATCCGTTCAGAAGACTACCTCTAGTCGGGACCCTAAAGAAACCTTCCTTACTACGATTTCGAATTTGAGGTCATGAAACCGGTGGAGTACGTTTCTCAACTGAGTAACCTTTTCTGAGACTACTACCCTCCCTAACCCCCGTCCTCTTCCCCTGCTGTCTCCTACTCTACCGACCTACCGTAGTGACTGGACTACCTGTACTCAAACCCACTTGAGGCCCTCAACCACTACCTGTCCCTCCGGACCGAACGACACTAAGTACCCCAGCGTTTCTCAGCCTGTACTGACTCACTGACTTGACTTACCTCAGAGACTCGGAGTTAAAAGAATTTTTTTAAAGGGACAAATCCATCAACGTACTTAATTTATTCTTTTGTATATACTGAAACCGTGATACTTCACAGTATGTCTATATAGTACAACAATGTTTACAAACTAAACAACTAATTAATTCTTTGATTCGTAGACTTACGTCTCAAGGTTTCTTATCGTTCCTCTCTATTCTTTCCGAAGAAGTCGCTAGTTACATCTCTTTATCTCCTTTTGTTGTCTTACCCTTTCTGATGTCTAGAGAAGTTCTTTTAATCTCTATGGTTCCCTTGTAAAGTACGTTTCTACCCGAGCTATTTCCTGTCTTTACCATACCTGGATTGTCTTCTATAATTCTTCTCCACCGTTCTTATGTGTCTTCTTGACATGTTTTTTCTAGAAGTACTGGTTCTACTAGTACAACCACTCTAGTGAGTGGATCTCGGTCTGTAGGATCTTACACTTCAGTTCACCCGGAATCTTTCGTAGTGATGCTTGTTTCGATCACCTCCACTACCTTAAGGTCAGCTCGACGAAGTTTAGGACCTTCCACTACGACACTTTCACGACGTGAGTTATACGGTCGTTTAAACCTTTTGAGTCGTCATCGGTGTCCTGACCTTTTCCAGTCAAAAGTAAGGCTAGTGTTTCTTTCCGTTACGGTTTCTTACGAGTTTGATGACGTGTTAACGTGTGTAGAGTGTACGATCATTTCATTACGGGTTTTAAGAGGTTCGGTCCGAAGTCGTTATGCACTTGGTACTTGAAGGACTACAAGTTCGACCAAAATCTTTTCCGTCTCCTTGGTCTCTAGTTCAACGGTTGTAGGTGACCTAACAACTTTTTCGTTCTCTCAAGGTCTTTTTGTAGATAAAGACGAAATAACTGATACGGTTTCGGAAACTGACACACCAAGTGTTATTTGACACCTTTTAAGACTTTCTCTACCCTTATGGTCTAGTGGACTGGACGGAGAACTCTTTAGACATACGTCCAGTCCTTCGTTGTCAATCTTGACCTGTACCTTGTTGTCTGACCAAGGTTTATCCTTTTCCTCCTGCAGTTCCGACATATAACAGTGGGACGAATAAATTGAAGATACGTCTCATGTAGTACTCATTACGACCCGACCTTCTTCGTGTTCGACCTTAGTCCTAACGGCCCTCTTTATAGTTATTGGAGTCTATACGTCTACTTTGGTGGGAATACCGTCTTTTACTTCTCCTTGATTTTTCGGAGAACTACTTTCACTTTCTCCTCTGACTTTTTCAACCGAATTTCGAGTTGTAAGTCTTTTGATTCTAGTACCGTAGACTAGGGTAGTGAAGTACCCTTTATCTACCCCTTTGTCACCTTTGTCACAGTCTGAAATAAAAAGACCCGAGGTTTTAGTGACGTCTACCACTAACGTCGGTACTTTAAGTTTTCGTCTCTGTAATGAAACGGTTGTTTCCGATACCAAAAAGGTCACCAGTACATACCTACACTCTCAACATGACACTTCTTTCGACTCGCGGCTTCTTAACTACGAAAACTTGACACCACAACCTCTTCTGAGAACTCTCAGGGAACCTGACGTTCCTCTAGGTTGGTCAGGTAAAATTTCCTCTAGTCAGGACCTACAAGAAACCTTCCTTACTACGATTTCGACTTTGAGGTTATGAAACCGGTGGAGTGCGTTTCTCAACTGAGTAACCTTTTCTGAGACTACGACCCTCCCTAACCCCCGTCCTCCTCTTCCCCTGCTGTCTCCTACTCTGCCGACCTACCGTAGTGACTGAACTACCTGTACTCAAACCCACTCGAGGTCCTCAACCACTACCTGTCCCTCCGGACCGAACGACGCTAAGTACCCAAGCGTTTCTCAGCCTGTGTTGACTCGCTGACTTGACTTGACTTGACTACATAGACAAATTTTTGATCGTCCATTGTCTCTGTCTCTTCCGTTACCGGGGGGTGAGGAATGAGAACGGACCCTTTAGGGTGCCTGCCTCCTCGGAGGATCCGATATCAGGTACACCAGCGATTCTCAGCCTGGGTTGACTCGCTGAAGTGAAAGTGAAAAGTGAAAGTACGTAACCTCTTCCTTTACCGTTGGGTGAGGTAACAAGAACGGACCTTTTAGGGTCCCTGTCTCCTCGGATCACCCAACGGCAGATACCCCAGCGTGTCTTAGCCTGTGCTGACTTCGTTGAATCGTCGTCGTCGTCCATTGTCTCTCCATCATGTTGAGAACATAGTAAAGGAAAAATCGAGAACGAGACATACGAGGTAACTAGGTTCTCCGAAGGTTCTATAGATGGAATTCCAACAAAAAAAAATTTATCATATAAAACTACGTCATTTAAGGAAGGGATTCTTACGTATAATTAAACCATCATAATAGAACCCGGTCTCCTTAACATTAACTTAATATACACTCGATAAAGACATAATTACAGAATGTCCCTATATTAAATACCGGAAATATATACTTCGAGATTTTTACCCTCGATTACTAGAGTCTTGTCTTCCGTCGAATCCGTGAGTCCTCGTCTTACCATCTCCTGTCTATGTCTCCTAGAATTCGAAAACTCTCTACACCCTTTACTTTTTGGACTCGACGACTACTAACTTTTCCGAATCCGACACTAAGGTACTCTTTAGGTAATTGGGGTTTACATAACTGAGTTCATGAGAAATTTTGTCAAAACTCTTCGTTTAAAACGATATCAAGAGTAAAATCTCTATTGCTACCCAATAATCTAAACAGATCAGTTATTTTTCACTGTCTCGACTGAAGTTGTGTCTAAAGAGACTCAAAGAATCGATGTTCTGACATAACGGACTTTTCACACTGAAGTCGGACTTTGGTTGTCCATGAGGACCTCTTCTCTAACACTGTTTCCTTTCCACTATCACCTTTCATTGAGACACTTATTTCATTATTTTCTTTCCTGTCACTGAATTTTCTGGACCCATCCACCCCACTTAGCACACCTATTTTTTGGTCCCTCTGGGTTTTTTCCGACGTGTCCTAAATTTACTTACACAATAAAAATGACTCTTAAAAGACTTTGACGAAATAACAAAGTCATTCCGATGTTGACTTCTATCTCCTACTTTTTCTACTCTTGTGTTATTACAAAGAAGTCCCCCCTCTTTTTTCTTCTTTCCTTCTTAACTCACTTTCTTCACCTCCACTCCGTACTTCTTTCGTTCCTGAACACTGGACGCAACTTCCGTTTACCTCAACCTAATGTCTTCTCAGATCACTGGAAGGCCCGTGTTCCGTTTTACTCGTCTGTTCTTCCAGTTCACTCGTCCACTCCCTTTCCTTTTCCCCCTACTTTCTTTTAATCACCTCTATCTCTTCTATTCGAGAATTGTTTGAGTATTTCTGTATTTCATCCTATCACCGATAATCACCGAGTCCCCATCCCTCCCTTCTTCCTCCTTAATTACAAATTACCGATGTGTAAAAGTCCAACTTTACGACTTCTCAAGACTTCTTCCTTCCTCCACTACCAACGTGTTGTTTCACTTACATAAGTTACGGTGACTTAACATGTGAATTTGTAACAAGTCCACACTCGAGTCAGTTAGTCAGTACAGGATGAGAAACACAGGGGTATCAGACATCGGACGGTCCGAGGAGACGGGTACCTTAAAAGATCCGTCTTTATGACCTCACCCCACGGTGAAGTCCCCTAGAAGGAGGTCCCCTAGAAGGGTTGGGTCCCTAGCTTGGGTACAGTGAACACAGAGGACGTAACCGTCCGTATAAGAAATAGTGATCGTGATGGGACCTTTCGGGAATTTATAACAATTCCACACATTTTGTTCCTTACAATGGTTGGTAAGGTCAAACTGTTCCTAATTCAACGTTAGGTGACGTCAAAGGTTGGGACTTCCCTTAAATTTTACCTCTTTTTATCCTTCGTAAGACACGAAACCTATATTCCTGTGGATCTATCAATTCTACGTATAGATTCCTTTCGAAAGTTACTGGGGTCTAAGAACGTAGAAGGGTGTACATCTTTTCGTGATTTTAGTGAGGGAACTTTATAGACAAGAAACTCTAATCGTCACTAGAAAAATACAGACTGATGTACGAAAAATGTCGTTTTGTAAGTGTATATATGACTGATGAAGGAACGAAGAAGTGTCTTCAAAGAATCTCGACAGACTCTGCGACAGAGGACCCGATACCAAGAGTGATTACAGACACTTATTTTGACTTTGAATGACAAGAATCCAACAAACTCAAAAAGTCAGTCGTCTATATATTACTCAAGTCCACAGGACCCAAGCTAGGGTCCCACCCCTTCTAGGGTATCTTTTCTCTTACCGAGGGGTGAGGTCATAAGAACGGACCCTTTAAGGCACCTGTCTCCTCGGACCACCCGATATCAGGTACCCCAGTGTTTCTCAACCTGTACTGACTCGTCAATTGTACATAAAATAGTGTAAAAATATTTTTTTTAGAAATATTTGTGTTTGGAGAACTAATATGATGAAATTGAGAGATACCTTTAACTTTGGTACGGGGTGTCACTGTCCTTATCTTATTACATCAATATGTCTATCAATGTCTTCAGGGTCATCCCCAGATATCCATCTCTCCTTTTGGATCCCTTGAAACCCTCTGGTGACATTCAATTACTATCGAGTTCTTTCCATAACCTTGTAACACCTCACTTCGTCCGAACTGATTGACATTTAGGTATTTATTTTTGTACTCTCTCTAGAGTCCAGAAATCCACTTTCTTTTTTTACAATGTTGGGAAAATGACTAAACTTAGACGTACTACTATCAGGATCAAACTGAAGTATCCCAGTCTGTGAGAGTACGAGTTATACTTCCTCCTCGATCACTACATTTGGACTACAGATAGACTTCTTACTCCTTCTTCCGTCAGAAAGGGGGATGGGATGAAAGGAAACCAATATTTTGACATCGCGAACGGACCTTTTAGGGTACCCGTCTCCTCGGACCATCCGATGTCAGGTACACCAATGTTTCTCAACCTGTCCCGACTCGCTCAAGTGAAAGTGAAAGTGACCTATCTCCGGGAACGGACGGGTGAACTTAGAGAATGTTCGAAGGATATAATTATTTAGATGAACGTTAGTGCAACGGAGAACGATTTCAGGAAGACGTGACTTTTAGTTTCTTGGACTCAGAGTCATTCAGGTCTGTGCTCCACTCACTAAAATTAATTTTCGGGTACCCAAGTTCAGGGTCAGACCCAAATCTGACCCAAACTCAGGGTCAGTCTCTACGTGTCAAAGTTATCTCAATTGTCTTCACCTATTGATTATTTTTAACAACTCGAACAGAATACCTTGTCACCTACCCCATTCTCAAACAACTTTGACGAGACGAACATTTACCGGAAGTAACTAATTTCAGTGAAAGAAAGAACAATTAACGTGTGAGAGGATCGAAGTGTGTCGGGTCAACAAAGTGTCCTTAAACCTTAATGGAGAACGGGTCACGTTCGATCGGGACCTGACCAATCCAGGTAACCGGAAATTTTGAGTCCCACCCGTTCGCAGGCTATTTATCGGAGAACTATAGTCTCCCGACCTTTTGAGGTGGAAGGTGAGTACGTTTCGTCAAGGTAAAAGTTATACGTCTTTGTACATTGGGTCTACGTCGACGTGTCTTACTTATAATGGAGTGGAAAGGAGGATGGAGGTTGGTGGAAAGGAGTACGAATTCTGGTGGGACGATTAGGGTATCATAGTGGGGAGGAAGGTGGGGGCGGAAACACTCCGTCTAGACTCTGAACAAGAGGGTAAAGGAGTGAACCGACGGAACACTTGTTTGAGAAAGAATCAGTATTTGGAGTCTCAGAGTCACAAACCAAATGACACACAGTTCGTTTACCTAGAGTGACTCATTATTCTACTGAAGTTTCTTGTTACTGAATTATGTTAAAGTATAAAATTTTATTCCAATCAAATTCTTTATCACTAGACTACTATTAAAAATGTTGAGTACAAATACTCAGTGTATCAAGTTGTACTCATAACAACTGTTACATATAACATAACAGTTTATGGGTTCACTATTTAAAAGGGAACTGAAATCAAGATCCTTTAAAACAAAAGTACCACTTAACGACGAACGATTAAATACTCTAATGTTCTTTAGATCGAAAGAGGAAACCGATAGTCCTTGACTCTTGGTTGAAAATATGATCAAACATCGCTAATCGACCAGTTTAGTCATACAGAGACCTCTTAGTAAATAGTAGTAATTTATTTATTTAAGGACAAAGAAGAATTTTAATTGAAGTGAACAATTTTAATTAATTAAAAATTTCTTATTCGTTTCTACTTCTGAAAATTACTATTTTCCATGTGAAGTGTCTCTTCTATCTGTAGGATTCGTTAATCTGTGGATTGTTGTTTCTTCGTTTCGATGTATTCCGTTTTTAGTCTTCTTTACATTCCCTTTTCTTTTTTTATATATTAGTATCACTCTGAGTAATTGTAAGGAGACTCTTATAAAATAGTTCACGTCTTTTTTATTCTTATCCTCGTAGAACTCACTATAGTAATTATTAAATTTATATTATCTAAAGATGAATATAAATAGTATAAGTTGTGTTTATATAAATTTTAAAACATAGAATATACAACAATAATCTACAGACAGGTACCTTTAAGAGATCCGTTCGTATGACCTCACCCAACGGTAAGGGAAGAGGTCTAACAGAAGGGGTCGGTCACTAACTTGGACCCAGGGGTAACGTCCGTTTAAGACATGGTAGACTCGATGGTCCTTTCGGGGGACCATTGTTAAAATAATGACAAAAGAATTAACAAAACCCAAATCAAAGACATCAAACCAGAAAAGCAAGAGCAAAGGACACATCTCTTCAAGGAAATCGTAAACAACATTTCGACCAAACCATCACGACCCAAGAGAATTGAAAACGAACAGACCTTTCGAAAACTAAAGAGGTAGTTTATACTTCCTCTTAGAACGACCCATCTCATAAGAACGAACATCAAAGAAGGGAAAGTAGTGAAATTTATATAGTACGGTAAGAGAAGAACGAACATCTCAAAGACAACTCTTTAGTCGACCATCGGACTACCCTCAAAGGAACATACAAAAAACAGTAAAAAGGGAATAACGAAAATTATAAAATAGAGACAGAAATTAAAAAATAGTCAAACTAAAGATACAAAGAGCCACACAGGGAGGAACCCAAACAGGACGGACCCTGAGAGATACGAAGGACCTGAACCAGTTGATAAAGGAAGGGGCACAATCCCTTCAAAAGTCGATAATAGAGAAGTCTATAAAAGAGTCCAGGAAAGAGAGAAGAGGAAGACCCCGGGGATATTACACTTACAAACACACAAATTACAACAGGGTCTCCAGAGAATCCGACAGAAGTAAAAAAAGTAAGAAAAAAGATAAAAGACGAGACGTCATCACTAAAGGTGGTAAGACAGGAGGTCCATTAAATAAGAAAAAAGACGGAGTCAATAAGACGACAACTAAGGAAGATCACATAATAAGTAGAGACAAACAAACAAGAAATGAAGAAGATCCAGAAGCCATTTGTAAAGAACGTAGAAGAGTTAGAAACGGAGGTAAGAAAAAGGTTCTGGGACTTAGTAGAAGTGATAGGAATAAGACTTAATAAAAAGACCTTGCAACGTATAAAGGTGGAGTAAATCAACAAGAAGACCCCAAAATAGAACAGGGAAGTAGACCCTGTATTGAAAGACGAAAAAGTACGACTAATTGAAAGACATGGTACCGAAGGTAAAATCAACGACACCCTGACACAAAGAAAAACGAAGAAGACAGACAGGAGACTACCTCCTCCGATTCTCCAAACATTCGAAGGACTACCCTCCCTGACCACCACTTTTTTTGACCCAGAACGAGACCACCTCAATAAAGAGGTGAGTAGAGGTCATCGTATAACCCGTGGATGACTGGACCCCTCAAGGAGAAAGTCATAGGATAGTAAAACGGAAAAGCATGACAAGTACGACAAGTACCCCAAGAGTTTCGTTCTTATGTCTTCACCAAACGGTAAGGGAAGAGGTCACCTGGACACTGACCACGATCTTCGTTCCAGGCTACGACATTTCTCGTTATGACGTATCCTTGTACCTTACAGTCCAGGTACTTAGTTCCGTTTAACCTTCACCAGTTTGTTCTGTACCGTTCTCACTTGCAGTTGTAAGATCCTTAGTCGCTTGATTTTACCTGACCTTACCCACTTAAATTGAGTCTACTGGTAATATAGATGATGACGCCCGTCCTTAGGGAGTCTTCTTTACCTCATCGGTAGTACCAGTTGTTTTCTCAGACTTTACGTCATGAACCTACGTCAGAGTTTTTACTATCTTACTAGAGACAAACAGAGGTTCCGTTTGGTAAGTTATAGTGCCATTAGATTCAGATACGGGGTTGGTCATTACGACTTCTTCGACTTCAACTTACCAAGATACCTCTGGATGTTCTGGAAAATCTTGATTGTGGGTTTTTTCTACAGGAAAAGTAATAATCCCCTGACCTTACGTTTTCATCCTTCAGTTCTTTGTGGATCTCATTGTCCGTTTAAACCGGAACCTTACGCCTTACTTCGTCCCGTTTCTCAAAACGGTTCTTTGTGGGAGAAGGTTGTCGTGTTCTCTTCTGAGATGTGTACCTGTAGTGGTCTACCAGTTGTGGCTTTAGTCTAACTAATATAAGAAACGTCGGTTTCTACCTCTTCGAGATAGATACGTCAGTTGTTTTTGTTCTGGTCCTCGACTGACACCGAGTTTAGTACTTGAGGAATAATGGTTTAAGTCTGAATTTAACTTCTTTCATCCCTTTTGGCGATCTGGTAAGTCCATACTGGATTTAGTTTAGGGAATACTAATATGTCACCTTCACTCTTTATCTAAATTCCCGGATCTAGACTATCTACCTCACGGACTACTTGATACCTTACTCCAAGTACTGTAACATGTCCTCTGTCCCTAGTTCTGGTAGGAGTACCTTTTCTTTACGTTTTTTCGTTTTACCGACAGACCCCTCCGGAATGTTTATCGACACTTTTCTTCTCTTCACTTTTCGTTTCTTCTTTTCCTTTCTATATTCGTAGACTTACGTCTCAAAGTCTCTTATCGTTTTTCTATTCTTTCGTAAGAAGTCGCTAGTTACGTTTTTTTAATCTCCTTTTGTTGTCTTACCCTTTCTGATGTCTAGAGAAGTTCTTTTAATCTCTATGGTTCCCTTGTAAAATACGTTTCTACCCGAGCTATTTCCTGTCTTTACCATACCTGGATTGTCTTGGTCTTCTATAATTCTTCTCCACCGTTCTTATGTGTCTTCTTGACATGTTTTTTCTAGAAGTACTGGACCTATTAGTACTACCACACCAGTGAGTAGATCTCGGTCTGTAGGACCTTACACTTCAGTTCACCCGGAATCTTTCGTAGTGATGCTTGTTTCGATCACCTCCCCTACCTTAAGGTCAACTCGATAAAGTTTAGGACCTTCCACTACGACACTTTCACAACGTGAGTTATACGGTCGTTTAAACCTTTTGAGTCGTCACCGGTGTCCTGACCTTTTCCAGTCAAAAGTAAGGTTAGGGTTTCTTTCCGTTACGGTTTCTTACGAGTTTGATGGTGTGTTAACGTGAGTAGAGTGTACGATCATTTCATTACGAGTTCTAAAAGGTTCGGTCCGAAGTCGTTATACACTTGGTACTTGAAGGTCTACGCGTTCGACCAAAATCTTTTCCGTCTCCTTGGTCTCTAGTTTAACGATTGTAGACGACCTAGTACCTCTTTCGTTCTCTCAAGGTCTTTTTGTAGATAAAGACGAAATAACTGATACGGTTTCGGAAACTGACACACCTAGTGTTATTTGACACCTTTTAAGACTTTCTCTACCCTTATGGTCTGGTGGACTGGACGGAGGACTCTTTAGACATACGTCCAGTCCTTCGTTGTCAATCTTGACCTGTACCTTGTTGTTTGAACAAGGTTTATCCTTTTCCTCATGCAGTTCCGACATACAACAGTGGGACGAATAAATTGAAAATACGTCTCATGTAGTACTCTTTACGACCTGACCTTCTTTGCGTTCGACCTTAGTCCTAACGGCCCTCTTTATAGTTATTCGAGTCTATACGTCTACCGTGGTGGGAATACCGTCTTTCACTTCTCCTTGATTTTTTGGAGAACTATTTTCAGTTTCACCTCTCACTTTTTCAACCGAATTTCGAGTTGTAAGTCTTTTACTTCTAGTACCGTAGGTCAGGGTAATGAAGTACCCTTTATCTACCCCTTTGTCACCTTTGTCACAGTCTGAAATAAATAGACCCGAGGTTTTAGTGACGTCTACCACTGACGTCGGTACTTTAATTTTCTGCAAATGAGGAACCTTCCTTTCAATACTGGTTAGATCCATCGTATAATTTTTCGTCTCTACAATGAAACGGTTGTTTCCAAGCAGAGCTTATCAGTTCCGATACCAAAAAGGTCATCAGTACATACCTACACTCTCAATCTGACACTTCTTCCGACTCACGACTTCTTGACTACGAAAACTTGACACCACAACCTCTTCTGAAAACTCTCAGGGAACCTGACGTTCCTCTAGGTTGGTCAGGTAAGACTTCCTCTAGTCAGGACCCACAAGTAACCTTTCTTACTACGATTTCGACTTTGAGGTCATGAAACCGGTGGAGTACTCTTCTCAACTGAGTAACCTTTTTGAAACTATAAATCTCTCTAACCCCCGTCCTCTTCTTCCCTCACTGTCTCCTACTCTACCGACCTACCGTAGTGACTGAGTTACCTGTACTTAGACTCACTTGAGGCCCTCAACCACTACTTGTCCCTCCGGACCGTACGACGCTAAGTACCCCAGTGTTTCTCAGCCTGTGCTGACTCGCTGATTTGACTTGACTTAACGAGACCAACCGTCCCGGACCGAGTCATTTCGAAATTAGGCTAATAGAGACCTAAATAAATTAGGTCTCCAACGTGACGTGAGGAAGGGACCATCAAAAAAACCGGACTCCACTGGGTCGGGGGTAACAGTGGTTCCAACTCAATTACCGCTGGAGGTTCTCCCAAATACGGTTCCCCCTCGGAAGGGTCTTACGACGACGGTCACGGGAACAGGGACGCCACTTGGGGACGACTGGTTGTGGAGGTGTCCTCTGGGAGATTGTGATCGTCCATCAAAACCAAGTCAGAGGACACCAGTGACGAGGAAAGGACTCAAAATCACCCATATTCCAAAACAAACACGGGAGGTTCTAACTTAAGAGAGAAAGGGGGTCAGGGAACCTTCAGAACATTAGTTTAGGGTGACCGGAAGTTCCAGTTTAAGGGACCCCTAAGGATCAGGGAAACAACCTAGGGTCCGACCCTTCGGACTCTAACCAAAGTCTTGGAAGTATTGTCACCCTCTTGAAGAGACCATAATAACAATAGGTCAAACATCCAGTAGGTGAACCACCCATACCCTAAACTAAAATAACAACAACACGGGGAGGATTGTAGAACAAAGTCGAAGAAACAGAAAGATCTACCTCATCGAAAAAAACCATCCAAGGTCACAGGAGGAGAACTACCATCAAGTTGTCAAACACTAAAACTACGGGAACGTCCTCCTATACTCACGTGTAGGAAGACGAGGTGGTAGAGGATGTAGACAAGTGAAAACAATGACTTGTTTAAAGTATAAGGGACTACGTGTCACTCCGGTTCAATTAGCTTTATAATCCTGAGCCTCGTCTCTTTCCTAATAACGTCCCAGTTCGTTCCTCTTACCCACTGAGTACGAGTTTAGGGGACTTGAGGGACAACCAAACCCCCCTCCTCAAGAATATCCGTTTTAAACCCTACTCCCGACATCCTACACACCCAAGGAAGACTAACCAACCACCACTTCATTGTCCCGTTATAAGGTCCTTAGAACTCGAGGGTAGACTTAAATGGTAGGAGGTGGACCCACCCTCGGAATCAAGGACGTCTCCTTGAGTTTCCATAACAATACATATATAAAGAAGTACTCCTTGGTGCTGGAACCTTGAGCCACCTTCAGTTCCTCCCGCTTACCTCAGACAAAGGATTTTGTTCTTTGTCTGTGTCTTACGAAAACATGGGGTCTCTCGGGGTATTCCAGGACGAGACAAAGTGAAATTTGTGGAACTCACTTCGTCGAAGTGAGTCACATTAAGTCATGGACTTTAAGTTTGACGACCGGAAACATTGAAATTTGGTACAAAGAGACAGGTTTTACAGACAAGAATAGGTAGTATATTGAACATAAGGTAAAGAGCTTTTACTAAAAGTATAGAAACTCCAGACCAACAACAACGTTGGGATACCTGACATTTTGGAGAGGTTTACGTAAAAAATTATACGATATAACGGACATAAAATTTGGTCTAATAGACTTAGTACAAAAGGTTTAAACGAAATTTCTACAGGTAGATCTACAAAAAGTCATCTCGTCACAACTCACACACCTACGAGTCAGTGCAGACTGAGAAACGTTGGGGTACTTGACATGGGGTGGTCCGAGGAGACACGTACTCCAAAAGGTCCGTTTCTTATAACCTCACCCAACGGTAAAGGATGAGGTCCTCTATAAGGGATGGATCCCTAGTTTGGGTACAGAGGACAGAGGACGTAACCGTCCGTCTAAAAAATGGTGACGTGGTGAACCCTTAGGGGATTTAAGACAATTTTCAGCGTGTCAGATACTATAAGACAATATCGTCGAACTTACCTGATTCTGCAAGTACAACACATACACACACGAGTCGACACAAGCTGAGAAACTCTGGGGTACCTGACATCGGACGATCCGAAGAGACAGTCACCCTAAGAGGTTCGCTCTTATTACCTCACCCAATGACAAAGGAAGAGGTCCCCTAGAAGGACTGTGTCCCTAATTTGGACGTAGAGGAGACAGAGGACGTAACGTCCAACTAAGAAATGGTGACTCACGTCACAATCTGTTTTGTTTTTAAAATAAGTATATACAGAGATATGTATGTCATATCGGGATCAAAAAAAAGTAGTGATTTCAAGGTTTAAAATCGTGATTCAAAATTGACAGAAGTAATCGACACAAGAAGGAAGTTTACAGGTTGACTTTGACACGTTGAGTCTAACCCTGAACTTGGGTACAAGAATACTGACTCTAGTGTGTGGACCAGAATCCTGAATTTCTTCGAGTCCGAAGAACTACAGAGTACCGTCTTTATTAAGTCACTCTCTGTGTCCTTATCCATCTTTAACGATCCGTCAGTAACATCCTGAGACTCTGGAGTAAGAACAAAAGTTATTTGTAGAACGAGGTAATTCGATTTCGATATGGGATACAAGACTTAAGGACCTTACACAGGAACCAGACGATTTAATAGTCGTGAGTCTAGGTCCCTTCCCGTCATTATCCTTTTCCACATGCAGTTCCGACATATAACAGTGGGACGAATAAATTGAAGATACGTCTCATATAGTACTCTTTGTGATCTGACCTTCTTTGTGTTCGACCTTAGTTCTAACGACCCTCTTTATAGTTATTGGAGTCTATACGTCTACTGTGGTGGGAATACCGTCTTTCACTTCTCCTCGATTTTTCGGAGAACTACTTTCACTTTCACCTCTCACTTTTTCAACCGAATTTCGAGTTGTAAGTCTTTTGCTTCTAGTACCGTAGGCCAGGGTAGTGAAGTACCCTTTATCTACCCCTTTGTCACCTTTGTCACAGTCTGAAATAAAAACCCCCGAGGTTTTAGTGGCGTCCACCACTGACGTCGGTACTTTAATTTTCTGCGAATGAGGAACCTTCTTTTCAATACTGGTTGGATCTATCGTATAAGTTTTCGTCCCTGTAATGAAACGACTGATTCCAGGCAGATCAGTTCCGATACCAAAAAGGACACCAGTACACTCGCGGCTTCTTAACTACGAAAACTTGACACCACAACCTCTTCGGACAACTCTCAGGGAACCTGACGTTCCTCTAGGTTGGTCAGGTAAGACTTCCTCTAGTTGGGACCCTAAAGAAACCTTCCTTACTACGATTTGGACTTTGAGGTCATGAAACCGATGGAGTACACTTCTCAACTGAATAACCTTTTCTGAGACTACGACCCTCCCTAACCCCCGTCCTCCTCTTTCCCTGTTGGCTCCTACTCTACCGACCTACCGTAGTGCCTGAACTACCTGTACTCAGACTCACTTGAGGCCCTCTACCACTACCTGTCCCTCCGGACCGTACAACGCTAAGTACCCCAGCGTCTCTCAGCCTGTGCTGACTCGCTGACTTGACTTGACTTAATTCAAGGGTATATGGACTCCCTTTTTGTTGATCACTAGTAATTACAAATCGGGTATGTAGACCAGGTAACATTTCACCGACTTTCACTTTCACTTTCAGTGAGTCAGTACAGACTGAGAAACGCTGGCGTGGCTCATACATCAAGTACCTTAAGAGGCTCGGTCTTATGACCTCACCCATCGGAAAGGGAAGAGGTTCCCTAGAAAGGTTGGGTCCCTAGTTTGGGTCCAGAGGACGTAACGTCCACCTAAGAAATGGTCGACTCAATGTTCTCTTCAGGTTCTTATAACCTCACCCGTCGGATAGGAAAGAGGTCGTCTAGAAGGATTGGGTCCTTAGTTTGGCCCCCAGAGGACGTAACGTCCGCCTAAGAAATGGTTAACTCAATAGTCCCTTCGGGCATTTTACCGATCCCCCGTACTTTTTCTCTCCGTTGAATTATGCTCCTCGTCCTCTTCGGTATTTCTACAATTCGATTTGTAACACTGGAAATTTGACTAACCAATTTTAACTACATAAAATTCGTGTTTTTTCTCGGTTGGTTTTTACATGTCTAATTATGACCATTCCTATAATTAGACCCTCCGGTCCGGAGGGACAGGTAATGGTTGAGGGTCTCAAATGAGTTTGAGCACAGGCAACTCAGTCACTACGGTAGGTTAGTATAGTAGGAGATAGCAGGGGAAGAGGAGTACGGAAGTTAGAAAGGATCGTAATCCCAGAAAAGGTAACTCAGTCAAGAAGTGTAGTTCACCGGTTTCATAACCTCAAAGTCGAAGTCGTAGTCAGAAAGGTTACTTATAAGTCCTGATTAAAGGAAGTCCTATCTGACCGACCTAGAGGAACGTCAGGTTCCCTAAGAGTTCTCAGAAGAGGTTGTGGTGTCAAGTTTTCGTAGTTAAGAAGTCACGAGTCGAAATAAATATCAGGTTAAGAGTACTTTTCTGGGACTACGACCCTTTCTAACTTCTACCCTCCTCTACCAACCTACCGCAGTGACTGAGCTACCTGTACTCAGACTCACTTGAGGCCCTCAACCACTACCTGTCCCTCCGGACCGCACGACGCCAGGTACCCCAGCGTTTCTCGACCTGTACTGACTCGTGACTTGACCTGACTTGACTTGAGAGTGTACGTATGTACGGATGACCTTTTTGGTATCGAAACTGATCTACCTGGAAACAACCGTTTCATTACAGAGACGAAAAATTATACGACAGATCCAACCAGTATTGAAAAGAAGGTTCCTCGTTCGCAGAAAATTAAAGTACCGACGTCAGTGGTAGACGTCACTAAAACCTCGAGGGGTTTTATTTCAGACAGTGACAAAGGTGATAAAAGGGTAGATAAAGGGTACTTGACTACCCTGGTCTACGGTACTAGAATCATAAGACTTGTAACTCGAAATTCGGCTGAAAAAGTGAGAAGAGAAAGTGAAAGTAGTTCTCCGAGAAATCAAGAAGTGAAAGACGGTATTTCCACTACAGTAGACGTATAGACTTCAATAACAATAAAGAGGGCCGTTAGAACTCTGGTCGAACACCAAGTAAGTCAGGTCGTAAAGAGTACTACATGAGACGCAGTAATCAGTACTTCATGAGACGTAATTTATTCGTCCCACTGTTATATGTCGAAACTACATAAGAAAAGGGTTAAACCTTGATCGGATAACAAGGTACAGGTCAACATTGTCAACGAAGAACAGGACGTATGTCTAAAGAGTCCTCCGTCCAGTCCACCAAACCATAAGGGTAGAGAAACTCTTAAAGGGTGTCAAACAACACTAGGTGTGTCAGTTTCCGAAACCACATTAGTTATTTCGTCTTTACCTACAAAAAGACATTGAGAGAACGAAAAGGTTACTAGGTTACCTACAACCGTTAAAATAGAGATCAAGGAGACGGAAAACTTTTAGGTCAAACTCGTAATAAACCTTCAAGTACCAAGTTCATGATAACTTCGAACCGAACCTCTTAAAAATCGTAATGAAACGACTGTATACTCTACTCACGTTAACACGTCATCAAACTCGTAAGAAACCGTAACGGAAAGAAACCCTAACCTGACTTTTACTTAAAAAGGTCAGGACACCGGTGACGACTCAAAAGGTGTAGACGACCGTATAACTCACGTCGGAAAATTGTCGTAGAAAATCATAGAGGAACCTGGATCAACAAAGATTAGTCAAATACAGTACAGAACCCCGATGCAGTTATGAACATTTCCAACAAGGATAGGTGAAGGAACAAAGTGTTAGTCAGTTTAAGACATCAAAGATAGAAATGTTATCAAGAAAAGATTAGAGTCACAGGGTGAGAAAGATACACTCGCGAAACATTAATGGGTGATGGAGTTACAGAACCAGGGAAGAGGTCACTGAGTCGTCATTTCTTAAACGGACGTTACGTCCTCTGTGTCCAAGGTAGAGACCCACCCTTCTAGAAGCCCTCCTCCTTTACCGTTGAGTAAGGTCATAAGAACGGACCTTTTAGGTTACCTGTCTTCTCGGACCGATAGATGTCAGGTACCTCAACTTTTTCTCAACCTGTACTGAAACGCGTATGCGTGTGTATGTGTGTGGTGACAACAGAAACAGGTAAGTCCGACGATATTGTCATAGTGTCTGACTCAGTAAAAATTACTTGTTTAAATAAAGAGTGACAAGACATCCGACCTTTAAATGCTAGTCCCACGGTCGAACCAGTACAAGACCACTTCTGTCAGAAGGTCCAACGTATGACGACAGAAGAACGACACAGGAATTTGAACCCACCGGCGTCAGGTGTCACCGAACTTCGTCCTGAAACCAAGGAATCGATCCTCAATTTCAGTCCAGACCGTCGCTCTCGGGACTTAGGAGCTGGTCGTCTTGGTCACCGGTCATTGTTTCGGAACCGGTCAACCGAAACATCTTTACTTAAAGGTGTTTCTCAACCTTTCATCACTTCGTTCACTTCACAAATCTCTCCTTTTTAATGTACACCTATCTGTGTGTGCTCACCAGAGTCTCTCAGTACGGGAGGACCATCAAACTTAGTGAATATACCCCGTAAAGAAGGGTCAAAGGAGACCGGTTAGTAGAACGAAATAGACCCAAACTCAGGTATAAACCAAATGGAGGCCAAGGAGGATGCACACCTCAAAGGGACAACCAAGTCATCATTTCTTAGGTGGAGGTGACAGCCTCTACCAAGTCAGGGTCCCAAACCTTCAAGGGGACCTCTTCCTTTACCGTTGGGTGAGGTCATAAGGACGAATCCTTTAGGGTGTCTGTCTCCTAGGACCACCCGATGTCAGGTACCGCAACATTTGCTCAGTCTGTGATGAACCGCGGATTCGTTGTTATGGATCGGGTATGCTTCATAAAAATTTACATAATTTGCTTACCGTGTGGTGACAAAATCTCGTAATACATTGGTTCACGTGCACTTTAGTCCAAATTCTTTTTTTAAGAGAGTGTTTCATATACCTACTTTAGATATCTTTTAAATGTCGCTGCAACAACTATTAGTCTTCCCTGGTCTCCTTCGGTGGACGGTGTAAACATGTCGCTAAATTTTTCGCAGGAGTATGTTTGAAACTAAAAGTGTTGTTGGGACGTTTCATGCGAGACCTCCATAATAATTGAGGCCAAATGCTCCTTTAGCTGGTGGATCCAGTTCGCACTAACTGATTCCGCCTCGGCCCTGCGAACGAAGGCGGAGGGACTCGATCCTAGGAAGGGACGGCGCGGATCCGTCGGCGCTCACCGCGACCCCCTGAGCCTAAGGAAAAGAAAGGGACATAGTGTAAACGTTTGGCTAGGATTTCCGCGCCGGGCGTCCGTCCACGTGCCGGTCCACGTCCACGTCCACCGCCGGCTGGTCGGGCCGCGGGATCCGGCGCGCTGGTATCTCAGGCCTTCACGTCGGCGTCGTCAAGGGACGCCCGCGGCGAACCAGGATCGAGGCCGGTGCGTGTGTTCCCGGCGCGAAGCCGCCCGACTTACCGACGTCCCGACCGGCAGTCCCACCAGCGCCCTGACCGCCGGCGCCGGAACCGACGTCACAAGAACCTTGTGATGCCGGACCGGCCGACCAGAAGTGGTGACGGAGTCGGGGCGTGAGGGGCCTCGGGCGTGGGACGCGGCCCAGGGCCTCGGTCGTTGCAGAAGACCCCAGACGTCCACTGCGTCGCCCGCGGGCCCGACCCCTCCACCACCACCACCACCCCGAGTACCCCAAAGTCTCGCCCGTGGTTCGCCATACTCTGCGGCCGTCAAAGGTGACCCCGCGCTGGGCGAGGACAAGGCCGGGTTAGAGACGCGACCCCCGCCCCACCACCACTACCACCACCACCACCACGACGACGACGAGCACGAACCAGGGGGGACCCCCTAGCACTTACGAGACTCAGAAACGGAAAAAGAAGGCGGCCTCTCTCGGGGACCCAGCAGAGCCAGACACGGCGGAGAAGGACTGAGCCTAGAGACAAGTTATGAGCGAAAGCCGTCTATAGGCTGTAAGTGGACTCGTCCAAAGCGCTAGGTCCGTCTCGACATCTGAATCTCTTCAAGACAAGACTTTGACAACTGTAGTAAGTTGGTCGAGAGCAGGATCGTTGTCCATCCCTGCTAACGGCACGACAGGACACCAGGACACCAGGGTCACCATCTTATGTTGGTCACGACGTTGGAAATTTGATTCCCTGCAATCCTTTTGAAATCGACGTCGGAGTCCACTCGGGAGGAGGACATCTCCTCTACCCTATAACGTTAAAAGAAACGGACACCTATTGACTCAATTCTAGGCCAGATTTACTGAACGGTATCGTTCCAAAGCAGGATCGCCATCTTCGTTCCGTGCACTAAGAGTACAATCACAGGACAGACGACATAGACACAGACAAAACAACAACATGAAGATCTAAACTCTCTCTTAATTCCTTTCTGGAAATTGGTCCTTACCTTTCAAGAGTAGGAAGAGGAATATGAGAACAAAAATAAAAAATTAATTTGAAAAGGTAAAAGAAACGTCATAATTAGCAAGAATATGGCAGTCAACAAACTGCCTGACAACAAAAAGTAGGGAAGGATGAAGACACCGAACCAAGGGACCTTACAAGTTTGGGGTTTGGGAAACGAGGGTTGACACAACTTCTTCTTCGATTTCCTCGCAGATAGGACCGAGAACCCTTTAAGTAGAAGGTGGGTGGAATATCTTTGTAGAGACGACTATCCTACTTCAGGAGTAAAATACCTACTAGAGTCAAAGTTTACGAATTAAAGGATCTTTAAAAGATAAAGTAAAAGGTTCGATGTGGAAGGTCTAAAAGAACGACATTTTAATTATGAAACAATCTAGTGTAAAGGACTAAACCCCAAACCTTTTAATCCAACGGTATCTATGATCCGTTGACGGGTTTCACAACCTTAAATAATAATTTCTCAAAAGTTAAACAGTCTCAAAGTTCTACGTAAAAATGCCGAGAGAAATTTCCATATCAAAAGTGTTGGGTAAAGATTACATTGTCCCCCAATATTTCCGTGAACAACTGGATATTCTTTGTTTTTTAGGTACGACTCTTAGAACAAAATAAAAAAAATCCGACGTGATACACCGTATACTCTAGAATCCAGAGGTTGGTCCCTACCTTGGACACGGGGGAGGCAACCCTCATGCCTCAGAATTGGTGACTTGACGGTCCCTTCAGGATTCTTAGAATAATAATAAAATAGACTCTTAGAATTAAATCTACTGAACGAAACCTACGTCCACCTAAGTGTCACCAATAGGAATTTGTACAACTCATGAAACTTATAGAAACAAGAAGTCACACGTAATTTTTTTTTCAACTTTGGGTCAGGTCGAAATGAAACGTAACACTAATGGAAGAAATGGAAGAAATGTATGGATGTCCTCTGGACTGTCTACGGTTTTGTTTCCTTTTAAACCCTAGGTACGTCGTTCTCCATCTTACCGTTTGAATGGTATCATAAGATTTCTTCTGTTTTCAGTACCTTTTTTGGTTCACCGAGCTATAGTTTCCTTTAGTACCATTCTCACTTCAGGGTGGACATTAATTCTGATCTAGAAATATCCTCGGGTCTAAGAGGTTAAATTTAACATTTTAATATTTTACCCTGTAACATCGTATTCAAATGTATGTGACTTCTGGTGTTGATTCTTTATGTTGACGTTATACACTAAAATTTTGAAGTCTACAGTGATAATCCGGAACTCCCCCTTCAACCATACTAAAGAAAGAAGGAATGTACCTTCTTTTCGTATATCGTTTTAGATACCTCCTCCTACAAATTTTTCTATACGAAAACGATTCACTTTCTTCGTTTTAGGTATTCAGATATATGACATATTAAAGTAAATATACTATAAGTTCTTTTCCGTTTTGATATCTGTCTCTTGTCTAACACCAACGGTTCCCAACCTCTATTTCTCCGACTGACGTTTCTCGGTAGCACTCTATTAAAACCCCACCACTTCTATGACAAGACACAGAACTCACACGACCATCTATGTACTGATACACGAACAGCTATAGAAATCTTGACATGTAGTGTTTCTAACTTAAAACGATATATATAAATTTTTAAATTCACTGTTCATATAGGTGTATACACATTTCTCTTTACCTATTGGGGAAGGGTTAAAAAATCTAACACTAAAAATGCAATTATTCTTTTACTTGATAAAAGGTTCCCAGGACTACCATTTAAACAAACAAAGTATTTTCAACTGAAAGAAAAACCAATAAATTCATAAAGTAAAACAGACGGAGTAAAATAATAAGTAACGACTACTTATGGATAAATATATAAAAAAGTTTTCCATATAAATATTTAAGATAGACCACTTTATGTGTCGATAATCAATCTAGTCTTTTACGAGAGATATTTTTTGTCAACGAGGAAACGAGTGACGTTGATCTCTTTCGGGTACATGTGTTGTTTCTTCTGGGTCATGTCGGTTTTTATTACTTGTTTATTTATAATTTTTCTTTGTTTTGTCAATTGGGAACTTGTTACACCTTCAATTCCCCTGGTTGATGGTCCGTCAACTTTTAAACCCATATTAAAACGTCAACCGGGAGACGTAGACGTCTAAGTTGGTTGGTTCCTAGATATCATGACATTATATATAAATATCTTGTTTTAAGTGTACCTTCACCGAAATGTATCAAGTTTAGACACAACAAGTTCACAGTTGATATCAAGAATGTTTAGTCGATCTTTAATATTAATTTCCATCCCAAGACCGAATGTTGAAAGAGACCATACAAATGTAAGGAAAAAAAGGGACTGGAATTAATCCCCATGACCAGTTTAAGAAAAAGTTATTTTTCGTTTAGACGTATATAATTTTCAAAAGGTTCGGTTTGATGACTGCATAAAATTCATTGTCCATAGTTTACCTCAAAACACTAATTTATTAAACCTATCAGAAAACCTCAAGTATTAGTAAACTAAACATATCCGTATTTACGATTACCATATATATACATACACATACGTACATATGTGTGTGCATATATATATGTATGTAGTTAGAAATAATTGTAAATTGACATTGTCCCTCAAGGAACCACCAGAGTACCAATACTGAGTCACGAAAGTGAAGACACTTGACTCAAGTTAGGGACCAGACCTTTGTCTAGGACATCCGGTACGGTACACCGTTTTTTTTTTTTTTTTTTTTTAATTGATATTGTCTCAACAAGAGAATTCGTTCTCCTAATATATACACTATTACAAAGAAAACCGGATTTAACTTAAATGTCGAATAAGAGCATTCAAATAATCTTTACATCACCTAAGAACCTTCAGTTTTGACTATCTGTTAAAATCGATAACGTTAGTTCGTTAGTTCGAGATACTTTAAGATAAAGGTCTATTCATAAGATACTACAGGAATTGCAAAAAGGAATGGTAATATATTGAAGAAATAATGACTCAGAAAAAATTCTAAATTCTTCTCTCCCCGAAACCGGGATAATAGTTTCAGTAGATGATATATCTTCAGGAACTGTACCTAGGCATATAGTCGGTACTTAGGTCAGGAAGAACTGAGGGTCTCCGTGTACTAATTTTATCATCGTCGTCAGTAGGTCAGAATGTTGTAGTTTAACTAAATAAGACTGATTACGTATTAAGTTTCATGAATAAGAAGAAGTTATATTATCTACGGAATCTATTCAAAGGTCTATTAGACTTAAGATAATTCAATGATTCAAAATTTTTAATTTTAATTTACGATCAGATTAATTAACCGTAGACAGTAGATTTCATAATAACTTTCTTAACAGTAAAAAGAAGTCAGTAATTGTACAAACGTAAAAAGAAAAATTATATCTACTATAAACGAGAAAAGAAAAATTAATCTACGTAAGTTGTAAGGTTCAGCCCTCTCACAACTCTTAATAATGTCCATGACATTACTTGTCTTCTATCTGTTGTTACATCTCAAACACAATGTTTCTCCCATGTCAGTTAAGTGAATTACCCACTATTGTAAAAAATTGCCTCTTTTCTTGGAGACCATTAATTTTTTACCTCGGAAAATCAACAAATAGTAATAATAAAACCACTAAGTAAAGAACCAAAATTAATAAAGAAATAAAAAGGAAGGACAATACAACGGGAGACACAAAGGTTCCGAACGGTGTCTGAGCCGTCCCTCTCACAAAGGACCACAAACCTTTGGAGAGAAGAATTTTAAGGGAAGGGCCCTGCCCGAAGGGAAGGACCCTGCCTCGAGGGAGGGGTGGAGGAAACAGAGGAAAAAGCAGAAAATATAAAAAAGGATGGACAAAAACTTCTGTTACCAGACGAAAAGACCAACGGACTACAGGAGACGGTCGGATGTCTTCAACAAAACACTTCAAACGAGCCGCAACTTTACAAGAAAACTCCTTAAACACTCCCTCTTTCACCAGAAGGGCAGGATAAGGAGGTGGTAGAAATGTCAAGAGGGGTCTATAAAAGAATATTACAAGACTGTAAACTTATTCCATACGAGGTTTATAACCTCTTCCTTTACCGTTGGGTGAGGTTATAAGAACGGATCTCTTAGGGCACCGGTCTCCTCGGACCACCCGACGACAGGTGTCCCAGAGTTTCTTAGCCTGTACTGACTTCGCTGAATCGTACGTACGTACGTAACCTCTTCCTTTACCGTTGGGTGAGGTCATAAGAACGGACCTCTTAGGGTCCCTGTCTTCTCGGACCACCCGACGACAGATACCCCAACGTGTCTCAGCCCGTGATGACTTCGTTGAATCGTCGTCGTCGTCGTCGAAATTTATATTAGAGATGAAAGAAAGTGTAAATAAGTTGTTTATGAGTTACTTACGGTTCGGACATGTGAGACAATGGGTAGTAAAGAGGAACGAGAAGTGAGAGATTGAATTACCTGTGGACTTATGAGAACTATGAATTCCACTACTCCTGAAAGTAATGACCTACACCTGGGACACATACAAAAGTTATATAAAAATCTTTGACTTTTTTTCTAAATGACCAAGACTGACTTGTAAAAGGAGGACCGAGTCATTGAAGAAGAAACGTTCCGAAATAACACTGAGTTCGACAAAATGAGGACAAAATTCTTGAGTTGTGAAAACATAGAGTGATGTGGTTCTTAAGACGATCCATGAATCCTCCGGGAGTGATGTTATAAAAAACCGAATGGTCTACCACGATCACCATTTCTTGAGTGAACGGTTACGTCCTCTACATTCTTTACTCCCAAGCTAGGGACCCAACCCTTCTAGGGGACCTCTTCCCTTACCGTTGGGTGAGGTCCTAGAAACGGACCTCTTAGGGTACCTCTCTCCTCGTACCGTCCGATATTCAGACAACCCAGAGTTTCTCAATCTGTGTTGACTTCGGTGAATCGTGTGTACGTGATGTTAAAAATTACTAACTATTCATGGTAAAGGAACATAAGACTAAATAGAGAAAATTTTACAAATCACCTGACGAATTCAATCGGTGGATGAGAATACGAAACGAACCACTGGAACACGAACTAATGACTACTTATACAAACGAACGTAGAAACCTCTGTTATCCCTTTTTTTTTTGAAATTAACTAAATAGGTAACACCCAGACCATAGATCAAAATACATAAAGAGACAGTCTAGTACCTTTAAAGGAAATGTTTCCCTCAGTTTTATATCACACTATCATCCCGTCCTTAAATTTGAGTAAAACAGAAGGATACTAACGTGATTTCGAAAGAACAGAACAATAAAAAATCCTTCATAAGACGGCATGCCTCCCTACCGAGAAAAGCAATACAGGTGTCATGAGGGAAACCGTTGATAAGAAAGTAGAGAAATCTACGGTCGGAATTAGGTCCCGGATTCTCTGGAAAATTAAAGAAACCTTAAAATCTAGTCCATGTCATTTTTAGGGTGAAGGGAAACGTCGATTGGATAAAATAAAAAAAGTCTATATACACCGAGTGAATTTTCAATAGGATCCATTTGTTTAAGAATAGATCTTTACGAACGTTTTTTAAGATGACACCAAAACCCATACCGATCTTCTTTAATAACTGGGGAAGTTGGGATAATAACGATAGGGATAAGAACAGGGTTTTGGACCCTTTCCTTATTGAGTGTAAAATATAGTACTTTAATTTTCCACGAACGAAGAACCTTCCTTTTGATACTGTTTGGATCTGTCGTATAATTTTTCGTTTCTGTAGAGAAACGGTTGTTTCCAGGTAGATCAGTTTCGATACCAAAAAGGTCATCAGTACAGTACATGTTTACATTCTCAACCTAGTATTTCTTCCGACTCGCGTCTTCTTAACTACGAAAACTTAACACCACGACCTCTACTGAGAACTCTCAGGAAACCTAACATTCCTCTATTTTGGTCAGTTAGGACTTCCTTTAGTTGGGACTTACAAGTAACCTTCCTGACTACGTCTTCAACTTTAAAGTCACAAAACCGATGGACTACACTTGTCGGTGGAGTGACCTTTTCTACTACTACGACTCTTTCTAACTTCCGTTCTACTAACGTCCGTTCTCCTCTTCTCCCGTCATCTCCAATTCTACCAATGTATCGTAGTCACAGAACTATCTGTACTTAAACTCGTTTGAGATCCTCTGTCACCTGCCATCTCCTCGGACCGTTCGACGTCAGGTACTCCGACGTTTCTCGACCTGTACTGAATTACTGACTTGTTGTTGTCAGTTGTAAATAACTTATCCATGATTCATCTCGTATGTTAAACGTTCCACGTCTTGTATGTCGAAACAAATGTTATACCGTATAAGGATATAGGGGTGTCAACGGTAAAGATTGATTATCAGATAAAAAAATAAAAAATAAAACCATTCTCTTCCCGTTGGTAACTTCATTTATGCAAAGAAAATTTTATAGAAAACATTCGAACCACTTTTAACAACGACCCAACTTTGACATACCTTTCAGTGTAGACTCTTGGAGATTAATACAGAACCATGTCGTTTACAGTTACTAATACACGTGTATACATTCTGTATACACGGGTATACGTTCCCACTATTCTAGTTCAGGAACCGGAGAATCTTATAAATAGATGACAACCCCGAATTCTGGACACATCTTAATTGATATTACTTTTCGTCTTAACAATTTACGGCCTTCTAAGTTTCACCATACTCCCAAATTTCCTTGAACTTGTTTTATAACAATTTACGTAACACAAATAATCGGTAAAATAATTTACTTTCACATAAAACAACTGATAGATGGCTCACAGAAATCTGTCAGATCTCAACTAATCGAGTAATAAAATTTCGGATGGGACATCTTATCACAAAAAATTCCATATTAAGCTATTAGACGAACTTTTTGTCGATAGAACATTTTACGTTTAAGAGTATGAAACAGGTTCTGAATGCTTTAATCTTTTGGACTTCCATCCTGGGTCCTTAAGTAACGATATTCATGAAGTGTCCATTATAATTACATATAAATATATACATGTTCAATAAAGTCTTCAATAGAAATACTCACTACTAAATGTATCTTATTTACGTGACTAAATCTCATAAACTTCCTAAAACTGTTCACATACATGACTACATTGAGTGATGTTAGTTCTCTCTTGTAAGGTAATGATATCTTTTAAGACAACATAACAACTAGAAGTGGACGTCAAGACCCCTTGGTGACTAACCAAAAGACAGTCATATCTAATCACGACAAACAAGATCTTAAAATACATTTACTTTAGTATGTCGTACTTGAGAACACAGACCGAAGAAAACGAATTATATCGAGATTCTAAGTAGGTACAATGACACACACATGAAAAAATGACGACTCATCATAAGGTAACATGTGTATACCTATATGACGTTAAAAGACTACCAAAGATCAAAAACAGATAATACTAATCTTATAACACTTGTAAGACCATGTTTCGAAGGAAACCTATATACATGTAGAATAAAATATTCGAATCAAAACTATAGGAGAAATAAATAACGTGACACCATATGTCCCGACTCTTCTAATCACCAAGAAGAAATAAAGGTGCTTCTTTAAATCTTCATTTCTTTCTTTAAATATATTAAATTTCTAATAGAGACAAAGGAATAGACAGTTCACCCTTATTAGGGACAGGATCAATCGCGTCTGAATAAAAATCCTAGTTTGCTTAATATTACATACAAATTTGTCAAACTTTGACTGTCTCCGGGTATGTCCAGTAACTAATCATTTCAAATTCGGAATCTGTATTATATGAATGATATTTTGGAGTTCTCTCAACATATTAGGTAACTGTAATCTAAAATCGGACTCGGGATTAATTTCGAGGAGGATAAAAAGAGACTAAAGTCTTTGTCTACCTCCTCGAAAGCAATGACCGGTTCCTTTCATCAACCTCGTTGGTGTCATAAACCAAACCTGTGAAATGCTGTAGGTGACAGGAAAGAGGTAGTGGTCCTGAAGCCAGTTATTACTCCACTCTGTCCGAAGGTTTTAGTTCTAACAAAAATCCAGAAAAGACAAAAGATGGATAAAACGAAAAGATTTCTCCATAAAAATAATTGAACCGTAGTGTTCGATAGAAACAAGTAAATAAAGTAAACGAAGAATAACTAATCAAGCCGATGTCGAATAAACACACCCGTAGAAGTATGGGAACCACCTGAGTACGGACAAAACGTGTGAGCAGTGAAGGTCCCGGGAAACCTTGAACTCGATCCTCTGACCTTCTTATTGTCTTCCATTCCCTTGATGGGGTGTTTTATGTTGAATATACACATTCAAAACGATTTCGTTATTATCAAAAGACTAGTGATGGTACTTACTAGGGCCAATTCCTTTTTGAACACTATAGAGAGACAAAAACTTCACTTTATATATAGACTGTCAGAAATAGGAATACGTCTTTGGAACAACGTCGTCAATACAAACGGTAACGATACAATGTAACCTCAAAGTTTACGTAGGACATCCTTTATCAAAAGTTTGACGTCACATGTATTCGAGAATCTCCTCGAATACTTTTTATTTCTAATGGTCCGGGAGTGAGATCTCTAAAACCAACACAACCAGACCCAATCCTGTGTTCTTTGATGAAAAATTTTTTCAGATGGTCAACGAGTTCTCTGATATGAAACTCTTTATAAGTCAAGTCAAGTCAGAGAGTCAGCACAGGTTGAGAAACGCTGGGGTACTTAGCGTCGTACGGTCCGGAGGGACAGGTAGTGGTTGAGGGCCTCAAGTGAGTCTAAGTGCAGGTAGCTCAGTCACTACGGTAGGTCGGTAGAGTAGGAGACAGTAGGGGAAGAGGAGGACGGGGGTGAGGGAGGGTCGTAGTCTCAGAAAAGGTTACTCAGTTGAGAAGCGTACTCCACCGGTTCCATAACCTCAAAGTCGAAATCGACGTAAGGAAGGTTTCTTTAGGGTCCCAACTAGAGGAAGTCTTACCTGACCAACCTAGAGGAACGTCAGGTTCCCTGAGAGTTGTCCGAAGAGGTTGTGGTGTCAAGTTTTCGTAGTTAAGAAGTCGCGAGTCGGAAGAAGTGTCAGGTTGAAAGTGTAGGTATGTACTGGTGACCTTTTTGGTATCGGAACTGATCTGCCTGGAAACAACCGTTTCATTACAGAGACGAAAACTTATACGATAGATCCAACCAGTATTGAAAAGAAGGTTTCTCGTTCACAGAAAATTAAAGTACCGACGTCAGTGGTAGACGTCACTAAAACCTCGGGGTTTTTTATTTCAGACTGTGACAAAGGTGACAAAGGGATAGATAAAGGGTACTTCACTACCCTGGTCTACAGTACTAGAAGCAAAAGACTTGCAACTCGAAATTCGGTTGAAAAAGTGAGAGGAGAAAGTGAAAGTAGTTCTCCGAAAAATCAAGGAGAAGTGAAAGACGGTATTCCCACCACACTAGACGTATAGACTCCAATAACTATAAAGGGGTCGTTAGAACTAAGATCGAACACGAAGAAGGTCGGGTCGTAAAGAGTACTACATGAGACGGACATTCAATTTATTCGTCCCACTGTTATATGTCGGAACTGCAGGAGGAAAAGGATAAACCTTGGTCAAACAACAAGGTACAGGTCAAGATTGACAACGAAGGACTGGACGTATGTTTAAAGAGTTCTCCGTCCAGTCCACCAGACCATAAGGGTAGAGAAAGTCTTAAAAGGTGTCAAAGAACACTAGGTGTGTCAGTTTCCGAAACCGTATCAGTTATTTCGTCTTTATCTATAAAAAGACCTTGAGAGAACGAAAAAGTTACTAGGTCGCCTACAACCGTTAAACTAGAGACCAAGGAGACGGAAAAGATTTTGGTCGAACTTGTAGTCCTTCAAGTGTCAAGTGCATAACGACTTCGGACCGAACCTCTTAAAACTCGTAAGGAAATGATTACACACTCTACTCACGTTAACACACCATCAAACTCGTAAGAAACCGTAACGGAAAGAAACCCTAGTCTTACTTTTGACTGGAAAAGGTCAGGACACAGGTGACGACTCAAAAGGTTAAAACCACCGTATAACTCACGTTGTGAAAGTGTCGTAGTGGAAGATCCTAAACTTTATCGAGTTGACCTTAAGGTAGTGGAGGTGATCGAAACAAACATCACTACGAAAGACTCCGGGTGAACTCAAGTGTAAGGTCCTACAGACCGAGATCCACTCACTAGTGTGGTAACACTAATAGAACTCTTTGTAATCCCGATCTTTATACAGTATAGAAAGGGATTTAAAACATAAACGGAAAGATCAATGACGACGTTATATGATCACTAAATGCAAGAAGTTTATCTAATGTCAACCAGGAATAATTCCAATTTCAGAAAATTTTTAATAATAATAATTCGTAAAAAATTTAACATCATATCAACTACATGTTATAATATATTCAATGTCCATATGTTATAAAACTAAGTGTCAAAAATTTTCAGTATGAGTCAATAATAATATTTAATAACCGGTGTAAGGGACACACCGTGTTATAGGGCCATCGAATGAAATATATATTATCAAACATGGAGAATTGGAGAACGAAGATAGAACGAGGAGGAAAGAAGGGAGAGGGGTTACCATTGATGATCAAATAAGAGAAATAGACATTCAGACAAAGAAAAAGTAATATAAGGGATCAAACAACATCAAAAATCCAATGTGTATATTCACTAGAACATGTCATAAACAGAAAAAGACAGACTAAATAAGTGAATCGTATGATGGGAGGTTCAGGTAGTAACAATGTTTACCGTTTTAAGGTAAGAAAAAATACCGACTCATAAAAAGGTAACATATATATAGGATAGAAATAGGTAAAAATACAACTACCTGTGAATCCAACGAAGGTATAGAACCGTCAACATTTATTAAGACGATACTTGAAACCCCACGTACATAGAAAAGTTTAACCTATATATGGGTCCTCACCTTCACGACCTAGTACACCATCAAGATCCCAATTTCACAAAACTTCTCTTTTGTATTGAATAAATAGTTTTCGTATGTCATATCAACTTATATATAAATAACTCTTCTTACGTCATGTATAAACTCTCATTGATAAATTCACGTTCATATTCATATCTATTGATGGTAGAGTAACAAAACATAGTTAACGATAAATTGAAACAATTTGGGTCACGATACTTCTACAATCTATGAGTCATTTATAAACAATTCGACTTACAATAGAACGATAAAAATTGATGTCAACTGGAAACTTGTTGTGTTAGACTTGACACGTCCAGGTGCATATACGTCTAACAAAAGTGCTTCATGGATGATATCATGGAGTGTTAGCCACAAATCAACTTAGGTACCTACGTCTTGACTCTAATACCTCCAGACTGACCCTTCAGTATGAGTCTAAGAGCTGACGAACTCACAACCACGGGGTTGTGAGTTCCCAGTTGACATGGAGGTAATTAATTTTTCGTCAAAATATAGAACCTTTCATGAATGAGTAAAGTCAACCGAAAAGATCTTTGACACATTCTCAATTCGAACTTCGGAGATTAATAAACCGTTGACATTAATGAAACTTGATTCTGGACGGACAAGTACTACCACTCCGACACCCGACCTGATCTTAACGAAAAATGGTCCATCGGAAGGATTTGGAACAAGTTGAAGAACTAAAGAATATATACGATGTCAATGTTCAATTCAGTACAATTAATACTTTGGTAAAGGAAAGAAAGAGAAGGGTGGACGAGAGGACACAAGGTGAGATCCCAAAATAGATCTCAAACAGAAAGACTTTCTTTGATTGAAAATAGACGGGAATATTTATAAATTTAAAATAATATATAACTAGTCAGTGAGTCAGCATAGACTGAGAAACATTGGGATATCTGACGTCGTACGGTCCGAAGGGACAGAAAGTGGTAGAGGAACTTGAACGAGTTTAAGTACAGGTAACTCAGTCACTACGGTAGGTTGGCAGAACGGGATTATAATACATAATCATGTTATCTTCTCAAAAAAAAAAAAAAAAGGACCGAAGTGACACGACGAACACCCTAGAATCAAAGGGTTGGTCCCTGACTTGGATACGGGAGTCGTTTTCTTTCACATCTCAGAATCGATAACCTGACGATCCTCTAAGGGATCTTCTCAAAAATTTTTGTCAATCATACAATCTGATCCGAAACAACCCATACGTTTATTTAGATCTTTATAGTCACCGAATTGGGTTGTCTACAAATCAAAAAAAAAAAAAAAGTCAAAACATTTGAGTATGACCCTCACACTGAGTATCATACTCGGTCCCTTTAAACGTCGGTGTCCCTTTGAGACCCTAAGTCTGAAGGAGGTAGAATGTTGCACTGATAAAGTTGTGGAGTTAAGGTCCCGTCCCTTCTCTCGTACCTCTTGAGTATGGGTGGGAATTCATGAAACCTGGTCTTCACACTATGTACAGTGAAGACAAGTGTCGGGTAACCGGTCTTGATCAGTGTACCAGGGTTGGATTATGGTCCCTCTGACCCTTTACGTCCCCTCGTGTATCTTATAAACCACTGAGTAACCTTTTCTGAGACTGCGACCCTCCCTCACCCCCGTCCTCCTCTTCCCCTACTGTCTCCTACTCTACCGACCTACCGTAGTGCCTGAGCTACCTGCACTCAGACTCACTTGAGACCCTCAACCACTACCTGTCCCTCCGGACCGCACGACGCTAAGTACCCCAGCGTTTCTCAGTCTGTGCTGACTCGCCGACTTGGCTTGACTTAACTTGACTAACAAAGACGGTATCGATTAGTAAAAAGAGGAGTCAAAATTTTCAATCTTTTATGTCTTGAAACGAATAAGAAATTACTTATCAATATGGAAAGTTACACGTAAATCTTTTAGTTTTGGTGAATTGAAAACGATAAAAGAAACTTTAATATCTTTATTTACAGAATTTCTTCTTAATTTCCAAAGTTTAACACGAGTAAAATTATAAAATACATCGTAGCTATCCTACTTCTTACAATCTACAATCCGAATACTACTTATAAAATCCAAGTTTTATCGGAATCTCGTACCTTTAGTTTACTAAATTAAGTTATTTGTAAATAAATTTTTAATTCTCATGCACGATAAATGGTCCGTAATAAACTCCTGTGTCACCTTTGAGTAACAAAGTCAGTCTAATGTCAACACTGTTTACAGCGCGTACTCTTTTACACCTTCACTTTCCGCGTCCTTCCTTTCTCCCTGTTACAATAAATGAGACGTAAGGTTGTTCACTAGAGTCTTTCATACTAAAATATAAAAACGGAAACAAGACAAAAATAGGAAGTCGGGGAGAATTTTATACTTTACTGATTTAATGGAGTTACAAGAGACCAGAGATCCATGGCCTAGAAACGAAAACTAGTACTGGAGAAATCGAAACGTCTAAACTAGAAACCTCTCACCGGACACCAAGAATAGTGATTAGGATTCAGTGAAGAGATATCAAGACGATTTGTACTTGGTGATCTTTCTGAGGAAGTGAGTTGTGTGTAGTCCATACATCGTTAAAAAGTCTTAAATGAAAATCAAACAATAACAATCTCTTATTCAGTAACACTAACGTAAGAGTACCCTTTCGACACTCTACGGGGTGAAATCAAAATAGTTGTTAGATTTGTAATATATGTAACGGATGATAAAGTAAGGGTAAGTCAATTCTTTATATATCAAAAATTCGACGACTTTAAAATTTTTTAAAATCTTTGGGTGTTAGGATAGTAATAACAAAGATAGAAAGTAAAGTCGAAGACATATACGTACAAAAATGTGACGGTATTAGTATTACATAGATAAGTAAACATAGGATGAAATTGTTTAAATATAGTATATAGTCTTTATATATGAATTTTTAAAACGACATATTGGAAAGTTTTTTCGTTTTTGATATATTTGGAATATCTTAACTTTTAAGTAAACCGTATACTTAAACTGTCATATACAGTTACCTTATAAAAAAGAAAAAATTAAAAAAGACCGAGACGACACATCGTACCCCCTAGGACCAAGGGGTTGGTCTCTAACTTGGATACAGAGAATGTCACTTTCGTACCTCAGAATTGGTGACCTGCAGGTCCCTACAGGGTCGATTAAAAAATGACTTAATATCAACTTAATATTACAACACAGTTAATGAGGACATGTCCGTTCACTAAGTCAATATGTAAATATATGTAAGAAAAAGTAAAAGAAAAGGTAATACCAAATAGTGTTCTCTAACTCATATCAAAGGACACGATACGTCATCCTGGAATAACAAAGAGATAAGATATATATGGTCAGGTTGGGAGAGGGTGAGGGGAGGGGGAACCGTAAGACAGGGATACAGGGACTAAGATAAAGTATCTATCTAAGTAAACACAGTACAAAATCTAAGGTGTATATTCACTATAGTATCAGATAAACAGAAAGAGAAAGACTGAACGAAGTGAATGATACTATTAGAGATCAACGTAGGTACAAGGACTTTTACCGTAATAAAACAAGAAAAAATACCGACTCATCATAATTTATCTTAGAATTACTTTGTAATGGTGAGGAAAACCTTTCTCTGAATATTGGAAACGTTTGTATTCCCGTGAACAAAATTATATGAAAAATTTTAGAATAAAACTTTTCATCGTACCGTATTGAAAACCCTTTATCCCATTACCCTAATATACACATAAGGACAGGGTAGGGGGTGGGGGATTATCTTGATAACAATTGTACTCAAAAGAAAGAGTCCGTAAGACAAAGTCCGTACATAAATGTATCAGTATTAGTATCTCATGTCACATAAGATTAAGGATGGAAAAAAGACAGTTGTCTCCCTTACCTAGTATCATATACATTGATAAAAGCATAGAACTCCTACTTGTAGACTACGTATATCTAAGAAGGAAGTAAAATTATTAACGAAATCTATCTCAAGATCTTTACCCTAAGATCGACTTTATCAAACTTAAGGAAACACTGACAACTATTTCCAAAAGATTGTTGAAATAAAAAAACGTTGATTTTAGTAATGAGAAAATTTTTTAAAAACCATTTTATACGTATTTTAAATGGTACAATTGGTAAAAATTACATGTCATGAAAGTATAACAACATGTTGGTAGTGGTGGTAAATAAAATAGAAGGTTTTGACATTGAGACATGGGTAAGTTGTGAATTGAGGGACAAGAGGGACGGGGGTCGGGGGTCGTTGGTAATAAGATGAAAGGCAGAGATACCTGAACTGATAAAATCCATGGAGTATATCCTCTTAGTATATAGACAGGAAACCACTGACCGAAGAAAGTAAATCACATTACAGAAGTTGGTAATTTTTTTTTTAAATAAACAAATAAAAACCAACATAAAAACGAGGGCCCCAAAGAGATCAACGTCACTCGACCCCGAGGAGAGACCAACCACTACACGTCCAAAGAGTAATGTCACCGAAGAAAACAACTCCTCGTGTTCGAGATCCACGTGGCCGAAGTCATCAATACCGAACGTTCCAGATCTCGTGTCCGAATCATCAACATATGTCCGAATCAACGAGACTCCGTACTCCTTACAAGGGTCTGGTCCCTAGCTTGGGTACAGGGGACATAACCCTCCGTCTAAGAATAGGTGACGTGGTGGTTCCTTAAGACAGAAGACAGTCTTAGAAGAAGGAAAAATTCCAACTTATAACAAAGTGACGTACATATATGGTATAAAACAAATAGGTAAGTAGACAACTCCACCGAGTCAACCGTTTCTCGGACGGTCGTTACGTCCTCTGGGTCCAAACTAGGGACCTAGCCCTTCTAAGGGACCTCTTCCTTTATCGTCGGGTGAGATCACAAGAACGTACCTCTCAGGGTTCCTGTCTCCTCGGACCATCCGATATCAGGTACCCCAACGTTTTCTCAACCTGTGCTGACTCGCTGATTTGGATGGTCGGATAAGTAGACAACTATCTGTGAAAACGAAGGTTGCAAAGTGATAACACTTATTACGATACTTATACACATATTTATATACACAAGGTCAGTGACGAAAGTCAAGAAAACCCATATATAAGTCTTCACCTTGACGACCTAGTATATCATTAAGATACAAATTAAGAAACTCTTTGACGGTACGACAAAAGGTATCACCGACACAGTAAAGTCTAAGAGTGGTCGTCACATGTTCCTTGGACTAATAAAAAATTTTGTCCATGATTAAATATTACAATGGTTCTTTATCACGTTTAAAGTGTCTTGAGAATAGTAATAACCTATGACATGAAATTTTTTATAAATGAGTAATAAGACCTTTTTTTCCCATGGTTCGACAAAATAAAGAAAACTAATGATCCATTCACCTTGTATATAGAGAGTCAATACAAAGAACTATCCTCGACCTATAGTCTAAAGCTAAATCCTATCAAAGATTAAAGAGTGGAAAAGTCCAAACGACTCAATATGTTGAGGTCTTCGGTGGTAAATGTTTCTTTAGTCTAGTATATTTATCACAGCATACTTGTCAACGTCTCACATTACCAGATAAAATGTCAACGGGAAACCATAGAGACCCTATAACCAAGGTCCTGGGGGACACTTATGGTCTCAGAAGTCTACGAGTTCAGGGAATACATTACACCATATCATAAACGGATATTGGATATGAAGTTTAGAATGGATCTAATGGATACCCGAAAAGATCACCGAATCACCATTTCTTAGGTGTACGTTACGACCTCTACGCACAAACTAGGGACCCAGTCCTTCTAGGGGACCTCTTCCTTTACCGTTGGGTGAGATCATAAGAACGGACCTTTTAGGGTACCCGTCTCCTAGACCGTCCGATATAAGGTACCCCAACGTTTTCTCAACCTATGTTGAATCACTGACTTGTTGTCTAATGAATTATTATGGATTATGTTAAATTGAAGACACATTTATCAACGACCACGTTCCGTTTACGTTCAAAACAGTTTAAAAAGAAAAGTTAGGTACCAACCAACTTAGGTGTCCAAGGTGTAGAGTCCTTGGACCGCTAGTTGACTACCTTCCAAATGACATGAATGTAGAAAAGTCCAATATTGTCCCAATAAGAAGAAATATCTTTGTTACCGTTTATGGATTTTGGTACGTAAATACGAAAGTAAAATCTCAGGACCGGAAAAGGAATAGGAGGTAATGAAGTCAACGTCAATTCTAACTACCTCAAGTAAATCCCGTTCGATCAGTAAACAGACCAGGATAAAAGTATGATTTCACCTTGGGTTCTTTGATGTCATTATTCTGTGTATTGTATCTTCATTAGCAAGTCCATTCAATCATTAAAAGTTGAACCATACATTTACTAATCATTGGTGTAACTTGAAACTAAAAACAAAAATCAGTAAACTAATATCTACTTTGATTCATTTTTTAAAACTTATGTGACCTAAATTATACAAGACTTGTATCTGTGAGTCCTCGTTAAGACGACAATCTGACTTTTCACCCGTCTCTTGTGTTCACACGTTGATAACTGAAGTCAAGGGAGAAAAAATTAGGATCCCTTAGTAAGAAAACGAAAGAAGGTTGAAACCGGTCTTAAAGGGGTTATATGGATTTCTATTATCTTATTCAGTCTTCTGTACATAAATACACAGGTGTGGAAACTAACGACAGAGGTTCATATCCTTTTAACACAAATGATAAAACTTTCGGATCCTCTCTCTTAAAAGTTTCGTAGTTTCTCTAAAAAAAACCAGACCCCTCACCCGTAACTATCACATACGTCACTGACGGACGGATAGAGAAAAGACTAAGTCGAACACCTCGTAAATTAAATCGTCTGGACGGTCTCATCTTTCACTAGTAGTAATGGGTTTATCTCGTCAAAATAGTTATGTGACTTTGTGCACTCCACTATCTGACACGATTTTTTAATCAAAGAGCTCTTTTTCCGGACAGTCAGAGATGGTGTGACACCAAACTACTGTCAAAATTCGATTAGAAAATTACAATTCAGAATCAAACTTCTGACGGTTCATTAGGAAGTCTTTTGTGTACATTAATAAGAGTAGAAAAAATATACACACAGTGTTTCTTCCTCTATAAATGACTCGCAGAAGATTCTGTGAATCTAAAAAAAAAAAATTGATTTAAGTACATTGTTAGAAGGTACTATATTCAAAATAGAGTATCTACTCCTTTGTCCTCTTCCGTGAAACGTCACGGTGAGTAGACGAATCTTCCTTCTTCTTTGAGTACCCATCCTACACCTTCCTCCCCTACGAGAGGAAATACAGAAAGTATAATCTTCAACCGAATAAAATTTTACTGAACTTCTATATTCATGTGCATCTTATTTAACAAGGGACAGAAATATCAGTACCCCTTCTTCACTCTCGTTGGTATCCTCTGGACGAGGAACATCCTTCCACCTTGAGGACTTAGAAACCTAACGAATAAAATATTCCTTCTTTGGTATCAAGTGTAAGGAGTTTTGTAAAGACGGACGAATCAACTTAGGAATCATTTTTACACTTTATCGTATATAAAAATATACAAAGTATAAAGATTGTAAAAACTCTACATTAAATATAAATTTTGGGGTATATAAATTCTCATATCAAACCACTCAAAACTGAAAGAATGTATAGAAACTTTGGTAATGATGTTAGTTATGGTAGACAGAGGGAGTTTTCAGAAGAATACGGGAAAACGTTGACGAAAGGAAGGTGGGGGTAAAGTCCGTTGGTGACTAGACAAAAGACAGATATACTTATATTAAGATTCTTTAATCAGATGACTTATGATTTTATCCCTTGGATCAGGGGAATAAGTAGTTACTCTTTTAAGACAGGAAAATTTATATCAAATGTATATCTAATCAGATTCTCTTTTGAAGTACCCTCTTCTGTAACTAAATAAAATAAAATAGATACGTACATAAATAACTTATAGACATGTAAAGGTCCGTTGGATCATGGTTGATCTGGAAAATTAGTCAAGAGTCACACCAAGGACTTCATCATCGTAGTTGTAGTGGACCTTTGAGTAATCTTCAGGGTAGGGTTTGGATACTTAGTCTTTGAGACCTCTACCTTCGATTGGGATACATAACTGTTAGGGAGGTCCACTAAGACTACACGTGATTTCAAACTCTTGGTCTTACATTCTAATAACACGGACGAAACGGTTAAATTTCTCATTTGAGATCTTTAGCGAGAGAGAGTTTCTCTTAACGACGTAATTTTATTCTTGAAATTTTTTTGGGGTTCTTATACATTAAGTCTCATTCTTGTAAACTCTTTATTTTCAAACTATTTGTGGTCACTTTCAAGAAAAACGATAAAATTTCGAAAAGTACTATCCCTTAAAAATTTTATTTACTTTCTCTATTATGATATTACTTAAGGGTTGAAATTGCTTAGTGGGTTGAAATTTCTAATAGTTGAACACTTGTCAGAACAAAGTAGATATGGGGTAGGTGAAGAGGGACATGGTGTCACAATAAAGTAGACACATTTATAATTATACTATCATACATAGTGATTTTCTATTGAAAAAATAAAATTTTTTCATTACTATTATGGTGTAGTGTGGACTTTTTAATTGTGAATGTGGAATTAAAGTTTGATAGGTCGATTACAAGGTCAAAAGGGTAAAACAGTAAATATAACGTAAACCTCAAGTCTTAAGGTTTAGTCTTAAGTCTGTTCCGAGTTTATAACGTAAATCGACTAAACAGAAAAGTCAAAGAATTAGATATCCAAAGGAAAGGTAGGAGGAAAAAAGGAGGAACGTTAAACAAACGAAACCTTTGACCTGGAAAATAGGACATCACAAAGACATAAGACCTAAAAACGACAAACATAGGTACACCATAATACATCATACTAACAGATGGGGGATATCAAAGATATTGACCATCAATCTAAAATTCCAAACTAGTATAAACTCAGAGACAAAAAACCGCCCTTATGAAGGAAACCACAAAATACGAAAATAGTCTTCGAATATTATAGACCAACAGAGAGAAAATTCTTATAATTTTAACTAGTGACAGACATCTATAACAACTGGAATATCTCACCATACGACCATTTACAAATTGGTGATTGAACCCCGTACAAACTTCCCTCCTTCAACTAAATATGGTTAAAGGTATCCTATTTATAAGGAGGACATTGACCAAAATTCGATGGTTATGTAATCGACCAGACGTTTCAAGGAGGATGACGACGACGACGATTCAGCGAAGTCAGCACAGACTGAGACACGTTGGGGTATCTGCCGTAAGGTGGTCCGAGGGGGTAGGGATCCTAAGAGGTCCGTTCTTGTGACCTCACGTTTCAAGGACTTGTACATCGTTAACCGGGAACAGTCTGTTCGGTCACGGTCGTGTTACGACCGAATAGGAGGTAAGTGATATCCTTAAGATCGTGGATGACTATCAGACTTTGATCTATGTAATAAAGTAACCTCAATATTTTACCACTATAATTTTAACGGTGAGAATTAATATACTCATAATTAGTCTTCTCAGGGTATTTCTTCTTTAAACGGAGTGGATAAACTATGGGTCTATGTCTCAAGTATGTCCTTTCTGTCCTATTTAGAAGTAAGTAGGAGGTGGAAGGGAAAAGATTTGGACAAAAGTCTTACTCAAGAGATGGTAGACGGTTTGCATTGGTTTACTCGGAAAATCATAGTAATACTTAAGTCTCAAAATTTTTTGCACCAACCATACAAAGTGAGGTAACGTAAATAAGAAAGACTATGAGCTAACAGGGTAGAAACCGATCACCCTCGGAGAGATTCAACCGGTGATTCAGGAGACTATGTTAGGATTATCAGGAACAATTCAAAAGAACGAAAGACCATGTTTCTACAAGGCTCGGGAACACGTAAAGAATGAGTTCTTAACCTTAACCGACAAAGAGATTTCTCGTAACCGAAGAACATCACCCCTTAAAATAAAACTCTGGTTTTAGACCCGTGATCGGGTCGATCGAGTAATGACAAAAATCCAGAAAAGTTATTTGTTTCCCTTTATGCCTAAAAAAAAAATTTTCTGACGAAACACTATGTGTGACTATAAAGGTTAAGTTTAGATCTTAATGCTTCAAATTTTCTTCAAAATAAATTTCACGAGTATACAAGTGAACTTTGATGGTGTTGTAACAATTAGTTGATATGGGGTCATGATTTCTTTTTCGAATTTCAAATTTTTTTAATTCATGTTTCTATGAGACTTTTTTTTTAGTTCAAGAGTATCCTTCTGAGTTTTTATTTACTTTTTTTCCACAGTGAATAAGACTCTATTGACTGCTTTTAATAACCTTTGAATTAGAACCTTGTAACATGTATAAACATGTACTCCCAACGAAGGGATGACACGAATAAGGATCCTAAGACGACCTTCTTCATTCTCACAAGTGGTGTATAAAAGTCGAGCTCTCCTATAAGTCGAGTCTAAACTAGGGGACCGTAGTAAATAAGAAGAATGACTGGTAACATGACACCACTCATTTAAGTTGAATGATAATATATACAAAAATGATCTAAACCATCCAGATTACAGTATTTATTATATGAGTGCACTACTCTTTCGTCTTGGAATAGTTTAATTTTCAAATCAACAAACAGATCTTATGTTACTGAAATTTAACTAAACTTAATTTTCTTTCCTCTGTGCCTGTATATCATGGACAAAACCTTGGACCAAGATTCATTACTGTATTTTGTTCCTAATGATTCCCTTAATATCCTTGACACGATTCAATCCTATAAAGTTTTTATTATAAAGAAGGGTATATTTATTATGTACGAATTATATCTTTTTAACCTTTTAAATCTTTATTTCATATTACTTGGGGTGTAGTAAGGAAATAGTGTGATTGGTAATATTGGTAACATAAAGAACAATATTATGATAAATAAAAAGAGAATAAATGTAAACCTATATTCAAAAATGACATTTTACCATTATATGAAAAGTAAGAGAAAAAGGTAAACTTAAAAAGATGACTCCTTAAACAAAACTACCAAAAGAATGTAGTTTAAACAAAATATTTGCTACGAATAACCGACGTAATATAACAGTATCTATATGGAATTAAATAAACTGGTGAAGGGATAACAACTCGTAAACAAAGGTTAAAAAGGGAAATGACATTTTTATAACGAACAAAGACGTAAATAATCAAAAAACCTTTAAAGACCTTTACTTAACAACCTAGTTTCTTACCTGTGTAATAAGACATACGAAGTAAATAAATAATATATTAAATATATTAATGTGTCTAAAATTTTAATAAACAATGGAAGTAACAAAAACCAGACAAGAGGGAATACTTTTCTATTCAGGGTACTCCCGTTCTTGCAGAAAAACCATACGGATTGTGTTCATCTGGGAGTTTATTCCTAAAGAACTTACTTATTTATAAAAAAATCAAAAATTATATGTGACAGTTTGACAGAAAGTCTCTTAGAAACCGTTAAATGTCAGATCAAAGGAGTCTAGAGGGAGAGGACCTATAATTGTATTTTACGTGATGTTACAACTCTTTCACTTTTCACTTTCACTTCAACGAGTCAGCATAGGCTGAGAAACACTGGGGTACCTGACATCGGATGGTCCGAGGAGACAGGTACCCTAAAAGGTCCGTTTTGACCTCACCTAACGGTAAAGGAAGAGGTCCCCTATAAGGGCTGGGTCCCTCGCTTGGGTCCAGAGAGCGTAACATCTGTCTACGAAATGGCAGACTCGGTGGTCCCTTTACAACTCTTCCTTTAAATTTGGGGGAAGTGAAGTGGAGGGTTTCTATCGAATCAGAGGGGAATATAGGAGTGTCTGAATTACACGTAAGGAATAATAAAATTAAATGCGAATAGTGAACACACTAACTTACAATTTTTTTATACGGATTACCCATAAACGTAGAGTAAAAACGTTTAATAAATAAAAAGAGAACCCCTCAAAATTATCAGTGGATCTAGTCCGAAACTTTTGAAACCACATGAATACTTAGTGAACCTTTACACTTATTCTCCGACTAAGACTAATCATCTCGACTTTACCCCGGACTCTAAGACATAAAGATTCTCCGAGTTCCACTAAGGTCTCTACTGGACCCCGGGTATGAACCTCTTGTTCTTGGATCTAATGTACAGAGAAATGATACTTAATTAGAAATTCACTCACTAAAGGACCACCTCTTTCGTATTTCTTTACGTCAGAGACAAATAAGTCGAACATCACACAACGTATGACAAAAAAAAAAAAGGGTGAAAATATGAATTTTTTTTTGAAAAATAAAATATAACCTCATATCAACTAATTGTCACAACACTATCAAAGTCCATATGTCGTTCACTAAGTCAATATGTAAATGTACATAGGAAAAAGTTTAAGAAAAAGGTAAATCCAACAATGTATTATAACTCGTCTCAAGGGACACGATATGTCATCCAGAAACAACTAATAGGTGAAATTTATATCGTCATACATGTACAGGTAGGGTTTGATGGATTGATAGGGAAGGGGCGAAGACGGGAGGGGGATATTGACATTCAAACATTGTGAGAATATTCTGAAATTTATTTTGTCATGTTTAATATGAATTGGAGCATGTGACTTTCACCTGACAAAATTAAACTAAAATACATTGACATACTTTAATAAATCAAAGTAACAACCAGGTCCATAGGTTTAGAATTTTCTGTTTACGACTCCGTTGAATATTAATAGAAGAAACGACGTAGTCTAAAAGTTAAGAGAAACTAACATATAAAAAGAATAGATCAGTAAAGAGGATTACTACAGTAAAGGTAAACACAATTACCCCGACAAATATTTTTGACTTCTACATAGGCATACAGACAAAGTACAATTAAAGAAACAGACATCCGGGCCCAGTATAAACACTACTAACACGACTAGGTCGAGTAGTAAGAGTAATAAAAAGCCATAGTTCGTATAGGTCTCGTATTTCCAATCAGTGGCACCCAAGGAAAATAAGAATCTTCTGGAATGCAAACACATAGGGTATCAGAGGACTGATTTATTTATAGTCACGTCTGACAGAAACGGACTTGAGACACTCTACGTAGGAAGTTTGATAGAACGAGTGAAGTTTGGGGGAAAAGGCATGGTAAAAGAGGTTGGAAAGGTCCAGTATTACTTGAAAAGACAGAGCCTTAGGGTTCTCAGGAAGGATTCCTAATTAAGACATGAATTGGTCGGTTAGTGAAACAAATGTAGTGTTGAAGTTTACGTATATAATAGAGGAGTTAGTCTGAGTTCAAAGAGTTATGTCCTCGAGAACAAATCATGAAGACAAAAGATGTCGTGGGTCGTGACTAAAATACATAATGTTTGTTATTTATAACTGTGAACAACTTCATTCACAAGGAATAAGGAAGGACCGAACCTACTTTAGGGTCCTTGATTAACACCCCTTCCCCTCCTGACATCATTTCTAATTTAATATTCTACCCAATTGACGTATCCATCATATGTATAGGATGACTTACAAAAGGACGAATACATAAAAAATTTTTTAAGACACTTTTTCAAGTTTTTCGTAATAACGTGTTTTACATTTATTTATTTATAAACTCCCTCCGGAGTCGGAGTACACCCTGATGGTCATAAAAACATCTCAATAAATTTTAAGTGTTACATAAAAATGAATGTAATAGAATTAGAATGATGTCAGGACACTCCATCCATAATAACAAAGGGTAAATTTCTGATCTTTTGACTCCTGGAGTCTCAATTACATCCAATAGATCATAGAATATCGATTATTCTCAGACTGAGGTCCAGTCAAGAAAAGACATTTGTTGTGAAGAGTTAGACTGATGTGGAATCTTACGGGACCCTTGAAATTTTTAGCGTCACAGATGTGTCATGAAAGTCACGAATGTGTCTTACAGACACCCATCCTGGATTGGTATTCATAAAAAATTTCGAGGAGTCTACTAAGGTCACACACCATCCCGACTCTTCGTGCCGAGACAGGTTTCGTCATAAAAAGTCAGGACGACGGATCTTAGGGGACCCAACGACGGAGTTGAGGGGACAAAGGGTCCGGTTGATTTAGTCTTAGAGACCTCCCACTCTGAACCCGTACTCATAAAAGATTTTCAAGGGGGTCCAATAAGATTATATGACCGTTTCATCTCTCAGTAACGAATGTTAAATATCGTATCGACGGAGATTCCGATTTCTTACTATATAAGTTTTATTTATTTATTCCTATTACTTACCTATACATCTAGTTATGAAACTCTTCATGGTCTGATCTTACTCTCTACTTACTCATCATTCATACGTTGTGTGTTTCACTCTTTCCAGTGCGTAACAGTTCGAAACAGACAGCAATAGACAGCCCAACTTGTCACAATTCTCATATTTTACTTCTACGACCAGATGATCCCTTCTGGACGGTAAATTGAATGTAGTCCGACAGAAAGTGACTCCGGTCAGGAAATTCATCCTGACAAAGGGGAGTCCACAACGAGTCACATATGACTCGAAGGGTAGTATCAGAAGACTATTGGCCATATACTAGTCGACGTCTGCTCACTTTACCGACCGACCCCAACTCCTAGACACTACGAGATCAGACACCGACGTCTTATATCGGGACCACGAAACCGAAAGACCGTGACATAAAATTCTCCACAGTTAAACCTTTAGAAAATCCCTAGGGAAAGTCAACTTCATTCTCCTATTGACTCAATTCTCGACGTAGTGTATACCCTTCCCTTATAAACCTGTCTATGAGTACAATTGAAATAATTAATTTTTTTAAAATAAAAATGAAATAAAATGAAATGTTATGACATAACCAAAACGGTATGTAACTGTACTTAGGTGGTGCCCACATGTACGCAAGGGTTTGTACTTGGGGGGAGGGTGGAGGGAGGGGTATTGTAGAGAGACCCAGTAGGGGCACGTGGTCGGGGTTCGTAGGACATAGGACGTAACCTGTATCTGACCGCTAAGCAAAGAATGTACTATCATATGTACAAAGTTACGGTAAGAGGATTTAGTAGGGTGGGAGAGGGAGAGGGAGACTCAGGTTTTCAGACAAGATGTGTAGACACAGAGAAAACGACAGAACGTATGTCCCAGTAGTAACGGTAGAAAGATTTAAGGTATATATACACAATCATATGACATAACCACAAAGAGAAAGACCGAATGAAGTGACACATATTAGCCGAGATCAAAGTAGGTAGAGTACTCTTGACTAAGTTTACATAAGAAAATTACCGACTCATTATGAGGTAACACATATACATGGTGTCGAAGGAATAGGTAAGTAGACGACTACCTGTAGATCCAACAAAGGTACAGGACCGATAATATTTGTCACGACGCTACTTGTAACCCCATGTACACAGAGAAAGTTAAGACCAAAGGAGCCACACATACGGGTCGTCACCCTAACGACCCAGTATTCCGTCAAGATAAACGTTAAAAAATTCCTTAGAGGTGTGACAAGAGGTATCACCGACATGATCAAACGTAAGGGTGGTTGTCACATCCTCCCAAGGGAAAAGAGGTGGGGGAGAGGTCGTAAATAACGAACGTCTAAAAACCTAACGTCGGTAAGACTGACCACACTTCACCATGGAGTAACACCAAAACTAAACGTAAAGAGATTATTACTCACTACAACTCGTAGAAAAGTACACAAACAATCGGTAGGCATACAGAAGAAACCTCTTTACAGATAAATCAAGAAACCGGGTAAAAAACTAACCCAGCAAATAAAAAGACCTTAACTCGACGTATTCAACGAACATATAAAAACTCTAATCAACAAACAGGCAACGAAGTAAACGATAATAAAAGAGGGTAAGGCTTCCGACAGAAAAGTAGAACGAATATAAAAGGAAACAACACGTCTTCGAAAATTAATATTAATATAGGGTAAACAAATAAAAACGAAAATAAAGGTCTTAAGTACAATTGAAATCTATAAGTATGAATTCTAATTTAAAACTATAAACGGAAACTATATATATATATATCAAAATTTTTAAATAACCTCATATAAACTAAATATTACAACATAAAGTCCATATGTCGTTTCATTAAGTCAATATATATACGTACATAGGTAAGAAAGAGTCTAAGAAAGGAGTACATCCAATAGTGTCTTCTAACTCATCTCAAAGAACACGATATGTCAACAACAAGTCAGTGAGTGAGTACAGGCTGAGAAACACTGTGATACCTAACATCGTGTGGTCCGAAGGGAGAGGTAGTGGTTGAGGATCTCGAACGAGTTTGAGTCCAGGTAACTCAGCCACTCCGGTAGGTTGGCAGAGTAGGAGACAACAGGGGAAGAGGAGGACGGAAGTTGTAAAGGATCATAGTCCCAGAAAAGGTCACTCAGCCGAGAAGTGTAGTCCAAAGTAGAAGTCGTAATCAGGAAGACTACTTATAAGTCCTGACTCAAAGAAGTCCTAACTGATCAAACTAGACGAATGACCGGTTCCCTGAGAGTTCTCAGAAGAGGTCCTGGTGTCAAACTTCCGTAGTCAAGAAACCGCGAGTCACAAAAAATAGTAGGTCGAGAGTGTAGGTATGTACTGATGACCTTTTTGATATCGAAACTGATGTCTGTAACCAACCGTTTCATTACAGAGACAAAAAATTACACGACAGACCCAACCAGTATCGAAAAGAAGGTCCCTCGTTCGCAGAAAATTAAAGTACCGACGCCAGTGGTAAGTGTCACTAAAGCCTCTGGTTATTTTATTTCAGAATAGTGACAAAGGTAACAAAGGGGTAGATAAACGGTACTTCACTACACTAGTCCCCGGTACTAGAATCAACAAAATTCGATTGAAAAAGTGAGAGGAGAAATTGGAAGTAATTCTCCGAGAAATCAAGAAGAAACGAAAGACGGTATTCACATCATAGTAGACGTATAGACTCTAATAACTATAAAGAGGGACGTTAGAACTAAGATTGAACACGAAGAAGGTCGAACCGTAAAACGTACTACATGAAACGTATCTTCAATCTATTCGTCCCACTGTCATCTATCGGAACTACATGACAAAAGGGTTAAACTTTGGTTTTGACGATATGTCATGTAGGAACAACTAATAAACAGAATTTGTATCACACAACCTTATCCTTTACTGTTGGGTCAGACCATAAGAACGGAACTTTTAAGGTACCTACCTTCTCGGAACACCCGATATCAGACACCCCAACGTTTCTCAGTCTGTACCGACTCGTGAGTGAGTACGTGTGTAAATCCAACGAAGGTACAGAATCGATAACATTTATCACGACGTCACGTGGGTCTTGTGACCCACTGGACACTGTATGAGACTATGTTGAAAACCTTCAAACATGCAAGTCTATGATTCAGAGTACCTTTTGTTTCTGAACTAGTAAAAAACTGGTATCTTATAAATACACACACACACACAGAACGTAGATGTGGTAACGAAACTTGAAGGATGGGAGACATTAAGATTCACTTTATCGAAGGGGCTTAAGGACGGTTGACGACTAAATTTCATTACAGTAGGTATAATGTTTACTAAACGACTTCTTCATCATCTATCGGTAACCTTCAGAAGATCTTTTATAAAATTTCTTGGACTTGAAACTTACACAAATGACCTCAAAAGTTTAAATAAGACAAATCCTGGTGGTCCTAAATGTTTAAACTGCAGTAAAAGGGAAGTACAGAACTCGTTTGATTTATAGAGGATGATAAGACACAACGACGACTGGGACATATGTCACGACCCATTCAGTAATCCTTTGGACTCTAACACCTCTTAAGACGGTTTCTTACATAACTCTTAAAATTGTAATCGGTAAATTGTAATCGAAGAAAAGGACCCCGTACTAGAACCCCTTATGTCAGGAAAGGATTGAATTTCCTGTAAATTAGTTGTGGTCCGATTGAATTCCCACGACTCTCCTGGTACTGTTAATCATGAACACATCTTTGAATTATCTTCTATCTTCAAGTCGAATTTACAGTAGAGGAGTCTCGTCGGAAACTAGTGCAATTTCGAAACAGGAGATAAAGTGGTGTGAATAAAGAAAGTAATGAAACAGTCTTAAATACTTACAGGGAATGATTCTCAGTAAATCCTCAATTATATAGGAATCAGATATAAAATATGAAACTCAGGTAGAAACCTGAAAATAAAGGATTAATCAATGAGGGTGGTCTCTTGTCTTTCATCAATTTATTTTTATACTGAGAAATGTTAAAACATATTGTTTGATACCGGCTAAGGGGAAACCTCCAACCAAAGGAACAATCTTCTACCCAACTCCGACAAAGTCTGTGAACAAAAGGTGATCCTGGTTTCGTTCACTAAACGAAGCACTGACATTTCCCTTTGTAATCTTCTCCTCTTCAACAAGGTGAAAATTTCCAATTTTGAATTTGATTCTACATAGATTATCTCATATATATTATATATAGACTCTTTTAATGGACACTGAAAATTTTCAACTTGAGATGAGAATGGTCGTTTACTATCATAACGTAAAACTCTTCCCTTTAGGCTGACAGGGAATTAGTGAGAACTGTTATATCATCAAGGTCTTCGGACGTGTAACTCTTCCTCGTCATTTATTATCGTCCCTCATCTCTTTTCAGTAAGACCGTAACGTCTACTTTTTATTTCTTCACTCAATTCGATACTTGTACAATTGGAACTCATACATCAACTACATGTTTCATTCCTAACACCCAGTCGTTCTTTTCCTATTTTATATAAGTGATTATAATTATTCTTTCTATTCTTCATGTAAAATCTTACTAATTTCAGAATAACGAATTTCCTCATTTAAAGTCAATAGACCTTCTAATTCATACCACAGATACCTCATTGAAACACGAAGAATTTCCTTTCAATTACGTAATGACGTTATCTTAGAAGATTTTAAACACTTACATGAGGTCAGACAAAGACCTTAGATAAGGTCTATATCGTGAATCCGTCAAAATATTAGATCTCTTTATCCCTCGTTTTCTCGTTTATTAACCAACCGACCCTATAACCCATGTTGTGTCTCTAATTGTCTCTTCTTTTCGAAACGTTCATTTACGAATATCTACTGATCAAAGTATAAAGAAGTAATCAGGATTTTACATAGGACACTACACATATTAGTCTCAGTATCAATATATTAAGGAAAGGATAGGTAACGGAGAAAGTCCGGGTACCAAACAACCACTTTAGTGATTTCCGTTTAACCCGACGACGAAAAGGAAACCCTAGAAACAACTACCTGTAAAGGATGTTCCGTCACATTGCAAATATCAACCTTAAGAGGTCCATTCTTAAGTCTTTATGTTAAATTCTTGTAGGACCAAAACGACCGGATTAACGTATTGTTAATACTTAATATAAGTTTTAGGGTTTAATTTATGGTGTCTAGTACACAGGATTGTATGGTCGTCCCGTCCATAAATCATAAACCACAAAACAAACAAAAATATTACGAAAGGTTCGAGGAAGAAGGTGGTCAGAACATTCGTAGATTTTATGTAAAAACCGTCCTCCCAAATATTCTCCACTCTCTCCAAAAACAACAAACAAACAAAGTGACACGAAAAAGTAGATGTTTGTCACTTTCTTCTCTGAATACCATCTTATTTGCTATCTGAAGTCCCATTTGGTTTTAACCAATACTATTACTTCTTCCTTTGATAAAGTCTCCCTCCTTTCCTTTTTATCTGTGTGTTCTTTTCACCTAGTCAATGGGTGAAAACCTTCGAAAGATCGACAGAATCGTCAAGTGAACAAAAACTTTTGTGACTATATAATCCAAATGTAAACCTAACTCTAAAGAAATCTTGTTTGTGTTTGTTTTTAGGGTCTGGACATCGTTTAGAGACATTTGTCCAAACTTTTGACAAATGGATTGTTAAATAAATAACAAGAATGGATTACCCCGATTACCTAGTTTTAGACTCCACTACTAGACTTCAAAATATTCTCTAGGTTTTTGTAACAAGTTTTATTCAAGTATCGGAGTATTCTCCCGTCATTTCGTACTAGACGTCCCAATCTCTGTCTGTTCATCCCTTCTAGAGACGGATCACTTGTGACTGGTGTTCGGTCTTATAAGACAAATCGTCGTAAAGTATACACAGCTCTAGGTCCAGATCAAGTCAAAAGATAATACATCTACCTCCGACAGAGAGTCCTCGTAGGAAGTCAAGTCAAGTCAGGGAGTCAGTACAGACTGAGAAACGTTGGGGTACCTGACGTCGTTCGGTCCCAAGGGACAGGTAGCGGTTAGGGACCTCGAACGAGTTTCAGTACATGTAGGTCAACCACTACGGTAGGTTGGTAGAGTAGGAGATAACAGGGAAAGAGGAGGACGGAAGTTACAAAGGGTCGTAGTCCCAGAAAAGGTCACTCAGTCAAGAAACGGTAGTCCACCGGTTTCACAACCTCGAAGTCGAAAGTGTAGTCAGGAAGGTTACTTATAAGTCCTGACTAAAGAAAATCCTAACTGACCAAACTAGAGGAACGTCAGGTTCCCTGAGAGTTCTCAGAAGAGGTTGTGGTGTCAAGTGTTCGTAGTTAAGAAACCACGAGTCGAAAGAAATACCAGGTTGAGATTGTATGTATATGTACTGATGACCTTTTTGGTATCGAAACTGTCCTCGTAGGAATAAGGTTTATTCTAGACTCGAAATGGTTTTCCACCCAAATGTCAGTATAAAATTATTTATCATATGGTTCTTAACTAAAATACATAGTAGATCCAGGTATCGAGTATTTAGATAATATAAAGACTGGATCTGAAGAAGAGACGTGGAGTCCACGGACATATATGTTGATCATAAAGCGTAGAAGGAATCTATAGAGTGTCCTTAGAACATACAGAGATTGTCCTGGAAAGTAAACATAGGGGTTTGGACAAAGAGGGTTCAAGAAGCGTCAAAGTTATTTAATAGATCCTACGTAGAATTCAAGAAGGGGAAGGGAGTGTGAAAATAGATTAAGTAGTCGTTCATCGTTACATGTACAGAAAAGAGACAGTGACAATGGTGGTAAGAATGGATTAGTACAAAGAAATAATTTTTTTAATAAACCGACACAGTCCAGAATTAACGTCGTACGTCCTAGAAGCAACGTAGTACTCCCTAGAAAGGAACGTCATGAACCCGAGAGACCAACACCACGGACCCGAGACCTCGTGTACGTAAGTCATCAACGTCTCGTACCCGAATCAACGAGGTGCCGTATACCCTAGAATAAAGGGGTTGACCCCTAGTTTGGGTGTAGGGGACGTAACGTACGACCTAAGAACGTCACTTGGTCCCTTCAGGGGTTATTAATAAAGAACGGACCCGATGACGTCATTGGGGGATTGACCAAAGGGCAACAACGAGAACAGAGGGATAACAGTCGAATTTTGAGAATTTCGTCTAGTCACTGTACTAGACCCAGGACGACTGACGGGGTTTAAGGTGGATGGAATAGTACAAGGTCCGATTGTCCTCTCATTGCCCTCTACCCGGGTAGAGACCCGAAAAGTAAACAAGAAGACGGACCTTACGAGAAGATGACTGAGTAAAGACAGGAAGTCTGGAGTCTATCGGGTAGAGGGCAACGGGACATTGGTCAATAAAAGAAGTAACTTAAATAGTGGTAGACATTAATAGAAGGGGGAGGAGAAAAAACCCCTCACCCAAAGGAGAAAAGACATGATCTTACATTCGACAGACTTCGTAGAAAAGACTGAACAAGTAGTCACACAGGGAACGGATGTCGGAACGTGTCACGGACAGTGTATTACTCACGAGTTATTAATAAACCACTTACTTTTAAGTATAACATCAATACCAACTTAATATTTAGAATTTAGAAGATCAAACATAAGATCATAAGTAATACAATGAAGTTAATGTTTACGTTTCATTTCTTTTTTATAACTATAGGTTCAAGGGGGGAGAGAGATGGGGGGGTTTTTTTCATGACATATATATACATACACACACACACAAACATGTATCTGTATATATAAGTAAAGATGGAATTTGTAAACTCTCGAAGTTGTCTTTACTTTACTGTGAACGGAAATTCTACTTGTTTTCCTACGTCCGTTTATTTGTTGATTCCTGTGTTCACACTAATTTCGTATTTCATAGTCAATTGGGGGTTCTCTCTGTCGTTGTATAAAAATCCTCGGTGGTTATTATACAATCACTCTGGACTGGGGTGGTCCCGAATTATTCGATTACCAAGACAAGACAAGAAAGGTCGACCACAAAAAATTGTAGGGGAACTACCCAATGGACACAACCTAAAACGACGTCGCCACGAAACCAGTGTCGAAGTCCAGAGTAGAGGCAGTTCCTTTTATGAACTTTTAGTATGGACAAGTGGATGAATACAATGACGACATGTAGACCGTATAAATAAGGACGATGATAGAAGTACACTGTATACCGTGAGATCGAAATAATAAGAGGGGAAATGCCTGGACCAACTGTGACCGCTGTGGACAAGAGTAAGCAACACAAACCTGTCACTTGAGACGATTCGAACCTTGGAAGTATCACGTCAATTTTTCGGTGAACTCGAGGACTTCAGACATAGAGGAGTAGGTGGAGACATCGGGTCCGGAGATGGAGTCGTCGTCCACTTTCCGGTCATAACTACCCGTTTGCAGTCCCTCGACGACAAGGAACCTGTGGACCCTCAACCCCCCTTAATGGATAATGACTAAGAACGTCTTACCTGACGTCTTTTGATACATTACGGCACTAAGGAGGGAAGGAGTTCTTCCATTTCCCAACTAAATGAAAACACTTCTCTTTCGAAAATAGATCCTCTAGGTGTCCCGTCCCCGACCACCTATTCCCTCATAGACTCCGGGTGAGTCACACAAAAAATCTATGGAGTACATTTCATGGATCGTGTCACAGACCTTGAACCGTCGGACATTCCTCCGGTGAAATCCCTGTCCCTTGCACGTTTGAACTGGACTGGGACTGATGGGAACAAATCAAGAATCAGGAAAAAAGCTGTCCTAATACCCGAGAGACGAAGGAGTCAGCCCCCACAAAAGTTGATTAGTTTATGGTTATTTACTTATTCTTTGTTGAGCCAGACCCAGAACGAACACAGCGATCCTCGCCCTCACTCCGCCCCGAAAACTCTCGCCTTCCCCACACCGCCCCGAAGGCTCCGCCCCGTCCAACAACGGCCTTCGCTTTGGCACCGGACCTTCTCCTCGACGCTGTCGTCACGCCGAGGCCTTCGAGAACAACCCCGAACCAGGCGACCGAGGTTTGCGCCATGACCCTACCTCTCGCGTCGACATAGACGTCGGGGTCTGGGGTGGGACCCAGGCGGAGACCTTGTCGAAGCCGTGGATCGGCCCCTCGACGCCGTCAACGAAGGACCTCACGCCCCACTCGACTGTATCACTCCGGCCCACTGGCGTCCCCGCTCGAACCCACCCTTCCCCGGTCCGGAACCGCCGGCGCCGCGGCCCAGGCCGGCCTCCTCCACCCAGGCCTCCAGCAAGGCGAATGGACACGAGAAAGCAAACAGCGGCGGGCCGCGTGTGGGGCGTGGGTGATCAGCCGCTTCGGGTCCTTTGGTGGTTCCTCAAACTAGCCCTCCGGAAAACCTCTTCTGAGTCACTCACGAGAGGATAACCTCTGACGACAGAGAGTAGAGAAGGGATGAGGAAAGGAAGGACGAGGGGCGGGGGGGCGGGGCGGGGTCGGAGAGACGCCCCTATGAGGAGGAATGGATAGGAACCATGGAGGCTCCAACTTTATATTTTGTGGCTAAAAACCTCCACAAAATCTCTGCAGAGTCGCCCGTACCCACCTCTCCCTTGCGTAATAAAAGTTCCAGGCACGTCGGCAACGTCGGAAAAGGAAAACCGTGATTGTATAACCGAGAACGGCGGACGACAGTGAGGGGATCTACTCCGTCGACACTGTCACAGTTCCCTTCGGTGCTGAGACTGGCATCGGAAGAGAGCTGAAGGCGACGGCAGAGGTGTCCACCCGAAGTGAAAAGATCCTAAGAACACGACGAGTCATAAGGAATCCTTCGGAGAGTAAAAGAAAGGTGGAAAATGTGAGTTTAGACCCCTAAATTAAAGGAGTACACAGCTCATTCCACTTCCAAGAGTGTGGTGTCCTAACAAGACTTCTAGTTTAACAGTTTACGTCATCAACAGTACCCCATCTACCGAGAAGATTTATAACCCAGTAAGACTCCAAGTAGGACCAATAAAGGAAAGACCGTAAATTTTTACATGAAAGATAAACGATTCACAAAAGTGTATGTATTAGGAAAAGACTGTCTACTTGTCCGTCCGAGTCTCCGAGTCAAATGCCATCTATTCATCACCTCGATCCTGAATTTAATCCAAGATAGACTACAAACTCGAGGTGGAAAAGATAATATGATGTAATTATGAGAAAACGTGACTTAATAAAAATACGATAATATATATAATATATAATAATATAAATATATATTATTACATCTGTCATATTCCAAGTTTTCTATAGTTTCAATTTACACGATTTTTCAAATATAGAGGACAGAAACCAAGGAAAACATAGTAAGGTATATATACGATACGTATAAGTGTGAATTCACGTATACCGACGAAGAAAAATGTGTTCACTATTATCAAAGACAACTCTTTAGTCGACCATTGGAATACCCTCAAGAGAACATACAATAAACAGTGAAAAGGGAACAACGAAAATTATAAAATAGAAACAGAAATTAAAAACAGTCAAACTAATGGGACATGTACGAGTCCTGTCACCAAAAAAGTAAACATCTACTTTTTAATTTTATACCGAAATATACTTAATATATATAAACTTAGTGTTAACGAAAGAATCCTAGAGTCGTGTAATTAAGACGGTTTCTTACCAAAAAACCAAAAAAAAAAATTAAGGTCAGGAATGTTGCACTATAAAAATGTTTTAATATACAAACCTACAACTTTGTTACAGTGTAACCGCATTTTCAAAGATTCATGAGAGTTAGAAATATGGATAGGGAGAGTCTGACCACTGTCTAGTAAATACCTGACCGTGGTAGACATCTGGTGTAAAACGTATCGTGACCGAACCTTAAATCGTCTCGTCACTCCTGTTCCTTCTATTCCCTTTCGGTCACTGACGGATCTTCCTTTTATCAGTCGTAACTCGTAACATCTCAGGTACGATTAAAGGAAATCCATATGACTTTAAGACAATCTCTGTCTCCGTCTCTATCTGTTGACCAATTACCAGATTCTATCTCGACTGTTGAAAAGACATTTTCCGGTTTATCATTTGTAAAATCCGAAACGTCAGGTCGATGAGGTGAGACGGAGACATCACACTTATGATAATATCTGTTAAACATTTGCGTACTCACACCGACGCAGGATCTTTGTAAAATAAACGTTTTTGACCGACATTCGGACTAACCCGGGAACCCGAGATCAAACGGTTGAGGACCAGATTCTATACCACTTATGGAGTTTCGACTAGTATCAATAGAACCCTATATCTCATAGTCCCTACAAAATGGATGTTAACGAAGAACAGAATGACTCAAAGACGAGTCATGGACCATAGGTCGATTGAGGAGGGACCATACACTACTCTTGTCGTGTCGGACTACGTATTATCCTGAAGTCTTTTACAAACTACTACGACATGTCTACAGACGAGAAAAGGGGACATCTACCGAACTGGTGTAGCTAGATTAGGTAAAGAAGAAAAGAAAGACTTTAACCGAATAGTAGAGGATCCTTTGCGTCTCCAAGACACTTGTTCACGCACGACGGTAGTTCCGTTAATAACGTCACATGATAAACAAAGGGTTCCTAGTCCCATTCGGTGAGGTATGTGTATTCACAAGTCAAATACCCCATCTAGAAACGATTACACTGTCGAATACAGGACTCTTAAAATGGAAAAGGAGTTAAACTAGTACATTACATTGAAAGAGGGTAATTCACGTCAGTTTCCATCAATATATTCACTGGAGGTATTCATTCGGAAACACGATTTCAAGTCTATGACACAAGAGTACAGGGGACGGAATGAACTGAGAATTGTAAAAATTAAGAGTGACCGAAGAGGCAGAGATTACGTAATATTAGTGGTGTCTATGACGAACCAATAGTCACGGTAGGGGTCCGAAGAGGAGTAGTGTACGACAAAGACTCGAGGGAATATCCAATTCACCGGAGGTCGAGACGGACATAGAAGCACAGAACTAATAATAGTCCAATGTTAATATTTACTTATGTACAGAGTACCTAGAAGTCCCAATGAGTACACCAAATTTGAACTTCACAAAATAGGTGTTTACGGTCCTTTAGTGATAAAAATTTTTACACATAATAAAATAAATAAACCGACTCGGTCCAGAACCAACGCCGTCCGCACGAGAAGTCAGAAACAATACCGTACGTCCCAGAAATCAACATCGTACACTTGAGACTCAACACCGTACATCCTAGGTCAAGGGACTGGTCTCTAACTTGGGACCGGGGACGTAACCGTCGCATCTCAGAATCGGTGACCTGGTGGTCCTTTCAGGGTTCTTTGATGAAAAATTACTTACTTATGTACGACAGTACCTTACTAAAACAAAGTCTAGAGAAAACCTTTTATGGTGATTCCTTACCACCCTCCTCGTTCGTTTACTGTACCCCTATATGTATTCTGGACCCAAAACACAACCGTGAGGCCAATTTCGTACACCCACGTGTAATGGAGTTTAAGACATCCCGAATCTAAGAGTCCTTCTGAGAGGTCTGAAGACCTTTCTGTTTGTCCGACGAATTAATCAGAAACCCAGACCGATATCCGTAGTGGGACGCTTTCGACCACGCCTCGCGGTGAGACCTGTAGCACCTACTGTACCGAGTCGAACACCTTCGTGAAATGTTGTCAGGTCGAGTCTCCATCACTACGGTGTCGACCTCAATAACCCATTACCCCAAGAAACAAAGACCCTCCCCCCTTTTTCAGTAAAATTGTCGTTTCAATGACTATTGACTCTAATTACTGGTCGTCCTTCCTGGAAACATCCTTTGTCCTTGGGTCCAATAACTATATAGGAATAACTAAGGAAAGTCGTTGGGACTCTTGGACTAAGGGATGTTGTCACAGACCCTACGAACGGTCGTATATGGAGTCTAGGGTTTTCCACTCACTCTCATCTTTCATCTGTAACTGAGACGACCGGTTTCGACTGTCTGGAGTGCAGATCGACGGTCAAAACATCATCATACATAAAAATGAATGCATTTCTTGAATCACTTTATCCAGATCAAATAGTGGTTGTACTTTTCTATCCATAATTAAGAAAAACGGTCAGAAAAATCAAGTGCATTGAAGATTTAAGTTTGTGGGAGACCGACACCGAGACAGAGAACAACTTGTCTACACCAAAAGAGAAGACCAGGACGGGGTGCCCGTCATAAAACCTCTGTGACTTCGTCAATACCCCATCTCGGACGATCCGGTTCTCGTCACCAGTAGGTTCCCACGGTACGACTCTTTGTAGTACACTGATAATATAAAGAAGGATACCACTTACTGTCCTTCGAAAAATCGGGGCGACAGACCCGTGGGTCTCCTACATATACTCTTCTTAAAATGTAAGTTGACGACGGGAACAAATGACAGGAACCGTGAGGGAAGTCTACTCTTGTGACAACGAAAAACGTCTGAGCTCTTAACAACCCTAAGAGGTGATTGACGTCACGAAGAACAAGAAGTGAGCATCTATTGTTTCGACGTCGGGAAAGTCACGACTGTTTCTCACACCTAGAACACTTCCTACGTGTACTCCTCTACCTCGTCCACTCTCCTGGAGAAAGAAACTACCAGTAACCTTCCGGTGAGACACAGATCATCTACTCCTAACCAATATCTCTCTCTTCTACACAGTTCGTACCTGGTGTACCCAGGGGGGAGTGAGGGTGGGAGGTAGAGGGTAGAGGGGGGCGGGGTACACCCCCACACTAAACACGGTAAGGAGAGACAAGGTAACGACGTGATCCTCTCAATCTTGTCGTACACACTCCACTAAGTCGAGACATCGGTAAATCCCTTTATCGACCGACTTCAGACCCCTGTCGAGGCTGTACTACGATTTTCATAATTATGAAAAAAAAAAACCGTACGTGTATATAGGACAACATAGAATCCGACACCTTCTTACACTGGGAATGACACCGGAGAACTTACTGTAACTCCTCCTGTGGAGACTGTTGGTACAACTACTCCTCCTATATAACCCTACAGGTTTGTTAGCCCTGAGTATAACCAGTCTCCCTCTGGTCCTCGAGTATTAGGGTACGGAACGTGACCGCTCTCGTAGGTTTCGGACGGACTTCTTTTAAGCCGAGAGTCACCGTCTCTTGCCCTTCTTCCTAGTCCACCGGGTCGACCTACTGTAACACCTGTAAAGACTACTCTAGTCGGGATCCATTCGCACTGGAGGTGAGTTTTGTAGGGTCGTCGTCGTAAGACTGGAGTTGAACACGGCAGTGGACTTCCAAAAAGGGGTAGAAAAACAAAACTTTCAAAAGTTTAGACGTCCTTCCCAATTTTTCATAACATCGCTCATGGACATGAAGGTAGATCCAAGTGGAGAACAAGCGAAAAAAAAAAAGACATAACCAAATAAAGAGACATTAATCTACGTGGAAAAATTTTTGACTTTATCTACACGACAAAAGTAGGGACTTGGTAAGTATTCAACGTCTGTAGTCACTACAAAAAGGGACTTATAAAGTCGTACATAAAGGATTCTTTTTTGTCAAAATAAGAATCATAATGTAAATTCTTTAAATGTAACTTATACACAAACAAACACTATCAGTGAATCAGTACAAACTGAGAAACGTTGGGGTACCTGACATCGGACGGTCCAAGGAGACAGGTACCTTAAGAGGTCCGTTCTTATGACCTCACCAAACGGTAAGGGACTGCTATTTCTAATATGACTCATATCATTATAAAAGATTATGAGTCTAAAGGGTTTAACAGAGATTTTGTAGAAGATATCGAAACAACAAACAAAAAATTAAGTCCCAAGACAGTTCCCCAATATGACGTAAACCAACAGAAAAGAAACCATAGAACGTTGATTTTGTCAGGGACAGGAAAAAATCGAAAAAAACAGTAACTGTAAATATTTAAAAAAAAATAAAAGAACTGTAAAAATTTCTTAGGTTCAGTCAATGTAACATTTTATAGATCGTTAGACCTAAGTACACCAACAAAAGAGTATTAATATAAGTCCAATTTGTAAACACCGTTCTTATAACGAATCAACTCACAAAGTACGAAAAGTAACGTAGTACAGTCTCTCCGTGTACCATAATCAAACAGCACAAAAACCACCATGTCGTGATTGAACTAACGAACTAATTTCACTACGGATGAAATTACCGTAAGTCCCTACTTGGGACGGATATAGTCAATAATTTGAATACCAAAGTCTAGGTTTGTAAAAATTGAATTAATTATTACAAGGTAGGATGATCGGTTCCCTCAAGGGGGGGGGCGGAGTTGAAGAATCATTTTGTCTCATCCATACACAAGGTATTTATGGTCAACTTAACCAATAAATAACCAACGGGTCACATTCCTTGACTACGTAAAGACCCTTAATAAAGGAGTGAGCAACGTAGGAATCAACACAGGACCTCTGGTGGATCTACTCGAAACAAGGAAGAACCAATTACCAATAAAAAAGAAAGGGGGAAATCACACCTACTGAATCGAGACTCGTAAATGGGAGGACACACGGGAAACTGACACGCTTAGTTACATTCATGACCGAAACTCCCTTATCGACGTCTGGATTAACCATCCTAAAGTCATTAGTGACCATAAAGGAATTTGACACCCCTTATACAAATAAACAATGTGAACCTACGTTCATGTTATCATTACAGTGGTAAAAACACGAACTATTTATAAACAACTTAAACTTAAGACTATCGTTACTCGAGACTATCATGAGAGAGAAGGTATTAGTGAACCCATTAACAAATCTTTTTGGGTTTTTGGAATCTCCCCGAAGGAACCACCGCGAGTGCCACTTCTTACGTGGACGGTCCCACCCTCTGCATTCTCTGTACCAGACTAGGGACCCAGTCCTTCTCGGAGACCTCCTCTCGTACCGTTGGGTGTGGTCATAAGAACGAACCTCTTTGGGTACCTACCTCTTCGGACCACCCGATGGTAGACATCCACACGTCTCAGTCTGTGTCGACTTCACTAAATCGCACGTGTGTGGGTTTCTGGAATCTTTTGGTACGGAACTCTCTTTCAGAATTAATCATGTTACGAAATCCTAAGAAAGTTGTACTTCAATATTCAAAGATTAAAGGTCATATCCGGTTTTATCCACTTATGAGATAAATAAGATTATCTCTTATGATATTATGTTTTATAATCTTATATAAATTATAGACAAGATTAAGATATAGACAAGAGATAAGATTATAGTTGTACACTAGATTGGTACTCACCAGTACTTCCCAATTCGAGAAGTATTTTTAGACTAAAATAATAAAAGAAACTTCAGGATCCAGGACACGATCTCAAGACAAGAGAATAAAAAATATTTGAAATTCAATAATAATACAGAGTAAAATAACCTTTCTCTTCATTTTAACGTCTATCGAATATAAAATGGTAGTCTACATAGTCAGGATTATTATAAACCATTTAATCTATCATCTTTAATAATTATCTCAGTAGTTTACATAGAAGTGTTACACCTTTGTGGAACCTCATCTTAATCCTAGGAAAACCTGTAATAGAAAAAAAAGTGTAAGTGAAATTTTTTTTAACTGAAGACTTCTTTATTTGTAGGAATCATTATGCGGTACAGTCAATGGATTTTCGTCAAAATTCCTTACGTACTATATAACCATCCTATGTATGTAGGAGTACAATAGAACAATAACCATAAGAATTTTAAAATTCAAAAAAAATTTTTTGGGTCAACAAAGACGATATATATAGGACTTGATAGTCGTCAATCCTGTTTAAATCCAATATAAAAAGGAAAAGAACAAAAGAAATTTTTTTAAAATTTACATTTTTTTCGAATATTTCTACGATATCGTCGTCATAATTATTCTAAAACGATTTATCTTTTCTCAGGTACTAGGACGGTGGATTAGTTGTAAAAACAAAAACTAACAAAGGAGGTTCCAAAAAAAATTACTGAATAATGAACTCATAATTTTATGACATTATAAAATTGAGAGGAGGAAGGAAAAAAGAGTGAAAGTGAAAAATTTTTAACTGAAGAACAGGGTCGAGACGACTATCAAGTCCTATACATATCGTCTTTGTTGACAAAAAGAAAAATGAATACTTAAAATTCTTATGGTCACTGTTTTATTGTACTCCTACATACTTACGATGGTTACATGGTACGTAAGGAATTTTAACAAAGATCCCATTGACTGTACCACTTAACGATCTCTACAAATAAAGAATTCAGTCAAAATTTTTTCACTTACACTTTTTTTTCACCCCCTTCTCTCGGTTTCATAATTTATAAAATTATAAGTTCATTTTATAAAATCGAGAAGAGGGGGGCGGGGAAAAAAGGAGAAAAGGCAAAAAAGGAGGAAAGGAAAAAAAAGGGGATTTATAAACAAAATAAAGAAACCGACACGACTCAAAATCGACACGGGGTTTCATAGAAGCAAGAAACAACCCCGTACGTCCTAGAAAATCAACACCGGACACCCCAGATGAAGGGACTGGTCCCTAACTTGGGTCCTGGGGACGTGACCCTCGAGTCTCGGGGTCGGTGACCTGGAGGTCCCTTCAGAGCAGAGGAAAGGAAAAACACCATCCCGAGTCCCACTCATTGAAGAGAACAAAGAAAAAAATAGATCAGACGTTTTGAACATAGGCAAAATTTCTTCCGTGAGCTTTATTGTTTCACTCATACTTCTGAAATAGGGGTTTATCGAAAAACTCTTATTCGGACATGTCGGTAAGAGTTGAGGGTTTGGGGGTAAAGTTTCTCATCTTTCACTCACATCACAAAAGAAAGTCGAAACGAATACCTCGTCGACTCAAAGACGTCTCTTTGAACGGGAGAAAATGATATCAAAAGGGACACGAGAGAAAACTCCTATCCAGAAAAGGAACTGTCATATTATTTTAATTGAAGACAAAAAGGGTAACGTAAACGTCTCGTTCAGTACACTGGGGTGTCGGTCTTCTATCAACCTAAGGAAATGAATAATTACGACAACTAGTAACGTACTTGTCTTAGTTTCTTGAGTGAGTCTTACTTCAACTTAGTACTTAAAAGTCCGAGTAAACTTGAGAGAAGAGAAAGAATGACAGTGTCGGCTCGAGACTACAGACGAAAATCTTACCTCGATCCTACGAAAGACCTAACCTTCCCCCAAGGATAGATATGAACGATTCTCTGTGTTAATGGTTTCAAACCACTAATCCGGTTTGACCGTTAATAAATATTTGGTATTCTCATACTATATAAAAAGACACGATCTATGTTTTCTGTTAATGTGCTCAAAAACAAAAACTCAACGGAGAGTCTCTAGGGACCCCTTCGACGGAATAAGGGATAAGTTATTTTACACAGTAACAGTTTTTATATAAAGTCGTACAATGACATATATTAATAAGAACGGTCGTTCAAGAAAACTTACAATAAGGTCAAACAAGGTAATGATATAACCACAACTTCCCGAAAGGGTCACCGAGTCGCCATTTCTTAGACGGACGTTACGTCCTCTGCGTCCTCTGCTCCAAGTGAGGGACCCTACCCTTCTAGATGACCTCTGCCTTTACCGTTGGGTGAGGTCATAAGAACGGACTTTTCAAGGTACCTGTCTCCTCGGAGTGTTGTCTCGTGTGTTTTCTCTCAAGACAACCATATCTCGAACACTTTTAATGATTCACACAATCAGCGAGTCAGTGCAGACTAAGAAACGCTGGGGTATCTGACATCGGACGGTCCGAGGAGACAGAATCGCTAAAAGATCCGTTCTCATGACCTCACCAAACGGTAAAGGAAAAGGTCCCCTAGAAGGGTTGGGTCTCTAGTTTGGACTCAGAGTATAGATGACGTAACCATCCGTCAAAGAAATGACGATCACGGTGGACCCTTCGACCTTTTAATTTTTTTTCACTTTGGAATAAATTTTACCTCACTCTCCGGTCTTCCTCCTCGAGAGTGTGTCACAATGAGATCCATTTATTGTCCTTCCTAACAGTTAATATCTATCCTTACCACATGTAAAATAGAGGATGTCCTTTAACCTTTAACTGGGATCGATGATTCGATTGCTTTTGAGGAGTAGTGGGACTTGAGAGCGAAAAGAGGTACTTTTAAACAAGTTTTGTTGACGAGGGTTGAAGGAGGGAAAGGGAGACAAACACCCTGAACCGACACCGAAAATGATATCGACCGAACTGGGATTAACGTCAACAAACAACAAGGGCTTATTTGGGTAAAACGACCATTTTATTGACCGACAAAGTAAAAAATCCAGTTGTTCGAGTCAACAATCCAAACAAGTGACATAACTTGTCTGAATAAAAGGAATATGTATAAACATAACAAAAGATAAAACATAACGGACAGGGGTTTACATTCATGTTTTAAAAACATTTAGTTTTTTTAAACTTACATATTCTAATATCTCAAATATATTATAATTCCCGGAGAAGTCAATTAGGAAAACGTTTTGGTAGTGGTCAATTAATATAAAAATGTAGTCAGACCTTCTAGTGTATAACCTTTCCTTCCATTTGGACCTTTCATTGTAGAATCTTTCGTCCCATATGTCACGATATGGACTGATCCGGAATCCGTACAGGATGTCCAGAGGTGTGAAGATGACCCGCAGGAAACCGATCATATCTACATGAAGCAGTGCAGACGGGTAGACTGTAGGGGTACCAGAGAGATCCACGTTAGTCGTTGTCATCGACAGGAAAAATAAGGGTGGTGGGGAAGAAAAAATACAAGTGATTAAACAATATAAAAAATCTAAGGTGTACATTCACTATAGTATGTTACAAATAGAAAGAGATTGAATAAAGTGAATCGTATCATCGGACGTTCAGGTCGTAGGTAAGAAAACTCTCTTATGATACATGAACTCCGACTTCAAGAAACTCAGTTCTCAAAATTAAATGAAAGTATTTCACGGTAAGACATGAACAATTGTTCATGATGTTTCTTTTCCTTAATTTTGGCTCTCATAGTTTCGTTGTTTTACCTTTGTTACTTTTTTTTAAATTGAAACATGTTTTCCTCAGGTCAAAAAAAAATATCCAGGATAAAAGAAATATGAATTATTAACATATAAAGAGATGACCTGGTTTAAGTACAACAATTGTAGTGTGAATTAACACCCGATACATTAGAAAGTATTATAAGTTGAGATTATTCCTGAATTGGTATCGACTTACAACTTCTAGTAAGAGGTGAGTCCAGAATACGACACATAAAATATTGAAAGAAATCAGTAGAAACCTAGAAATTCCTATTACCAGTCCCTACCGTAACTAGTTATATTAGAATCCTAACAGATTTTTAGTATAAAAATCAATTATAACAGGGTAAAGTAGTCTTTATTGCTCACGAAATTTATAACAATAAAAGAAATGGTATTCAAATACATAATCACTTATCATTTACCAATACTTTTTAGGACTTGACTTTTTTCAGAATTAAATGAATAGACTTATGGAAATATTTCCGAAAATTTTTTTTTAAGGAGCTCGGGTTATCAAAGATAAGATTCTGTTGATCAGAAGTATCTACGGAACTCGACCCCACTGTCTTTACTCACAAAAAAGACAACTAAAGACTCTTATATTCAAAAAAACTTCCCCCCGCCACCCTCCTTAGATCAAAACAAGAACCAGGAGAGGACGAGTCGGACTCGTCTCTTAGTAAACACACTATTCGTTTCAAAGAGAAGGGTCGTACGAACCAAAATCTAACATCTAAGTCCTCCACCAACCCCTTTCACTGCGACCTCGACCTTCAAATTCGACCTCCAAGTCCCCGATGGTGGCACTGTCAAGACTTCAACCAATCCAAGACCTTGTACAACGTCAGGTAAAGGTGTCACTCGGAGACCGTGGGGTGGAAGTGACCGTGCTTGAACTCAACCCACACGTTTCACAAAGACCCGACGTGACTTAAGTGAGACTTTATCTTCTTTTCTTTTCAGGATCAAGACAGAGTCCCGGTAAGGAAACGACCAGGGTCACTTAGACTAGGAATGGAAGAATGTCTCCACCTGGGACTTCTTTATTTGTACATTCATGGGTCGACAATTTTGTTTCCTCCAAACTTCGTCCATCTTCCGTCCTCGGAGACCACTCGTCGACATACCAACTCTTCTCTTTGTAGGATAAGATTCCCGAAGGTCCGACGTAGACAACAAAATAGTGGACACTGAAGTCAGACCAGGGTAAGAACCATTATCATTCGAATACTTTTGACCAAAATCTTCGGAGTAACGATTGACGTCACCTACATCACCCGTATGACTCTACAGTCCTACGGTCGTCCTCCACAAACCTCGGGATAGTCGTCGAAAGAACAGATGGACACCTGGAAGAATACCACTGACTCGTTGACCACGCCTAAAGAAAACTCTTCGAAACGGAATGTCAAATAGACCCGCTGGTGTCTTCAGACCAATTTACGACCGTCAGGAGAGTTGAATACCGGTTCTCACTGACTCAAAGAACTCCGACTCCACCACCGAGTTGTTGGTGTGTTGGACACTCCCTGGAGCCCAAACATCCACCCGTAACACTTGAGATTTGACACACACACACAAATCACCTCCTACGACACCTCGAGTGCTCTCTTCCTCGTTACTAATTGTTTCTATGAACGTTGTAGATTTCGGTTGTTCCACGATTATTGGATCTAATATGTCCTAAACACACATACTTATATACACACACATATGTATGGGTGTCTAGTCGTTCCTTTTTTCCTTTTCGTTTTTTTTTTTTTTTCACCCGTTTCAATTCCTTGATATGTCTCCTCCTTTACCTTTTCCGATTGTTTGTACTTCTCAGCGTTTAATTTTGTTGCTACTCTATAACAAAACAAGGGTAATCTGGTCTAATTTTCTCTTTTGACCCATAACAGTTCTCGTCTCCTTACCATCCTTATATCTTCGACAGTTCATGACGACCTCCCTTGACGTCGATCAGATGTTTGGTTAGACTATCGTACACCAGTTTGGTCCAGAATAGGAGACAGAGTCGTTGAGATAAGGACACGTAAATGGGATGTGTGTACTTAAAAGTTCGTCCATACATTCCCTTATACACATAAACGTCACAGACTCTCAGCCTCCGTGACACCTCACCACACCATCCTTCGTCCCCATATGTACTACCTCATTAAACATCGTCTTCGTTACCTGCTGCACCTACTCACTTTTTGTCAAGACTCACTTTACTTAATCTGTATTGTAAATATGTCAAATTTTTATGTCCGAGTACTTCGTTGTCATGTGCAAAGTGTGTATAATTCTGTTCCTATACTTCACCACCACCCTTACCCTCATCCCTTATCCTTATTTTCCCTTACACGTTTATCTTCAGACATAACACAACAGTGACCATCTCACGTCGAGAACGGACACTACAAGGGATTGGGGGAGTGGACACAATCATTATGGGTCCGGGAGAGACGTACCGGTCCCGGAGTTGGTCGTAGTCCACGGGTTTCCCGTGTCTCGGAGGGAGACAGGACATGGGGACATTTGTGACCACCGGGGTCCCACTCTCTCCGGGACTAGAAAATCAAGTTGAGACCGTCCATAAACGAGACAGAAGTACCTGTGTCGTTTGTCTCACAGTAGAACCCAAGGACGGTAAGAAATGGTAAACTCGGTGGTCCCTTCGGGTCCAAGGACGGAAAGACTGTCCAACTCTATGAAGACACCCTACTCGAACACCAGGGAATGGACATCGAGAAGAGAGACACTTACTCGGGGGAAGGTTTCTACCTCTAGTGTGTCAGAAGGTTCCCTTGTAGCTCCCCCAATACCTACGACTGGTTCCGGTAGTCCCCGACTAAAACGAGACGACAGAGACCGTAGACACCCCCTAGGGTTCTCGTACCTCGACATCAGTGACGAAGGAAAGGACCGACGGGAGGGACTTGGGAAAGAACCAATAAGAGGATAGATGGTAGGAGTGGATTTGAGTTGACGACTGAAGGGATGGGGAGATGAACCAGAAGACATAAATGAGAGTGGGAACTAGGTAGTGATTGTTGTGACTACCACGGAAAAGAAGTGAACCTTTGGAACCGTCCAAAGGGTAACAGAATCTTAAGTCGAAACCAACCGGAAGTCTCGGGAAGTGTTAGATTGGGGTTAGATAGGGTCTGAATAGACAAGATGGGGACTGATGTGGGATTGGAGACACCCGTTAAAGGGTCGGGGTCGTGTAGGGAGTCCGAGGGAAGGAAACCCGGAGAAATGAGTCAGAAGGTAGACGTTACCGGAAGAGGGAGGAGACGTGACTTTCGAAGGGATAATAAGTTTCGGACTGTGTTTACGGTGGAGGAGGTACTTCAAAAGGGTTTGGGGGTCGGCCTTTATCCGGAGAAATGAAGTGAACACGGTCTCACTGAAACAAGGAGACTTTCGAGAATGTATCTGCTGGTGTGCAGTACAGTGGGAACGGGTCGACATTGGGGGAGGTCCCGTCTCTGGTTCAGTGTAAGTAAAACCAGACCCATGCGTACACCTTTCTCCTGACCTGATTCTCGGGATTCGGAGATTCTGTCGGGTAAAAATACTAAACATCCGTACTACGAAAGGAGTAGACTTATTACCCTTCTCAAGTGGAGGGTCCCGACAACATAATTTTCTTCATTTTGCACTTTTATGTAACCATAACATATTTCACGATTTACTGGCATAGAAACACTCAAACCTCCGTCGGTGACTCTTCTGAGGGTTAAAATCTTTGGAAATGAATTTGACATTTCCAAATCATAGTATATATTCTTTAGAGAAAGTTCTCTTCCTCGAGAGTCGGGTCGTAAAGGACTATCAAAGAAGTCGTGCCAGTGGACGAGACTTCGAACTCCCCGAGACAACAAAGACTTTACCGCTGGCTTATCGTCGTTTATGTCGCTAAACCCCTTCCCGACCACGGATGGAGATACCGTTCCACACCAGACGTTTACCGCTACAGAACGACCCGCTTCGTCCCTTCCGACCTCACGCAACGGTACCGTCACTCAGACTCCTTCGATAAGAGACCGTCCAAAACAAGTTTTGACCTCAACTTGTCCCTCCATCTCTAAAAGAGTCGACTTTGTACATTGTCCACCTCAGTCACGCGTCCTCACTCACGTACACGAGGTCTCTGTGTGTACTGAGGGTTCTCAGTCCCGGAGCGACTTCGGTCTTTCTGAGGAGTCTCGTTAAAGTCTTACTTGAGTGAGTTCTTGGGTGGGTTTTCCTGAAGAGACCGCCAGGTCACCAATCCTGACGTACCAGAGTTCCGTCGCCCACGTCCAAGTTGGGGGTCAGTCCTTTTGTCAAGGGTGTAAGGTGTTGGTTCGCGGGTTTACGACGTTGATTCTGGTCCCCGCCGTTTTTTGTTGGGTGGGTGGGCTCTGGTTGTAGTGGTAGCACTCGTGTCGTGAACCATCTGGCGGAGGTGTCCCGAGACCCTTCCCGGGACACTTGACGTTCGCCTCGGAGTTAGAGGAGCAGATCATTGTGGATCGCCCCTGCCGAAGACCAAGTACTCTGTCAACAATCCACAACCGGGTCAGTACCGACTTATATACGAACGAACCAGGGGAGGGGAAGAGACGAAGACACGAAAGGGCAAACGTCTCTTTTACTTCGGTGGGAAGGAAGGGAGGAGTGGTGACGGAAGTCCCACTCCGGGGGAGACACGGGTCTAGGACAGGGGACGAAAAATTTAGTCACGAGGTAGGGTTGGGGTAGCGACGAATCGACACATTGACACCCGTTAAATAAATTGAAAGACACAGAACCAGAGGAGTAGAAAACACCCCCACTATTACCAAGGACGGAGTATTCCAGTAATACTCCTAATTACTCTATTACGTATGTCTTGTGAATTGTAGTACAAACGGTTTTTATTCACGAGTTATTTACACTCGATATTAATAAGATCGACACAGAGTAAAGGACTTTCAAACGTGGTAGCTAATATTGGGTAGAGAGGACTCCGAAGCAGAAAAAGATAATTAAGAAGAAGTCGTATATTTGTCCAAGACGAGAGATAATAGAATTTTCATTTGTTTCTTGTGGAAGGGAGAGGGCTCACAGGGACAGACGGTGGGTCGGAGAGAAAAAGGTGGGTAAGAAGGTCCTTCCTGACGTATGGAACAGAGTGGAGGAGTCGAGAGTCAGTCAAATTCGGGGTCCTTGGATAACGAAGAGGTAGTCTGGAGAGACAGTCATCTCCGAAAGGTCGGAACCGGAGAGTGTCGGACAGGCGACCGGTACGACTCGAGGGCGAAGAGAAACTGCAGCAGAGAGATGACAGAGGGACAGACCACGGATGTGCGACCACGACGGACACAAAGGAGGAACGGGAGAGTAAAAGAGAGTCAGGAAGGGGTGAGAGGGGACGGGGGTAGGTCCTGAAATAGATCTTATGGTCCAAATCCAAAGGTCGACGGATGACCGGTAGCGTCGAGTCTACAGAAGACCCTAAAGTTTGGGTCGTACGTTGTTCGTCTTGCGTAGTAGAAAGAGGGGTCTGGACAAGAAAGGGTAACCGGGACGAAATCTCCGAGTGGGTTTGACCTTCGTGGGAGATCGGTGTATGTGTTCAAGTTAGATCGGGTGAAGATATTATACTGAAGTAAACTTTTCAAGATCAAATGAAACAGGAAGTTAAAAAGTTTTGGAAGGTTGAAGATGAGACACCAACAACCTGTGTATAATCTATGTGTAATCTTAATGTACCCTTCGAATTTTTTAAGGGTTACGGTTCGGTGTGGGGTTCAGTCAATATTGTCTGAGACTGGCTCTCTGGATCCTTAGTCATATAAATTTCAAGAGGTCTACTAAGTTGTATGTCTGCTCCAACTCTATGTACTGAGATTATACTGGGGAAGGTAAAGTAAGATGGTTTTCAAGAAATAGTTTTTACTTAAAGATTAGGGTAACCGAGGAGACCAAAATGGAAAATGGTCGAGGGGTAACGGGTCTCTTATTTTGGGTTTGAGAACCCGTCGTAGATGTTCGGTGAAGTTCTAGACCAGGTCAGACCGAAAGTGCGTTGAGGGGGAGAGGTGAGGAGGGTGAGAACCTTTCCCTTGTCCCACCTTTCTGACCTCCGTCCCCCTGGTCAGTCCTCCAACGACGTTAGTACATTTGTTCGAGATAAGGTGACTAAGAGAACGGACGTGTAACCTCAGTGGGTTCCTGAATTATTAAAACTACAAACCCAGTTTGACATCTCAAAGACTGAATTAACCAGACCCCACGTCCGACTCGTAGTTTGAAGGGGGTCCACCAAGAATGCACGTCGTTTCAACCTCTTGTCGACGAGATCAGGTTCCTTAAAGTTGGGATCTTATTGTGTCCCTCGAGACTTTTTTAAGGTCACGGACCTAGGCCGAGGTCTAGTTAATGTATTCTTAGAGTTCCTCCTCCTTCTTGGACCCGGACACAGGGGAGACGGACCTTTCGGGTACTGAGTGAAGAGACTGTGACGGAATGAGTAGGAAGTTCTGGGTCCCGTCGGACTAAATGGACCCCCGTCGGACGAGGACGGACCCTCTCTACGATTAGATGGTAACATGACGCAAATGGAGTAGTTTGTGAAGAATTATGACGAGGTATCAGACAAATGAGCTTACTGATGTTAGTCTTTACCCCCAAAACAAAAAGGACACACTTCGAGTCATTTATACATAACTTACTCTCTCTCTCTCGCGCACTCGTGTAGTCCTTGATCTTTGGTACAGTAGTTTAGACGTCCCCAACGACATACCGATGACGGACGAGTCTCACCCTCGGCCCACACATCTCACAACCCTTCCCTAGTGTCTATCAATGGACTCAACCGTGACTCTCATTCCTGTTTGAAGAAGGAGGTCTCGAACCGGCGTTCCTGCGGTAACATCATGTGACGAACATCGGGTTAACGGTCGACGTGAAGGAAGAGGACCAGTGACCCCAAATTGTTCAAGTGTCTCTTGAGATGTAAGAAAGGGTCCCGATCCCTTGAGCCGCGAAAGTTTTTCTCAACTTCTCCTAGTAGTCAGAGTGTCGATCCTCCTACCTACGGTAGTAGGAACACAAGGTAAGACATAAAGACCTGAAAGAGGTCGTGGAAAAAAAGAACTCTTCTAGGACTTCTTACCTTATTTGTTTCGTCCGGAGAATGGGTTGTCCATACGACGACGATTCAGCGAAGTCAACACAGGCTGAGACACGTTGGGGTGTCTGCCGTCGGGTGGTTTGCGGGGGTAGGGACCCTAAGAGGTCCGTTCTTGTGACCTGACCCAACGGTAAAGGAAAAGGGTCGTCCATATCTGGCAAGATTATTTTCGAGTCCTAATTCCAAGTAACTGGGTGATGACGAGTTTAGACGGTTCCGGCGGTCTCGGAACGTCTGGAGAATACGGTGTACCTCGATTTTTTTCCCAAACACAATCTGTGTGAGTGGTGTCTGTGTCACACAGAGAAGGTTCAGTGAGTCCCCAGTTCAAGAAATTCATGATACTTAAACGGGGAACTTATCACCCTCTCGATCAAAAACATGTTCAACGTACTTGAACATAAAAGGATTTACTTCCTCAAACCTGAATAAGGTTCCCTTTACCTCCGGTACCTTATAAGACCTCGTCCTTATAAGACATTGTATTTATATAAACACAGGACCCTTCGAGTAAGACCTTTGAGATTCAATCTCTACCTTATTACTACCCCTCCGACCTCCGTCTCCAGGTTAATCCTCCGATGATAGTATGACATCTTTTTTCTACTACTCCGGGACCCACTGGACGTCCGTCACCCCTTCCTCTACTCCTCTACCCACACTCCCATGGTAACCCTCCGAGTTCTTTTCACGTCCGGAAGAACAAACCTGTTTACCCACCCGTCGCGTCGTCACGCGAGATCATTGATTATACCTCCCCTTATGTGTCCCTCCGACCCCTCACAACCTCCTGTCGTCCTCTCTCTTATAAAGGACCGTCGACCCGAGCAAAAAACAAAACAGAAACCGGTACGGTGTGCACTGTACACCCTAGAATCGAAGGATTGGTCCCTAATTGGGGGACGTCATCTTCACGTCTCAGAATTGGTGACCTGGTGGTCCCTTTAGTGGACCCGAACCATAATTCATAAGACAAGATATCGTCACCAAGAGTCGACCCCTGTTAAAACGGGGGTCCCCTGTAGACCTTTACAGTCCTCTGTAAAGACCAACAGTGTCGACCACCACCACCAACCTCCTCCCCGACCGTAGATCTCCCATGTCTGGTCCTTCCGAAGACTTACAGCGTCCAACGTGTCGGAGGGTCTATCGTTTTCATAGACCAGGTTTTATACTTATTGCAGTTTGTCCCAACTCTTCAGGACAAAATACACTACCCCTTGCCTGACGTGCAGAGGGACCGGACGTACACAGACCGGGTAAGGAAAGGGAGATAAGGACAAACCCCGGGAGGAGACGGACCACGCACGTACGATTTAACGAAATCAGTATACGTTGAGAAACGTTGGGGTGTCTGACATCCGTGAGTCAGACAGGTACCCTAAAAGACCCGTTCTTTTGTTTACCCAACGGTAAAGGATGAAGTCCCGTAAAAGGACTGGGTCCCTAGCTTGACCGTAGAGGACTTAACCACCCGTCTAAGAAATGGAGACTCGGTGGACCCTCCGGGGGGTGACGGACCATGGAAGTCCTATGAACATCAAGACACACTACAGGAGTGCCGCCAGTGTCAGGTGTAAGAACCACGACTATAATAACGGTTTTATGAATCACAACGTCAGTCAGTTGAGGTCACAGGGCAGGAGTGCCGTGGAGGTTTGGTGTGTACTCCGTAATTAACTCCGTTTTTACAGACTATGACGTCCCGAGTCGGTGTGTCAGGGGAGGAACTGGCGAAACTGACCCTGGTCTAGTGTCCGGAGGTCCTGACTCCCTCTCTTTACAGTTACTCACTCTCCTTAGTATGGGTCTGGAACCGAAACCAGTCTCGTCGTTTTGGAGACAGGGGTAGGATTACGGGATAACGGGGAGGTGACCTTAGTTCCAGTCTCCACCCGTGATCCGTCCCAAAGACTCTCCCGTGTCGACCCCACTTCGAGTGAAAATCACTGTTTTGAAAAACCAGTCCCAGATACCGGCCGTGAGAGAACCTGTTCTGGAGTCTTAATGTCTCATGTACCCTCAAGGATTCGGTCGAACTGGTGTCTGTGCTGTCCTCCTCCAACGGAAACAACTCGTGAAGGATACACGGACCGAGACACTGACAAGACAAGGACCCCCTGGAACCCGGTCGTAGGGTGACGAGTGATAGTCAGGACCGTGGTGAAGACAAAATCCCCGACGTCTGGACGATACCTGGTGGACGACGGGGACAAAGGAGAGGTTCCCTGAGGAACATGAGAACGTCGAGACACATTGGACCACCAGGATCCGGGTGGGGTCCGAAATGGAAGTAGAGGAAATTCTCGTGAATCCATATCTTAGACGGTAGGCAGTATTGGGAGTCCGTCTCGTCCGGCCCGGTAGGTCGTGAGGCACCTTCAGACCTTCTAGGACTTCGTTTCCCTTGTTATGTTCAACCCCCTTTTTCAGGACTTCGTCAGGTCTCTGCTGTCTCGACTCTGATTCACCTACCCTCCTGCGACACATTCTCACCAAGGTTGTGAGGGTCCTTCCCCACACGCAGAGTGTAAGTGGGACTGGAAGTCTTAGGACGGCAGGCCTCAGGCTTCCGGATAAGTGTCGTCCCGATGAACCCGACCCCCAAGGGTACCTACTGTCCGACGCCCAAACCTCGGGAAAGTCCAGACCCTGTAGTGGGTAGGGGAAACCCGAAGAGTGGTCCGAGACGGAGACAACGGAAGAGGCAAGACTTCGGGGAGGAGCAACATCATGAGCAGATGGTCGTCCAGGGGCGGCCACGGGACCCGACTCCACTTGCACCATTGTTGAGCCCGTCCCTAAGGGTCCGGAGCGTCGTGACGTACCTTCGCCCGTCTCCCAGTCCCGTGGTCTCTCCGGACCCTGCGCCCCTACCCCGGATACCGATCGTAAGAGTCACAGAGGAGACCTGTGATCCGTCAAAGTACCAGAATTACGGTCCACTGTAACACCTTTCTCTTCCCCGTGTCCTTGACTGTGGGCGGGCTGGATACGATATACTTCCGGTTCATTACTCTTTGTCTGTTCAATGCGTCGCCCACCTCGTGTGTCGTCCCCCTCCGAAGGTGTCTCGCGACCCTGACCGAAAAGACCCCGTCTCCGTCCCTCCTCGAAACCCCTCAAACCCTCGTCTCGAGTGGTCTACCCGGGTTGAAACGACTTAGACCAACCCTCCTCACCGACCCCTTTTCGGTGGAATCGGTCTACCACGTACCCTTCGCTAGTGTCCACACCACCTCCACCCCCTTACGACGTCTCACCTCCGTCACCGACGAAACCCCGTCCCCCATGACCCGTTGGGTTCTGCGTTCCGTCTGTGAGACACGCCATCGGTTCCACTGAACAGACTCACACCGTCCCAGACGAGACATGGACACGTTCGTTGTCGACGATTGTGGGTCCGGACTGGGAGCATGTGCCCGGAGGGTACTGGTCACTGGGTGACAGCGTCCTACCCGCGTGACGGGGCCGCGAACAAGTCGTTCCGGGAAAGGAGGCACCAGACCTAGAAGCGTCACCCGTCCTGTTCGAAGAGGAATTCTTAGACGTCGACAAACCCCTTTACACACCTACAAATACCCCCACCCATCCCTCCCGAACCCAAAGAGTCCACCGCGATCACCATTTCTAGGACGGACGGTCACGTCCTCTACTTTCTCTGTACACAAGTCAAGGACCCACCCCTTCCAGGGGACCTCCTCCCGTACCTTTGGGTGAGGTCATAAGAACGGACTTCTTAGGGTGCCTGTCTCCTCGAACCACCCGATGTCAGGTATCCCAGTGTTTCTCGGTCTACGTTGACTTCACTGAATCGTACAGGCATCGCTCCCGAGTAATGTCGAGAGGTCCACACTTGTCTGGTGGACATACCCTTAGTGGACCTTGAACAATTTGGACGTACAAGGACCCGAGGTGGAAGTGGGGGACCCTACCACAGACCCTTAGGAGGAAAAAATGTTCAGGAAGTCTTCGTCCCCAAGTACTCGGAACTTTCACTTTCACAATCAAAGAGGTAGTATAGGTTAAGAACACTGGGGTACCTGACATCGGGTGGTCCGAGGAAACAGGTACCCTAAGAGGTCCGTTCTTGTCACCTCACCTAACAGTAAGGGAAGAGGTCCCCTAGAAGGACTGGGTCCCCAACTTCGGACCTAGCTTGGGTCCAGAGGGTGTAACGTCCGTCTAAGACATGGCACACTCGGTGGTCCCTTCGGGTATCACCGTTTGCTGTGAGTCCTGTGCTCTCGTCGTCCTCCCGACGGGGAGCGACCTCCGAAAGTGGCAAGGAACCAGACGGACCGGGACTAAGAAGCTCACAAACGTGGACCCTGGAACTCCGGGTGCAAAGGAGAAGGAGCGCCCGATCGGGACAGGGAGTGGTGGAGGAGTCTCCTCTCCTGACTCGGTGTACTCCTTTATCTATCGTGTAATGAGGACACTCTCTTGAAAAATTCCTGTTATCCTTTCCTGGTTCGGTGGAAGTACCCTTATTAAATCTTTACTTTTGTTCAAGAAAACTGACGAAATAGTGGTTGGGCGCCCATTCTACCTTGACTGGGGGAAGAAGGGTCCCTGGATTCGAGGGACAGTCCCGACCCTCACGTCTCCGTCCCTCTCCCTCCAGAGTTCCTTTAGGTCCAGTCAAAATCAGGAGTGACCGAACACTGGACTTCCTCCTGTGGAAAACCAGTAAAGAGAGGGGCGTCCTACGATGACAGACGGGGAGGAGTGAGTCTGGGAAGAGGTCCCGGACAGGGGACGTGAGACCCTCCTCCCCTGGTAAACACTCATTTTTTGAAGACCCCGGGATCTGTCCCCGTCGAGACCGTCTCCTGACGACAGAGTAGAGGAGGGGGAGGGATGGGGCAGGAGTGAGTGGTTCCTCGGGTTCTGAACCCGGTGTACGTGCCCCAACGGGGTGAAGAGGTAGACGAACAGGTGCCAGTCATTCGAGTTCGGTTCCAGCTAGTGTAGGAGGAGCTCGACATTCCTGGTGTGTCCCGGCGGGTACTACCTCCCACACGTCCAATCGGTGCGGAGGGTGTTCAGTTGGGGCGGGGGAACAGGAAGAACTGAGTCCGAGGTGAGGAAGGACGGCATAAGGACTTCTTCAAGAGCGAAAAGGGAGACGGGGTCCCGGGACGTGGAGTCGGAAAACGGAGAAGACAACAGACTGACGACTATCACACCCGAAAACTCATGGTCCCGAGACAACTCAGGAAAGTAAAGATGTCAAAAAGTACATTAAACGAGGGCGTCGTGGATTGTCCCGACAGGGACACACCCCCACCTATTTTACCGTCGAAGAAAAGACCTCCTCGTCTTCACTCCTCACTCCCTCTGTGCACCCGTGAATCCGATGTCTAGAGTCGTTACACCGACCCCGAGATCCTCTCTACGGTTGGGTCCCTCGTGTCACCTCTCAGGGAGACGGAGACCCCCGACGCTTTTGAAGGTCTCCCGGAATTTTCTACCCGTCCGGAAAAGGTCCACCGTTCACTCCCTTCCATAAGGACCGTCTCCCTTGTAAGTCGGACGTGTTAGCTCCCTACTGGTCCTCGACTTCGTACCTCAACCACCCCCCTCACGACGAGAACCCCTCTCCCTTCGTCACCGGACCTACACTTCTCAGAACACACAGTTCGGTCCCCTAAACCACAGATAGGACATCTACCACTCCTATATTGTCTCCGAAGTAGACGTACCAGAAATCCTTCTATTGAGACCACCGACCCCTCCCACCAGATCACACTGGGACTCCTCTAACTCCATGGTGCACCGACTTGAACGTGCTTCTTTACCGGAGTACTGGTCTCCGAGACCTGACCGGGTTAGACAAACTGCACTCGTGACTTTCAATACCCCACTAGTGACAGAGGGGTGGAAGGGACCTCCCGGGGCATGGACCGGTTTCAGGGTCCCGAGCCGAACCTACGTCAGTCGGCACGGGTCCTTCTACTCCGGTAAGACCAAGTCGTTCATGAGGGACGCGACTCGAAGTAAGGGGTCCTTGTGTCGTAGGAGACCTCTCTTCGTCCGTCCCTACTCCCTGACACCCTACGATCCACACGGCAGGTAGAGGTCCGGAAACGGGAGGGACTAATCCCCTCTAAGACGACGTCCGGGAGGGAAGTCGAGGTCCGGACCATCTCTGACACTTCCTTTGGGGAGAAAAGTAGGGTATGACCCTGGTCTGGAGGAGAGACCACTCTCACCCCTTCCCCTACTCTCAGGGACCCAGTCGGTGTCACGGAAAGTACCGGTCGGTCGTCTGTCCTTATTCGGTTGGAATTTTCCGGATGACCAAGTGTTTCTTTGGACGAGGACTTGGTTCTCGTAAACCGTTATCCGGTCCCCCGAAGGGTCCCCCCGACGATACAGAGAGGGTGTTCAAGTTGGTCCTTTTTCACAAAGTCTTTTTGGTTTGTCCAACTGTCTACACTCGTCTTCCCTTCTGTTCATCCCAACCTCCCTCTTACCCCGACACACACACTCCCTTGTCACCCTCGGTGGGCCACACAGGTTCCCCCAGATCCTGAGGATATTGGAGAAGGACGACGGAGAGGGTGATAGAAGTAACTTGCCAACGGACCCCCAGTGCTTCCCCTACTCCCAAAATTCCTCCGGTAGCGGATGAGATCCTTCGACCCTCGTCGACCACCTGGATTATACGAACAGTTCACAGAGAGAGACGGACAACGGTCCCCACTTAATCCCCGACCAATCTGACCAAGGACCTCTAATCTTACTCTTCTCCTAAAGGTTTGGTAGGAGGGTCCGTAGGTTGATCCTACTCCAATGAGTTTCATCGTCTTACGACCCTATAATCTATAGTCCTTCGGGACTTTTTGGAACCTGTCTTTTAGTGTCTTAGTACACGGGTTCCTCGGGGCCCAGGGACGGGGAGGTAGGACTCATGGTAGACACTCCAGTCGACCTGTAGCAGAGAAACCTTTAACGAAGTTTCGCTCCGCAAACCGGGGTCCGAGACGTCTGAAACCCTTCATGTAATAGTCTCGTGTCCATAGTGGGAAGAAGAGTCGAACCCACGTAAGGGAGGGGAGAAATATTTCGAGGGACGAATACTTATCCTGGAACTGAAAGTGATATCCCAATTTTAAAGGAAAACTTAGGTCTTCTCGGGGTAGAAGTTCATACCATTCTACTCTGACTCAGGGTCTTTTAAAGACTTTTAGAGATTGAGTGACGGGTCTACCCGTCACGGTCCTGAAGGGGAGACCGATCTGTCTGCGGAGTGGGGATGTCTCTCCGGAAGGGAGTGGCCAGGGTTGTTCGGTCCACACCTCCGTCCTTTGGACCGCATCTCAGTTCTGGCACTCGAGGGAGACTTGGTTCCGGACAAGGTCTAGACATAAAGACGCAGAAACGAGTCCAACCGTCCCGGATCGAGACCTACGCGCGAGTCAGTTGTTCCGTCCATGTCAGCTCGGAGTCAAAACCTCCCTTCACCGAACTCCCGTCATACACCTCTCGGTGCCCGGGACCAAGTCGACTTCCCCGGAACTTAGGTGTGGGAGGACGCACCCCGTTCCCGCGGGGTCACCTGTGATCAAGAGGAGGTAACAAGGTGGACGGCTGGGGGAACCTCGTCCTTACTTCCCGGACCTGACTCCTGTCTGTCCCGATAGGCTTCCTCCCCCGGCGGACTCCTGAGGTCCGACCCGTTCACTTCACCTCTGTCCCTCAATGACCCTGAGTCCACGACTAATCCCTCCGGTAGTTCGGGACCCTAGGTCCCCGAAGTCCCCTCTAAAGAAGATGAAGGGGAACAAGGGTCGGGACGGAGTATTCCTCCGGGGGAAACCCGACCGTCACTTGAGTACTTTCCTTTTCCGATCAGACCCCCATCGTCCCTACCCGTTTGTCCTTCTTTGAGAAAAGGTCAGGAGAGTTATTGACACGTCCATCGGGTTTCCTAATTCCACCCCACACCGTCTAAGTTTTTCCTTTGTCTGAGTCAGAAGTCTTACCCTTCCTTCTCCTCTACAAGAGAACCGAAAGTAGACCCCGTGTAGTTGGTACAGATTACTGAAAAGATCTAATTTATCAGGACTGTCGATCCCGACCCGAAACGGTCTCCACCGGTGGCCGACCCGGAGTCGTCCGGTGGACTGGGGTCCTTTCAGGTAGGTCTCCGACGACTCGATCCCTCTGACCAACGATTATACGACGAGATCCGTTCATAAACCTACCCAGTACCACCTCTTTCTCTCAGATCTCATTCCTGTCTTGATTGTTTATCCTTCTTCGTTCTTCCTTCTAAATGACACTTCGATTTTGACTTCGAAACCCAGGGAGTGGTCGTGTCTTGGGGGGAAGTTCAGTCCCCCCGGATTCGTTAAGTTTTCAGATACAAGAAAAAGAATTTCTCCTAAGGGGTTTAATTAATTTTTGAGTCCAGGACGTTTTGGATCTAAGTGGTACCTCTGTCTGATACCCTCGGCTCCCTCCCTAGTCTCTTTGGACAGGGCGTCCGGGGGAGAATAGGACTTCACGAAAGGTCGAGAACCGGGGATAGGACAATAGTGTCTCCCTCAAGAAGACCCTAGTGGAGTCATTCAGAGTCGAGGCCACTGATTCATCGGACTCGGTCCTGGTCTGATCGGAGACGAGAGTCACCCTTCGAGACCCGAAGAAGGTAGTCCACTGTGGTTCAGTCCTGGGTCCCAGACTCTCCGGCAAGTAGGTGCCTCACCAAAGGTGTCACCGATTCATGGACACGACAAGACCTCCCTCGACAGGGGACTCCGGGGCCGAGGTCCCGGAACTCAGAACGTGTCGGGTCCGCCTGGGTCCAGGTTGAGTGGAGCTAAGGTCCCCAATTTCTCGTCACACTTGACCGGATCCGTAACAAAGGACGGGCTCTAGACGTCGTCCTCACTCATCACCGGTTACTATCGTAGACGTCCACACCAGTGTCTCTAACAGGTCCTGACCAGTAGAGAGAGGAGGTGGTAACGTGAGGTGGTGAAGGCCAGGGGGTCTGACCTTTGGCTCTTGCACTGAACCCAGGGTGACCGGTACCTTCCAACAAAAGGACGTCAGTGTGTCTCTACTTAACCATTAAACCTGGGGAACCGGTGTTGAGTCTCATTGTTTTCCTTCATAGTGTTTTGACTTCATTCACTTTTAATCTAAACCTCCTCTTACTTTCGGTGAGTAGTTCCTTACCCCCAGTCTTTTCCCACTCCCCTCTCGTGTCCAGGAATCACGGGTACCTGTAGATCTTTTGCAAGTATTACATATTGTACCCACAGCAGTATAGAGGAAGTGACCTGGCTACACTCCAGAATTACTCTATAACGTTCATTTCGGGAACCGTGTTTTAGACTGTACATCATGTCTAAGTAGTTCATCATCTTTAATTTACAATATAAATCGGATCTAATTTAGGGTAAGTCCGAAAAGATGTTTTGGCTATAATATATACATTGTCTTTTTGAGGAATCACTATTACGTCGGTTCGTTGAAGACTTAATACTATTTACGATGAAACGTATAATAGTCCGAAGGGACCATCGAGTCGACCAATTCTTAGACGGACTTTACGTCTTCTGAGGCTAAACTAAGGACCCAGCTCTTCTAGGTGACCTCTTCCCTATCCGATCGGTGAGGTCATAAGAACCCACCGAGTCTACCATTTCTTAGGTGAACGTTATACCCTCTGGACCAAAGCTAAACCCTTCTACGGGACCTCTTCCCTTACCGATCTTCCCTATCCGATCGGTGAGGTCATAAGACCGGACCTCTTAAGGTACCTGTCTCCTCGGACCGTCCGATATCAGATATCCCAGTGTCTCTCAACCTGTACTTACTCACTGAAAGTGAAAGTAAAGGAACGTATAATAGAGTAGAAGTGTCCTAAAGAACTCCGGGTCCACGTCACACTCGGTCAACGGGGAACCAAGAGACTCCACCCCGACCTCTTTCTTGGGGGATCAGGATGACGGTTACCTCAACTCCAGTCAGGGTGAGTGGTCAAACACGTTACTTCCGATGGAAGAAGTCCCGTGCGTCTTTACACACCTGGCCTCGGACTTTCACGTTCGACTACCACTTCCCGACGGGGGCGGAGTGTTACTCGGCGACCCTCGACTACAGTAACCACACCACGAGGCGTAACAAAGAGCGACGGACCTTCAGCGTCGAGAACTAGGGGTCCGGACGACACCTCTCTTTCTTTAGGACCTCTGATCCATTTACACTGTTGCAGTCATTTTCGTCTCTGGGACTTCAGTCTCTACGTCCCAAGTTTAGGAACCGAGTTGAATGATCGACACGACAGAGTTCGTTCATCGAATTGGTGAGTAGGAGTCAAGGGAGAAGGAGTCTTATTGGTGGGAGGAACGTCCCAACACTTTTCGTTTACTCCATTACATGTATTATAAGAGTCGGGGCACAGTCTGTGTATCATTCAGGGACAATGATGATAATTATTCTTGTTACGAACAAGAGTAACAACTGGAGGAAAAGACCAGGGTTAAGTTTTCGTTACTTATTTTAGGTCTTAAAACGAGTGGGGATGAGTAAAAATAGATTCTTGTGTTACTAGTAAAAATCTCGATTAAAACTTCAGTGACTAACTCAGGTTAAGAAAACAAAATGTTCACTCTTCTCACTCCACGTCTCTCGTCGAGTGAGCTCTGACGCACACCGAAAGTGGATTTCCGAGTAATTTGGGTCTCATGGTACGTCGGGTCTTTTTGGGATGTTCCTCCCCCGGACACTCATAATTCTGTAAGAGGGTCCGTTAAGAGTGAAATATTGTTCTTAAACATTTGTACGATTGTCTCCGATTCGGAAGACATAGGAGACGAAGACGGACAAAGGGACGAACCACAGACGGAGACAGGGAAAATCAACCTAAGGGACTGACACGACACGAGACGACATGATTCAGCGAGTCAGTACAGACTCAGAAACACTGGGACACCTGACCCCAGGTACCCCTAAGAGATCCGTTCTTGTTTTATCACCCAACCATACGAGAGGAGGTCCCCTAGAAGGGTTGGGTCCCTAGATTGGGTCCAGAGGCCGTAAATCCACCTAAGAAATGGTAGACTCGGTGGTCCCTTCGGGAACGTATGGTCTCGCCCATCAGATAGGGAAGAGGTCCCCTCGAAGACTGGGTCCTTAACTTGGGTCCAGAGGACGTAACATCAACCTAAGGAATAGTCGACTCGATGGTCCCTTTGGGACCAAAGGGACTGAGGACGGAGGGAAGAGAGGATGAATCGAAACTCCGATACTGTGGGAGTACGAAAGGGCCCAACAGATAGTCTACTTGGTGTTGGGTCATTTTTATCAGTACAATCCTACTACGACCCCATTCTCATATTTAGATAAATTGGTGGTAGTGGTGGAATGGTGGCAGTAGTGTTGATACTGGTTAAATGGTGGTTGTTGGGTCAGCTAACAGTGAGGTATCGGTGTGGGGGTCGTGGTGTGGTGGTGACGTGGGTAGTGGTGAAGGGTGGTATTGGGTGGAGATAGTAGAGGAGACGACGGTCGTGGTTGATAATGGAAAGGGTGGTCTCAGTGTGTTTGTGATGGAGGGGATGGTGGTCGTGGTCGCTGGTCGAGAGTGTGATCGAGGAGGTAGTAGTCGTGATAGGTAAATGATAAGGGGGTTGTATCGGGATGTTGGTGGTGGAGGTGGTGATAATCGTAGGGGATTGTGGACGTTGGTAGCAACGAGTAGTAGTGGAGACGATGGTAGGACGAACAAAATTACTTTCGTATTACTATCTCTTCGATGACTCTCGGGTCATTCAGGACACCTCTCGACCGAACCGAGTGGAACAGGGTACCAACGTCCGACGAGAATAGGTGAACCGATGACCTTTACGACAGAACTTGACAACGAGACTCGAGGGAGAGACTTAGACAGAAGGTCTGTCTTTTACTACTACCCGCAAAACAACCGAATTCTTAGACATTTCTCACCGTAAAGGAAGATGAGGTGGACACACGAAGGGGTGCAAACAGAAAGGACGAGGGAGGGGAGACCATAGAGAACCTGGTCGACGTCCTCAAGGGGCAAGAGCAAATAGAGAACATGGTCCTCCGGGTCTGTCCCCATATAGACCGTCCGAGCTCACCCTTCACTTAACGCCCCCCTCAGACGGTCAACCTCTTCGGGTCTATGTACAGATTCGGAGATCGAAGGCCCCGGAGTTCTCTGGGAGTCTCTATAATGGAGCTACTGTGACCTTCTGAGACCTTCCTCCAGGTATAGGTTGAAGTCTAAGTCCGGGATGTGTACAGAACCTGAAATTCAACAATCTACAAGTACCTGGAAAGACTATTATATTTCTCTCTCTCGTACACACCGACCCTAAGTATACACACTTTCTTTAATCCCCCATCTTAAAAAACCACTTTTTATTTACAGGTTTCTCGTCTTCGTTCTTGACACCGAGAAAGTTCGGCCGACCCAGACCGTGTGAGCTAGTCTCTTCCGAACCGTGAGACAACAAAAAGAATAATGATGAACAAAACAGTTGTGTCCTCTCCTAGAGGATGAACCAAGAGGAACCGGAGAGTCCAAAATAGACCCGAAGACTCTGACACAGAGATCTTGGAGAGAGTCTGTGTCGACCTGACCGGACGTGTATATACCGTACAGATATCTTCCTATGTCCTCTTTGATGTTCCTGACAACAAACGGATAACCCTCCCCTCGAATCTTTACCTATATCCTTACACTAAAAAGACGACAAACGACCAAATATGGAATGTTTGAAACTTGATAATGGGTACTTCTTAGAGCAATACGTTTTTTCCTTCGATAACGAAGAGTGAGAATGGTTTTTTCTAAGAAGTACTCTTTACTTTTCCCTTAAAAAGAATAATAAACTTCTACTATATTAAAAATGGACTTTTTACACTTAGATGACTTTTTACTAATATCCTCTGTTCTGCTAAATCACTCTAATAGAACAAATTACGTAAGGGTCATTTTTATGATCGTTTAAAAAGGAGACTTTGACTTTTTCGACTAAGATTATAAGTTTTCATTTAAAGATTTTCTAGATTTTATACTAGATTTTTTTAGATTTCAACTTACTAGATTTTTTTTTAGAGAGTAATCTTTACATCATACCGGTCCGAAGGATCTATAATTTTATATAATACTGTCATGACATTAAATTTTTCATCCATCTGGTTTTACATACATAATTTATACATGATTTACACCGTTAATTCATCCTTTCTATTCTTAAGTAATCATTTACCAAACCCCTATTAATCGAAGGGTTTTATTTCAAACAAACACTGAAACGTGTTATATGAAGTTACTTAAGGTCTACCTAGTTTTGAGATTTACATTTTTTAATTTAGGATTTTCATGATCTTCTATTCTTTGAATAAAAACTCAGTCGTACCTCTCCCGGAAATTTCTATAATGTGTTTGAGGTCTTCGGTATTTCTTTTCTAACTATTTAAACTAAGGTATTGTTAAAAATGTACCCTTTTGAATATTTGTTTCAATTTTCTATATGTTGTTCAACCCCTTTTAGAAACTTTGAGTATAGTGTTTCCCAATGAAAGGAACTACATTTTCCAAGAGTGTTTGATTTGTTATTTTCCTGTTGTTTAGTTATCTTTTTATCTACTTCCCATATTACCCATTAAGTGTCTTTTCCTTCAAGTTTACAGAGAATTTTCACTTTTCTACAGGTCGGAGTAAATTATGTTTATGTTTTATTTTGACGGGACCCTAAATATATAAAAAGTGGATAGTTTAACCGTTTGTATTTTATCAAAGTGTTGAGAGGCTCAATCACTGTCAAACCCCTTTATCAACGAGAGAGTCACACGACCATCCTCACATTTAACCACGTAGAAATATCTCCCGTTAATTCATCATAGATGGTTTTGAAATGTACGAATATGAAAACTTAATCGGTAAGATGAAGATCTATAAAATAGTACGTTTATTGGTTTACATATTTTACTTTAAACCTCTTCATATAGGTAACGTAACCTTCAATGTTGTCGTTTTAAAACCTTTGATGGATTTACAAATGTCTATTCCGTGACCTATCTATCTAATACCCTATGCTTAAATTATCTTATGATATGTTCGTACTTTTTCTTACTTCGTCGAGACATATTTGACTATACCTTGTTAGAGGTTCGATGTGACAATTCACTTTATTCGTTCCATATCTTGTCACACTTGTCATCCGATGGAAAGATCTTTTCCCACACACACACACACACACACCGTTTATCTATACTGAAACGAACATAAATGTATCTTATAAAGACTTTTCAATAACGAAGATTATTGATATTTCAATAACTAAAATATCCTTTTAAGTTACGGACCCTCATTCCTCCCGAAAAAAGAAATATGAGAAATCATAGAAACATGGTGTCTTTATAATATACAATTATTAAGTTTTTTTTATTGTTTTTGAATGTTGTCATTCTGTTCGTCTACCCTTCTGGAAAGTGGTGACACTCGGGTGACGGACCTTCCCGTTGTCATGTCAGTACCCGCCCGAGGTAAAAACCCTAAGATGAAAACTGTAATCGTTTTTCTTAGAAGAGAAAGTAGTTAGTTAAGGGTACCTCAAAGTGTTTATGGGGAGAAACCGTCACAAAGTCAACCCGGTGAATTTTTTATAAAATTTTTAAATAAACGTGACCCAGAATCAGTACCTAAAAACTAGAAGGAACGTCGTACATCCTAAAAAAAAAAAGAATTTCAACACCGTACACCCTAGATCAAGGGTCCGTTCCCTAGTTTGGGTCCGGAGACCGTAATCCTTGAGTCTCAAAATCGGTGACCTGGTGGTACACCTCCACCCGGTGAAAACCTCCTCGAACACCACTCTACCTATGACAACATAAAACCACCCTTTACACTCCTACCTCCCTCCCTCCTCCCTAGTATTTCCAGGTAGGACGAAGGAGGACGTGGGTGTGGAAAGTTACGGGGTAGGAGACCGTCTTTTTGTTTGGAAGTTGACCACACATGGGTTCTTCCAAAGTGATTAAGTATACACTGTGTAAATAAATAACTCGTGATAACACTAAGGTCTTGACAGAATCCGTGACCATTATGTTATTATTTAATCGACCCGCACAAGAACGGTGGTTCCTCGAATATAAGGTCGTCCCCGTTTGTCTGTCATAATTCACGTATATGGTGATTAATAAATAAACGACAACACTGTTCACGATATTTCCTCTTCAAAACTCAAGATCCTGGACCTAAACCTCCAGTCCCTTTCGAAGGACTCTTTCACTATGAATTCAAGGTTTTAACCTTCCTATTTATCCTCACTCGATCCGGTACCCTGTTCCCCTCTCCACCCTCCTCCCTCTTGTCGTACACGTTTCCGGGATTCCGTCACTCGCTAATTTCCTTACGGTACTGTGACCTCGTGTCTAATATTGCCCTTTTTCAGTCCCTTCCCGAGGAGAACTTCTTAACTCAATTCCTAAAAATTAAAATAGGAGTCTAGTGACCTCTCGATGACTTACCGTATTGTTAGTCTAAACGTAAAGTTTTTAAGGTATAACCGAGTTATCTCTCTTATTTAATAAACCCACCCCCCTCACCCGTTTCCACCTTCTCTCTCCTGGTTATTCCTTGTTGACACTACTAAGTTCCCTCTCCACTACCACCGGACTAGTCCCCTCACAACCACTCCTATCTCCACCTGTCTAAACTGTCTTCACATCCTCCAATTTAACCTTTCTATACGATTATCTGTCCTATACCTTCCGTTTCTTCTTTTATATAATTTGTACTTGGTCCAAGTTTATTTAATATGACCAAGTAACGAATGTTTCGTGAAAGTGTCTATAGTGGAGTATACTAGACTTGGAGTCAGAACATTTGAGTCATTTCTTTCACTTCAGCGAGTCAGTACAGGTTGAGAAACGTTGGGGTACCTGTCATCGGACGTGGTCCGAGGAGTCAGGTACCCTAAAAGATCCGGTCTCATGACCTCACCCAACGGTAAAGGAAGAGGTCCCTTAGAAGGGCTGGGTCCCTAACTTGGGTCCAGAGGGTGTAATATCTGTCTACGAAATGGTAGACTCGGTGGTCCCTTCAGATTTTTGAACCATTCCCGCTAGTAATAAGGTTAAAATAACCACTCTTTTGTCCAAGTCCCTCATTTGTATAAATAAAAATACTTACTTAATTACCTATTTATCTAATGGTAAACGGAAAAAACCTTTCTTAAACTGCCGATTGTAGAACAAAGTCTTCTCGTATAAGTCAAGTCAAGTCAGCGAGTCAGCACAGGCTGAGAAACTCTGGGGTGCTTAACATCGTGCGGTCCGGAGGGACAGGTAGTGGTTGAGGGCCTCAGGTGAGTCTGAGTGCAGGTAGTTCAGCCACTACGGTAGGTCGGTAGAGTAGGAGACAGCAGGGGACGAGGAGGACGGGGGTTAGGGAGGGTTGTAGTCTCAGAAAAGGTTACTCAGTTGAGAAGCGTACTCCACCGGTTTCATGACCTCAAAGTCGAAATCGTAGTAAGGAAGGTTTCTTGTGGATCTTGACTAGAGGAAATCTTACCTGACCAACCTACAGGAACGTCAGGTTCCCTGAGAGTTCTCAGAAGAGGTTGTGGTGTCAAGTTTTCGTAGTTAAGAAGCCGAGAGTCGGAAGAAGTGTCAGGTTGAGAGTGTAGGTATGTACTGATGACCTTTTTGGTATCGGAACTGATCTGCCTGGAAACAACCGTTTCATTATAGAGACGAAAACTTATATAATAGATCCAACCAGTATTGAAAAAAAGGTTCCTCATTCGCAGAAAATTAAAACACCGACGTCAGTGGTAGACGTCACTAAAACCTCGGGGGGTTTTATTTCAGACTATGACAAAGGTGACAAAGGAGTAGATAAAGGGTACTTCTCGTATAATTTTGTCACATTTTCTACTTTCTACCAATCTCTACCTCTGTTTTGTTTCTACTCCGATTTTTACGTGTAGTTTGGATGGACAGGTGTGTGATCTTGAAGTAGAGATTCGGAGGGTCATAGACTCCGAAAGGGTCCCAGAGTGTCAAATACTATTTCTAACTTAAAGTGATCCCAAAAGGTCGAGTCTAGGATATGTACACTCAAGTATAATCAGACGTTAGGTTTGGTGGTGAAGAGCTCTTCCTCCCAGGGACATAAGTTAGAATTTTTTTTTTTTGTTTTTTTGAGAGTTCCTAAAGTTGAAGATTTATATCGTCTTATCGAACTATGGTAACAGGGACAACTTTTATTGATCTTTATACTTATTTTATAGAGTTTAAAGACACACTCCATAGTTTCCGTCGTTTCTAAACTCCCTGGGACCCCTCTTCTCTTCGTGTCTCTCCATTCGGACTGTCTTATGGTGAAAAGGAAAACCCTGTACACGACTACGTGTTAACCGTCTGCTGTCGGACTCCTAGACAATTCGAGAGACCGTCAGAATGTCCCGACTTCCTATGTTTGATCTCAAGGTCCCGGTAGTTCCTACTTCCTGGGGTTACTTGTGAGATCCAAAAGTCACCCCTTGGGACTTATCGACATGGGGTCCTCATTTCCATTTCTGAAATGTTTGTGACTTCGGACTAAAACTAACAAAAATCCGAGAGTAAGTTTCTTTTAAAAACAAAGACGACTGTAACATAATCCACGACAATAATAGTAACAAATAGATTATTTCAAAATTTACTACCTCGTCGTATCTAACCAAATTTCTTAAAAATAACACTATCTTTTGTATATAGTATTTTAAATAGTAGAATTGGTAAAAATTTACATGTCAAGTCATCATAAATCATATGAATGTAACACTTTCTCATATGTAACAACACTTTCTCAAGGGGTCTTGTAAAAGTAGAACGTTTTGACTTTGAGATATGGGTAATTCGGGTTGAGAAGAAACGAGGGAAGGGAGTCGGAGACCACTGTTAGTGAGATGAAAGACATAGTAATTAAACTGATTAAATCTATAAAATAGAAGTGTATTCGTTTCAATATAATATAGGTAGGAAAATACTGACCGAATAAAGTGTATCGTATTACGGGAGTTTAAAGTAGGTACAACGTCATACACTCTCTTAGAAAGGAAAGATTTCCGACGTATCGTAAGGTAACATACATACATGGGGTAAAACTAATAAGTAAGGAGACATATCTGTGAATCCAGGTGAGGTGGAGAACCGATAACATTTATCACGGTACTTGCATTCACACCTTTTTAGGGAAGTTTTGGAACGATAATTAAGAAAACCTATATATGGGTCTCCACCCTAACGACCTAGTATACCATCAAGATAAAATTAAAAAATCACCTGATGGTCTGACAAAAGACTTTACTAACGTAAAATGTTAGGGAGGTTGTTACGTCCACAAGATTGAAGAGGTGTAAGGGTAGTTATGATAAAAGACAAAAGACCCAATCGGTAGGATTATCCACACTCCGTTGTCAAAGAGAAAAGAAAGAAGACGAAAAAAAAAAAAAAAACGACTCGGTCCCCAGTACACCCTAGAATCAAGGGATTGGTCCCTAGGTTGGAACGGGGGACGTCACCTTGACCTCAGAATTGGTACCCTGACAATAAAAAGACCAAGACTGACATGTCTTCAAGTGAGAGTACTCCTTTCCTAAGGACCAAACACTAGGGACGTACACATCCAGACGGAGTCTTGTGACGTGAGACGAAAGAAAGTCCTACTCCCTATTTCTTTTGAAGATTCAATTTCTTCTATCAGTACCTATTCGGTAAAATAATTTTAATCTTTCCGAATAAAGGAGGGGTAGGACCGTCGAGGTACAGGGGGAGACCGACAAAGTCCCGAAACGAGACGTAGTCCCAGGGTCTAGACCGACCCACGGAGAGTCCCTGGGACTCCGAGTTCTGGGAGGAAGAACGACTGGTCCACCACCCGGCTCCACCTGTGGAGGTCCGAGGGGGAGGGGTGACGGGACTCAAATTCGGTAACAACAGTATCCCAAAGAAAGTGCACACCGACTGACCAGTTAAAGAGCAGCATCTCAACTTTACACGTGTCCCGTCTGTCTATATCGCACAAACGTTGGGACTTAACTGGGATCCAGACTCCCGGAACCCATGTCCCTGTCTCCTCATTATCCCCGACCACCCAGAAGCACTCCCCCCTGTCAGCTTTCGTCGGTAGGTACAACCACCCCCAGCCCCACCCCTCTGAAAGTGGTCCTCCCCTTCTTAGGCAAAATTGTCTTCGTTTTCGTCTTCCTTCGGGTGAAGGGACTAAAGGTCCGACACCCGGAAGAGAAAAGAGTCACCGTCCAAGACCCTAGTCTGGGACACTCTTCCTGTCTTCCCCCACGACAGTCCGTACCAGTCGTCAGGGTCTCCGCCCACGACACTGCAGGAGTAAAACCTCTTCTCCTAGGACTCCAGATCCCTCAAAGTCGATCCTTTACCACCTCTGAGAGGTCCAACTAGGGATCTACGTGGACGTAAACCCCCTAGGTTTACGTCTTCCAACTCCCGACCTTGGTTCGGCCGGACAAGGGGAGTCGAAGGGGTATTCAGTAAAAGATACCTGTCTGTGGACCCAGGATCGTTACGACGTCCTCAGGTCGGTCGTCCGGTCGTGCACCGACTGCCCCCCGAGCGTAAGACCGTCCCAAAGGTCGTCTGGAGGATCACAGTGACTTTCGGGAGGATCCCTTCCGGACCACGGGTCGCCCGTGAAATTACGTCTTTTTTCTCGTACAAACTCCGTCGATTTGAAGGTTTTAGACTCCACCTTGGCCCGCCCCCCCACCCCCGCCACCACGAGTCCGGACGGTGGTTTTCCAGAGACCGTAGTCGACCGGGCCGGTCAGAACGCTCTCGTGTCGGGTCTGGAGTCAGGGTCACGGTAGAACAGAGTCGTTGAGTTCCGGCGGGTCAGACGAAGCCCGGGACCTGTACCGTTCAGTCACAGGGGATGGGTGGGACCGGTACGGGTCTCGACCTTAGGACTGACTCCCCTACCCGGGGGCAGTTTCCCGACTCTTGTTCTCATACACACTCAGAGGGACCACCTCCCCCTAGGGTCGGGGGTTTTGACTCACCGGGAAGGTCTTCGTAGTTCCCGTGTCCCCTGGTCCTCACTGAGCGCACCGGGTGCGACCCTACGGTGGGAGATTCGGAGTTCGGAACCCAAACTCTGACCTCCTAACCTAGGGGTTCGTACTTGACGTCGACTTGATACTAAGTCGGGTTCGAAGTCGTGACCGAAGGTCCTTATCAAGGTCTTATTAGGTACCACTTTGGTCCGTGTGTAAGTAAGATGACTTCGACCAAAGGGGTCGGACCCGTACTCCCAAACCCCTGAGACGGGTCACTCCATTACAAAGTCGTACCAACACAAAAAAATGTAACAAACATCCTAAAATAATAAAAAAATAGGATAAAAATTTAACTTCATATCAACTAAGTGTCACAGTACTATCAAAGACCACATATCGTTTCACCGACTCAACATATACGAAAAGAACACTCCTTACGATAACCATTCTTCGCCTATAACTCAACAACTTCAGGAACAACGAAGACATTACGTAATGACCCGATGAAGTGTAATGACCCGATAAAACTTACTTGTTATTACTCTATCTAGTTCTGTCAATACACCATAAGAGTCGGTAAAATGGTACTTTACAGACACCTGTGTGTCAGTTGGGATATACATCACATCGTTAACCAACACTTATACCTTGAAGTTTTACTGGGTTCAGTCAATACTTGTGTTAGTTGTACTTCAGGTTATATATTTTAAAGTTGAAATGTATAACGAAGTTTATAATTGAACTGTTTTTATAAATGGTGTTCCATACAATTCATAACACAAGGACTAAGTAAATTTTACTAATTTTATCTTCTACAAAGACCTTACGTGCTATTTTTGACAAAAGTTTGTCATCACAAATACAAACAATTTCTGATGTGTCGTAATGTCCCACGTATTAGAGAATATACCGTTTTTCATAGTTATGTCATTCCTTCTTTTTTATTTCTGAATCAATTAACATTACTGTTTATGTAAAATGAGGGACCACAACGACAATATAAAAAACGAAAACCTAGAACTAATAAAACTTAGACTTGAAAGTTATAAACACACACATATTCATTAGAGTATTTAGTAAGAACCCTCAAACAAAGATAATGATTTGAGAACATATCTTAAGATTAATATTTTTTTGATTTATATTGTTTTGGTTAGTTTGTTTTAGTTTAGTTTATTATTGTCATTGCTGTTGTTGTTTCTGTATTTGAAGAGTACGGGGAGTTTACCCTATTGACTTGTATTAAATTTTTGGGAAACCTCTACAATGAATAATTTAGTCCCATTCCCTACTAAGTCTCAACAAGAAAAAACACTGTGACACACCTATACTTACCAGGATTTATCCTTGAAATTAAAACAAAGTCTATACGTCAGACAATAATACCCCTTCTTTCGTTCTCTCACTCTTTTTTTTCCCTCGTAGTCCTGTTCTATAGTTTCTTGTCAATAACAGGTAAACGGTCCTCGGTTCTATTCTCTTAGAGACTACAAGATGGTGTTAGTTATAAAAACACCACCATACTGTCCGTGTCTAACGTGTGTGTAATCTCTACAAGTTGTTGAAAAATTCATTTTACATTATAAGTAGTTTCACTAGAAAGTTATCGAATTACAGAAAGGTAGTGGAAGAACCCATATCCTCAAACCCGTTTTAACTCAACGACCCCTTCGAACAAAGAAAAGTGTAGATGTGACTAAAAGGGTCATTGATTTGAGTACATTGATCCTCCTAACAGAATCTGTTGGGATTAAACCAAAGAAACCAATGGAACATAAATATAAAATGTCTATCTCATTTGTACTTTTCCAAAGGACTAAAACTAGGACTTAAAACTCATAATATCGATCGATTAACAATCCAAGTCTATACCTTTAGTCTAAACGTTACCCTCTTGTCCGTTTTCATCTCATAACCGGGACAAGACCTGTCAATAATGGTGACTAAACCTACCGATACCTTCTACTATTGATCACCAATCGTCTCTGGACACTGGTCTCGCCTATAATTGCTCCGGAAACATTATAATACATCTTAATATGCACTCCAGTTACCCTAGCCCTCCTACATATAAAAAATTAAAAATAAAAAATTCCTGAAGTAGACAAAACTTGTTCGAGATTTTTAGAACTCCGTCATCTCTTCGTCAGTACATCTACCTTTCTAGTCTACCTGACACTAACTCAGAACCGAAACAAAAATGTAAAGACTCTGAGGTAAAGAATAAACTTTTTATTTCTACTTATTATATCAGATGTCATGGTCTTACATCAGACTTAATTTACAATACTACATATACACTCACGAAAACATTTTAACGATTCTCGATACTTTTACTGTAAATTATCATAAAGGTGGGTCGGAGAGGAGAGAGTACGTAAAGAAAGAGGATAAATACAGTCAAGATCTATCACATTACTGGCATAAACCCCTATTTTTTCACTCGGATTTTACTTTAGCTAAATAAGAAGAGACACCCTTCAAGACGTACGAAGGGAATCACAAAGGTAAAGGAAGTCTAAATCTCAAACACATCTACTTTTTACACACCTACTCTTTTACTTAAAAAAATACTTCTACGATAAACTTATTGAAATATGTATGTCTGACTTTTACATCGTTTACTAGTTAAAATACTTAAACAACAAATTCGTATATACGTATATTGTATATATTATATGTAGTAGATTTTCTCCTCTCTTTCTGTTTTCCATTTCATTACTCGTCTTTACCGTCACTTCCGTAGACGAGATGGACAAGGACCTAATTATAAGTCCCGTCAAACCGTGGTCCCCCAACCGCAAAAATCCCACACACTCGTTCTTTGTCGTCTTGTCCTTACTTGTTCCTTCGGCAAAGTGTATATGTAACTAACCAATCACAAGGAACAGTCGATAGGATAACCCGTGCACTGACGGTCGGAAAATAGATCACGAACGTCTGTCGAATAGTATTAAACGTCGAAAAACGAAATTCCATAGAAGGGGGTGTAGGGATTCGACGTACACAAGGTGGTCTATTTTGGAGGAATTGTTTGAAGTACTACCTGTCTAGGTCATAACGGGTACAATTGTTCTTTATGGTAAAATATGAATGTATAAGACATGTATCCCCGAAGGGACCACCGAGTCACCATTTGTTAGGTGGACGGTTGCATCCTCTGTACCCAAACTAGGGACACAACCTTTTTCAGGCACCTCTTCCTTTACCGTTGGGTGAGGTCATAAGAATGGACCCTTTATTGGGTCTGTCTCCTCGGACCACCCAATGTCAAGTCCCCCAACGTTTCTCAACCTGTCCTCAATCACTGATTTGTTGTGGTTCAAGACATGTATCTATATATTGAAGATACAAATGTATAAAACATGTATCTGTGTGTATTTCAGAAGTTGTGAGTCTCTGTATATGGAAATAAATGTCTGGACCCTTTTACTGTTGGTAATGTAATCCTTTACCACTCCCTCTCACTTGGGTTGTATATTAAGACCTCAAGAGAGGTCTGGGAAGATACTCTGATCCGTTAAACTTGACAGTATAATTATTAACTGGTACAAGACTATAATATTTCTCCACACCTTCTAGTCTACTAGAGGAGATGAACACACGACTTTAAAAATGGTGATACCGATCCACAGTTTACCACCTGAAAGAAACGAGTAGGGTGAGGGACGACATGTAATCTATCACTTTCACTTTCAACGAGTTGACACAGACTGAGAAACGCTGGGGTACCTAATATTTCAGGTACCTTAAAAGATCCGGTCTTATGACCTCACCCATCGGAAAGGGAAGAGGTCCCCTAGAAGGATTGGGTCCTTAACTTGGGTCCAGAGGACGTAACATCCGCCTGAGAAATGGTCGACTCAGTGTTCCCTTCGGGTTCTTATGACCCCACCCATAGGATAGGGAAGAGGTCACCTAGAAGGACTGGGTCCTTAGCTTGGTCCCCGAGGACGTAACGTCCACCTAAGAAATGATTGTCTCATAAAAAGTTTATCAAACTGAACACTAAGTATCTTTCTTAAAACATAGTACTGGGTTATGTACATTCGGATTTATGTTTATGTATTACATTAAAATAAATAAATTTTTTTAAAATATATAAATAAAAAACGACGTGACTCCAAAGGAACGACGTGTACTCAAAAGGGATCAACGTAACTCGTTCCTGATGAAAGATCAGTATCCCACGTCCGAAGAGTAAACACCACCGAAGAGAACAACGTCCCGTACCCGAAATCCCACACGTCCCAAGTTATCAACTCCGCGTGTCCGAATCAACCGTGTGGTCCAATCAACCGTGTACCTGAATCAACGGGGTACCGTACACCGACGACGACGATACAGCGAAGTCAACACAGGCTGAGACACGCTGGGGTATCTACCGTCGGGTGGTCCGAGGGGACAGGAACCCTAAGATATCCGTTCTTATGACCTCACCCAACGGTAAAGGAAGAGGTTACGTACTTTTACCTTTCACTTTCACTTCAACGAGTCAATACAGGCTGAGGGTCGCTGGGGTACCTGACGTCGGATGGTCCGAGGAGGTAGGTACCCTAAAAGGTCCGTTCTCATGACCTCACCCAACGGTAACGGAAGAGGGCACCGTACACCTTAGAAGGGGTTTAGTCCTTTACCTCCCTTGGTCGGACGTACCCGTCCGTCTGAGATTTAGTGACCTAGGGACCCCTTCAAGATATTGTATTAAAATTTTTACTAAAAGTACTAGGTGAGTTATCAACGTTTCGTCAAAATTTTTGGAAATAATTAACTGTTGACCACTCGACTCTTGAACCCCGAGTAAAAGAATACTAGTCAATACAAAAGGTGACTTTTGTTCTGTTTCCAGTCTTACCGGTTCTGGCTAAAGGAGGAAATAGATATGTAAATTCTAAAGACTCTGAAGGACACCCTAGTTCTTCAGAGTAACCAGAGTAGTATCGGGTAAACTTCTATTTTCTTATTCTATTTCGTTAACTCGGTCTATCCAAATATTTGGAGAACCTCTTTTCCGTTATTCGAAAGAAAGGACTGTCTTGAGGGAGAAGAGGAGAAGGAGGAAAAGGTACAATGTGCCTACAACCACAATATAATTTTCTTCCCCAGTAAAAGAGAGATATTCCCTTTTTGAAATATTTCAATAAGATTACATCCTCAATCTTCAAGAAGTACTTTCGAAGAGAGACACAGACACAATCTGATAAACTAGAGGTACAATACTTCATACGACACAACGGTCATTTTAGAGTCTAAAACGGTCTAAGGAAAGTCAAGTCAGTGAGCCAGTACAGACTGAGAAACGCTGGGGTACCTGACGTCGTACGGTCTGAAGGGACAGGTAGTGGTTCAGGACCTTGAATGAGTTTGAACACAGGTAGCTTGACCACTACGGTAGGTTGATATAGCAGGAGACAGTAGGGGAAGAGGAGTAGGACGGAAGTTAGAAAGGGTCGTAGTCCCAGAAAAGTTTACTCAGTCGAGAAACGTAGTCCACCGGTTTCATAACCTCCAAGTCGAAGTCGTAGTCAGGAAGGTTACTTATAAGTCCTGACTAAAGGAAATCCTAACTGACCAACCTAGAGGAACGTCAGGTTCTCTGAGAGTTCTCCGAAGAGGTTGTGGTGTCAAGTTTTCGTAGTTAAGAAGACCCGAATCGAAAGAAATATCAGGTTGAGAGAGATCTGTAGACTTCAAAACAATTCACTGATTCCAGTTCAGTCCAGTACCGTTTAAGTCTATGTCTTGGTCACAAAGTCGAGTAAATTGAGGTCCTAGGGAAACTACTATGACATAAGGAAGTACAACCATTTTACGACCTGGTCCTCACATTATATTACGGAGTCTCTCAGTATCAGACACGGTAAAAATGAGACCCACGAGGTGAAGTGGGGATTTAGTCCAGAGTTCACACTTCGTCTGTAGGAGACCTGTATTAGAATAAAAACATGAGGTCTTCAACGTAAACGTAGTGTAATAGGATGTTTTTGTTCGTGAACCTTACGTTTTATCGGTACTCTACTACTACCAAAAAATTTATTTACTCGACCGAATTATCTATTCCGTATATGAGGTTGTCATATCTACTATGTAGAAAAATTAGTAAGACGTAACAAAGTCGACCGACATTCTCTTGACGGTTTCTTTGACCTCCTTAATCCAAAGTACTTAGTAAGTAATCTAAGTCAAATTGTCAGAGTAATAAATATCACGAAGTCCAATCAGACACCACGACGGATAAACGGAATTATTCATACCCTTATTACTGAACCGTCACATAGACAAACGTAATCACACACAATAACAAATAACTTTATTTCGGGTTCCCTAAAAGTCTTTATACGGAGAAATTTTTATCAGTAACGACTTTTTATAACGTAAAGTATGAAACCCCGGATTTTTAAAATAACATACTTTATAAAATAGGAAATAACTTATACTAATTATGTCTCGACATAAGTATAAATCGCATAGTAACAAATAACAAACCGATTACGTACCACCCTAACATCTTTAGAAAGATTCGGACCAAATAGAACCTTAAATTTTAACATATATTTTTCCGTTTGATTTGATCAATCTAACATCATCCAAACACATGGTGTTGAGACGATAAACTTAAGGTTACTGCCCATAGATAAAATCCCTTTTTTCAAACGAAACATTAATATCGTTAATAAATCGTTTATAAATGTATCGATAATGAAGAGTTTAATAAACAATCTATTTCAAATATATATATATAAAACACAAGTTGCTCATTTTACATAGACTACCCGGTTAAGACTTCTTATGTCAAATAATGTATATACGTACTTCTCTCCATTAAAACCGAATATATATTTATATTCGAATATAAAACCGAATATATATTTTATATATATATATATAAAAAAATGAGTCACTATCGAAAAAACTCTATTCGATAGTTCAGGAGAGAGAGAGGGAAGAAGAATTACGGTCGTTTCTAGTAGAACCAAGGTCCCTACATGAAGAACCCTAAGAGGTTCATGAGGTAGTCGCAGAGGAGAGGGGTCCACTATGGAAACAAAAACAACCGTAGACATATTCTCTTAGGTCGTCGGACTGGACAGAAGGCAGGTTTGTCTGGCACCTCCAAACCGGGTCAGAACACGAAGGGAGGGAAAAGGTGCCATACCGTGACCCGTGTGAAGACTTGTTTTTAGAAGAACGGGAAGAGTTGTAGTGGGTAAAAATTTAGCAAGAAAAAGACACGCGCTGGCTCTTCAAGGGCGAGTGTTCGACTTGCAGGGCGAAAGACCGAATATAAAATCTATCTAGGAAATCTGAGATAATTATTAACGTATAATTTTCTTATCTCTTCTGACCCTCTCTTCCTTTTCCATAAATATACCTTCTCGTTCTTTATTATTTAGTAATTATTACTAGTCTTCTATAAAGATTATTAAAGAGATGATAGTCTAACTAACTGGAAAATTTTTTCGTTGAATTTATAGGTATAGAGACATGTCATTGCCAAGCCCCTAAGTAGACTTCAAGGAATCGGTGTGTCAAAAGGGTAGAGAAAGTCTACATTTCGTGGTACGAAGAGAAATTAGTGTGGACGGTAAAAATTAGTAGTTCGACACTAATCTGGTATCATGTCCGTTGAAATAGAATTAGACTTCACACTAGGTTTCAACGAAACACTCTGAAACGGTTGTCCATGAAGACGTCGAGTGGAATAAAACTTCTTTTAAGTGTCCAATAAATGTACTTTATTAAACACTAGAAACTGTAGTTGATCCGAGAGTTATGATAACTCTTTAGGAAGATATAAAGGGATCAGGGGAGTAAGGAGAAGAGGTGTCGTCGATGTATTTTAAAGGAATAGGAAAAGTTTGAAATCTGAAGAGATGGTGGAAGTAGTGAGAATTGTCTATTGGAGTAAAAGAAGCATAGTCTCTTTTGACTCTTGTAGTCTCCGTACGAAAGAGTAAGGGACAGTGACTGGTTGTCGAACTAGAAAATATCGGTAGGAAAATAGAGGGAGGACACTGTACTTTCTCCGTAGGAAAGAGGATATACTTCGACTAGTAAAGGAATCCTTTGTGAAGACGGAGAAGTCTGTAGAACGTATAGTTATGAGAGGAGAAAATATAAAATTCGGAGAGGACAAATTATGATATTGGAAGACATAATCAAGATATAATCAAAAGATAACAACATTGTCAAATGGTCGAATTTTATTGTATGTAAAAAATTCCTGAAATAAATAAAAAAATTATAAATAAAAAACATAGGTAAGTCGGTCAGCCACAGAAAACCAACCTCGTAAATTAGGTAAATGTAAATTTCATTAATAATTATATATACAAGGATAACGGTAAAAGAATTAACAAACCCCAACTAAAACATCTAGAAAAAAGAAGAGAACATAAAGAACTGATATATTCAGGGAAATTGTAAATGACATTTCGACCAAACCACCATGACTTAAGAGAATTGAAAACGAACAGACTCTTCAAAAAATAAAGAGGCAGTCAAAACTTGCTCTAGGAACGACCCATCTCATTAGAACCAACATCTAAAAAGGGAAAGTCATGAAATTTATATAGGACGGTAAGGGAAGACCGGACGTGTCAAAGACGACTTTCTAGTCGACAATTCATATGCCCCAAAGGGAATATACAATGAACAACGAAGAGGGAACGACGAAAATTATAAGAAAGAAACATAAATCAGAAACAATCAAAGTAATCATACACAGAACCGCACAAAGACGAACCTAAATGGGACATACCCTGAGAAACACGGAGAACCTAAACCAATAAAGGAAAGGTACTACCCCTTTAAAAGTTGATATTAGAGAAGTGTTTAAAAGAGTAAGGGAAAGAAAAAGAGAAGAAGAAGACCCTGACGATATTAAGTTTACAAACACGTAAACTATAACAGGGTCTCCAGAGACTCTGATAGGAGTCAAGAAAAGTAAGAAAAATGAAATAAGACGAGAAGTCTTCAATAAAGGTGGTAAAAAAGAAGGTTGAGTGACTGAACAAGACGAAGCCTATAAGACGATAAATAAGGAAGATCTCATAAAAATTAAAGCCATTATATGTAAATAAAAATTAAGAAGATCCAAAAACAATTAACTAAGAACGTAAAAGAGGTAAAACAAAAGTTCCAAAAACTAGTAGAAATGATAGTAATAAGACTTAAGAAAAAGTCCATCAAACGGATAAAGGAGAAGTAAATAAAACTGAAAACACAAAGATCAAACAAGGAAGTAAACACGTCATAAAGAGACGGAAAAGTAATGAAAAATTTTTTGAATAACAAAAACTCCAGAGGAAAAGAGTCGGAAGTTTCTTTCAACTTAAGAAAGGAACTTTTTACAACTTAAAAAAGGAACTTCGTCCAACTTAAGAAAGAAGGAATACCAAAGACGGAAGGATTCCAACCAGGTCACACTCGAAGGATATCTCACTCTAAACACGACACAAAAACAAACAAACAAAAAAGAGACTACCAGTTCCGACTCACTCCACCATTAGGACAGACGACTACTAAACCAAACATAAAAACAAAACAAACAACAAATCTACTCCGCAAGACGTGTCCCACGATGATCACAAACCCACTACGACCCAGATAAGTTCACCAAAGGAAACACACTCAAGAGTGATAGACTATGAGGGATCCCAATCAAGAGACCATCAGGTCCCAGAACCTCAGACACGAGGGTGAGGTTTCCGAGTCCCGAACTAGATACAGACTTCGTTCCAGGATCTCGTCGAGTAATGGTACACGTCGTCTGTGTCGTCCTGTACCGAAGAAAAAATTTTTATAAATATAAATAAATAAATAAACCGACATGGACCAGAAGTAATGTCGTACGTCCTAGAAAAGTCAACGTCGAACACTTGAGAATCAACGTCGTACACCCTAGTCCAGGGGACGTAACCCTCACACCTCAGAATCAGTGACCTGATGGTCCCTTTAGGGTGTTGTATGTCAATAATAGTGTAACGATAACACCCAGTCCTCAGACCCTCACCGATTTGAAATACTGAAAACCGAGTCTTAGAGAGTACACTAACGTTAGTTTTACAACCGGAGTCCACCGGAGTAGACTTTCAAATTACCTGACCTTTTAGATAAGATTCTACCGAATGTATGTACCGATAACCGACCTCCACAGTCAAGGAACGATCAACATTCTTCCTACTCACAAGGAACGGTGTACCTGGAGACGTTTCCCGACGAACTCTCAGGAGTTTTGTACTATATACCGAATGAGGTCTCGATCTCTAAGTTCTTTCGTTCCGTTTCAGTGGTACAAAAAAGAGTAAATCAATATCCTCAACGTGTGGTAATAAAGGTGTGAGAAGTCCTTCGGTAATGAACGTGTCCAGACATGATAAGTCACACACACACATTCTGTAATGTACTTATAGTCCTCCACCTCTAATAAACCTAGTAGAACCACCAACCGGTAGTATGGAAAGGTATTCGTAAGTTTGTGTAAATTAAAAGAGGGTTAAATTTGTTTGTTTCTTGTTTTTTGATTGGTTTGTTAGTATAGGTTATTTTAGAGAGACATTACATGTTGAAGAAGACCAGAACGGAAAAAAGAGGACAAAAAGGAGAAATATAAACTTTGAGAACTTTTTGAGAACAGATGTAAAGGACGACGACAAGGAAGTGAACTTAAGTGAAGAGTATGAAAGTAAGTGAAGAGTCAGAGAACGGTCTATCGTATGAAAGTAAAGTACTTTGATGAGAACAGTTCCAGGACTGAAGGAACAACGACTTAGGTTACCTGTGAAAAGTCAAGAAAAACAAAAATGAACTGGATAGTCATTGTTACCTGTGACAACTGGGTAACAGTGTGAGTGAGGAAAGACTTTTTAGAGAGAAGGGGTAACGAGACTATGTAGTGAGAGTAAAAAATAGGTCAAAGAGACAGAACGAGGAAGAGACAGAGGAAATTGGTTAACAATAGTAAAAAAAAATCTATTAGGAGTTTCAAAACACTATGTAGAAAAGAGTAAGATGTGTAAGAGACCCAACGACAAGTCGTGACAGTATCGAAATTCTTAATGGATACACAACGACTGAGAGTTTGGAAATAAAGGTCCGATGTTACGAGAAAATTGAGTTTGGGTTGTTGTTGTAATAGAGATAAACAAATAAGATATCAACAACAAATCAACGATTCAACACAGGGTAAGAAGACACTGGGATACTTGACATCGGACGGCACGAGGAGACAGGTACCCCAAGAGGTCCGTTCTTATGACCTCACCCAATGGTAAAGGAAGAGGTCCCCTCGAAGGACTGTCTATTTCTTAAGTGTAGAGGACGTAACCGTCCGTCCAAAAAATGGTGACTCAGTGGTCCCTACAGGGTGATATGTCAAGTTCTAGAAGGAAGGTTGAAAGATCGGGTAATACAAAGATTAGAGACACGTACCCTGGTAATAGATGGTCAACCACTTAAATCTTTCCAGTCGTGGTAATAGTGGGGAAAGGGAGAGAGAATGGAGGTAGTAGAGATGTTGATCGTTTAATACTACTAAGATAAAAAAAAAAAAAAACGACACGGTACATTGATTCGGGTACGTGGTTTTGAGGACTCTGGTTTGATGTCTCGGGAACTCGACGTTGACGACTCGAGTGCGTGGTGTTGACGACTTCGGGGTCACGGGATCTCGGACACGAGGTGTTACTCTTCGGCGACGTTACTCTTCGGACATGTGACGTTACTTCTCATAGGGGGTGAACGGTGTTGATCTCTTTCGGGAGTGTCGTTACTCCTGAGTCGTGTCAGTTTTTATTTTTATTTATTTAATGTTTTCCTCTTTCTATTTTTGAATTTTTTTATTGGATTACCACAGGGATCACGACTACTTCATCAAATCAAGACCTCCTGAAGAAAAAGGAGATTATACGTCTAGTCTCATACGAGGAAAAGGGAGTCCGAATGACGTCAAGGTTGAACTTAAAGATTCACCTTTCTTCCGTTACTCCATATCCACCCCTCTCATGAAGAAGGATTCATTCAATTTATAGACCCGAGATAAAGCACAGGGGCCCTAGTCCCTTCAATCTGTAAGGAGTTTGTGTGGACATGAATGATATTGGGTTTCTAATGAAACCTAATAACTATATTTAAGTTAAGTCTCGTTCTAAGAAGGAGAAAACCATGTATCACTCACCCGTGAGTAATCATGAAATCTTAAATGTTAAAAGACAAATGATGAAAAGAAACTTACTTGATAACTATCGAAACCTAAACACGTATGTGGTTTAATTTGTGTGAAGAAACACCCTGAAGTACACCTCCTACGACGAATAACGTCTCCTGTTATCAGAATTGTTAGACAAATGACTTTTACGTCCTCACTTAAAGAACACAAACAAAGGACGACATAGTATTTTCGGTCTCCCAATTGTGTTTCTCATTGAGTTATCCTCACTAAGATCCTGTGGTGAAATATATTGAGGTGTCCAACGATAAGTTTATTTAATATTTCACACACCCTCCTCTCACGTCCCTCCCTCACACGGAAAGTGTGCCACCTTAAGATTCACGGATCACGAGGACCTCAAAAGTCTATACTCACCGGAGTCCGTTTAGGAACTTCCTGATTTTGTCATACCAAGTGTATACATCTGAAAACCTCCAAGTCAAACTCAGGAGAAAAGTTAAAATATCACTATACTTTGACAAAATGAGAATCTAATAAAAAATATCAAATCCCGTACATTTCCTTTTCCATCTAACGAACGAGGATCCCGAGAAACAGAATTTAAACGAAAGACAATTTCTAACTTCCGTCCTGGTGTATCGTACTTTTGTCTATTCCACTGTCTGTATCAATTGTAAGACAAAACCTTCAAGTTCTCAGAGTAGTCACGGGACCCAACTTTCCTTCCGACCTGACAAGAGTATTAATAAGTAATGAAGTAAGTTGTGTATAAATGAGTAATTGTAATGTATACCATATTTCTTGTGTTGCATATACGAGGAATAGGAGTTCCTCAAAAATTAAATCATCCCCGAACAAGTCAGTGATTCAACACAGGTTAAAAACATTGGGGTACTTGACGTCGTTGGAACTGAAAATGATAGAGAGACTCAAACGAGTTTAAGTACAGGTAACTCAGCTACTACAATAGATTGGTAGAGTAACAACGGGGAAAGATGAAAACGGAAGTTAAAAAGGGTCGTAGTCCCAGAAAAGGTACTTAGTCGAGAAGGTTAGTCTACCGGTTTCCTAACCTCGAAGTCGAAATCGTAGTTAGAAAGGTTTCTTATAAGTCCCGACTAAAGGAAATCTTAACTGACCAAACTACAGGAACGTCAGGTCCCCAGAGAGTTCTCAGAAGAGGTCGTGGTGTTAAGTTTTCGTAGTTAAGAAACCATGAGTCTGAAGAAACCCCAGGTTGAGAATGTAAGTATGTACTGATGACTTTTTTGGTATCGAAACTGATATATACCTGGAAACAACCGTTTCACTACAAAGACGAAAAATTATACGACAGATCCAAACAGTATCAAAAGGAAGGTTCCTCGTTCTAGACAATTAAAGTACTAACGTCAGTGGTAGGTGTCACTAAAACCTCGGGTTCTTTTCTTTTAGATAGTGACGAAGGTGAAAAGGGGGAAGATAAACGGTAATTCACAACCCTGACCTACGGTACTAGAATCAAAAAACTTATGACTCAAATTTCGGTCGAAAAAGTGACAGTGGAAAGTGGAAGTAGTCTCCGAGAAATCAAAGGAAAGTGAAAGACGGTAATCTCGCCATAGTAGACGTCTAGACTCCAACAACTATAAAGAAGACCATTAGAACTAAGGTCGAACACTAAGTAGGTCTGATCGTAAAGGGTACTACATTAGACGTATCTTCAATTTGTTTGTCCCACTGTTATATGTCAGAACAGCATACTGAAAGGGTTAAAACTTTGTCAGGTAACAAGGTACAACTAAAAATTGACAACGAAGAACTGGACGTATGTCGAAAGAGTCCTCTGTCCATTCCGTCACACCATCAGGGTAGAGAAATTCTTAAAAAGTGTCAAACAACACTAAGTGTGTCAGTTTCCAAAATCACATCAGTCATTTCGTCTGCATCTACAAAACGACCTTAAAGGAATGAAAGTGACACTGGGTTGCTTACGACCGTTAAACTAGAGACGAAGGAGACGGAGAAGTTTTGGGTCAAACATGTAGACCTTCAAGAGTCAAGTGTATAACGACTTCGGATCGAACTTCCTAAAAACTTGTATTAGAATGATCGTGTACTTTACTCGTGTTGACAGGACATCAAATTATAAGAAACCTTGTCGGGAAGAAACTCTAACCCTACTTTTAATTCCCGATCTTCGTTTATTTACCCGTTAATTACTTCACACTCCCGTACCGTTGGGTGACATCATAAGAACCTCTTACGGGTACCTATCTCCTCGGGCCGTCCGACGTCAGCTGCCCCAGAGTTTCTCAGCCTGTACTGACTCGTTGATTCGGGTCGTGTTACTTCACACTCTTTACGTCAATACCACTCCCAAGGGAAGGTCCTACGACTGAAGAGTAATATAGAAGGACACCGTCTCTCGTCTCTCTCCCCCGACCGAGAGAGTATTGAGAAAATTCTCGTGATTAGGAAAAGTACTCCCGAGATGAGAATACTGGAGTGGATTATAGTAATATAATGTCTTATTCTAAAGTTGTGTACGTAAGACTTTCCTGTGTTCATAAGTTGAGTATTGTTTATGAGATCTATATTCTATTTCACCTTCTTCGATGGTCTATATCTGAACCTCCCTACCATCATACCTTCTGAAGGATCTCTTACACTGTAAGTTCGACTCTATACTTCCTACTAATTCTTAATCATTTTGTTTCTTCGGGGAAGTACCTAGTGTCGGAACAACACCACTTCACCGAACGTATTGTGTTACTTCGATACTCGGTACACACGTCCCGGTGGGTTCTACCTGCCCAGTATCACTTCTCAAGATCGTTTTACACATTTACCGTTTGGTGAAACCATAATAACAGACCTCTTGGGATACTTGGTATACTTTTCCGTTTTCCAATACTGTGGTCTTCTATTCGGGTGGTCCAGTTCACGGGTCATACGATGACCCTTCTTGTCTCCCGTTAATGATTATCGAGGTCATTCTTACTTCGCTGACCCGGTTTCGTACTTGTTACGAGTCGACCTACACAGACCACCACTTTCATTTCAGGTTACAACATTTCTTGTTATAACGTATCCTTAGACCTTATAATCCAGGTACTTAGTTCCATTTAACCTGTATTAGTTCTTCCTCTACCGTTCTAACTTGTAACTGTAGAATCCTTAGTCACTTGATTTTACCTACCCTTACCAGTTTAAATTAAGTCTACTGGTAATATAGATAATGTCACCCATTCTTAGAGAATCTTCTTTACGTAAGCGATAAATTTTAGGATTTTCTATTAGGACAATTTCGCGAAGTGAGTCATACAGTCGTTTGAACCTTTAGAGTCGTCAACGGTGTTTCGACCTTTTCCAGTCAAAAATAAGGTAGGGGTTTCTTCCCGTTACGGTTTCTTACAAGTCCGATAGTCTAATAACGTAAACAAAACGTACGATCGTTCCAATACGAGTTTTTAGGAAGTTCGATCCGAAGTCGTTATACACTTGACTCTTGAAGGTCTACATGTTCGACCCAAAATTTCTCTGTCTCCTTCGTCTCTAGTTTAACGGTTGTAAGTAACCTAGTACCTCGTTTGTTCTATTAAAGTCTTTTTGTAGATAAAAACAAAGTAAGTGATGTGATTCCGGAAACTGACACACCTAGTGTCGTTTGACACTTTTTAAGAATTTCTCTACCCTTATGGTGTGACGGAATGGACAGAGGACTCTTTCGACATACGTTCAGTTCTTTGTAGTTAATTTTTGGTTGTACCTTGTTACCTGACAAAGTTTTGACCCTTTCAGTATGTTGTTCTGACATATAACAGTGGGACAAACAAATTGAAGATACGTCTAATGTAGTACCCTTTACGATCAGACCTACTTAGTGTTCGACCTTAGTTCTAATGGTCTTCTTTATAGTTGATGGAGTCTAGACGTCTACTATGGCGAGATTACCGTCTTTCACTTTCCTTTGATTTCTCGGAGACTACTTCCACTTTTCATTTCACTTCAGCGAGTCAGTACAGATTGAGAAACGCTGGGGTACCTGACATCTGACGGTCCGAGGAGACAGGTATCCTAAAAGGTCCGTTCTTATGACCTCACCCAACGGTAAAGGAAGAGATCTCCTAAAAGGGTTGGATCCCTAACTTGGGTTTAGAGGGCATGACGTGAGTCTGAAAAATGGTAAACATTTTCGTTTTGATTTTTTGTTGGTTTTGCTCTTGTTCTAACACCTCCTCATCTGTCTGTACCTCATCTATGAGAGGTGTCTATGTAGTCCTTATGTAGAGGTCTGTGTCTTCACGTACTTCTTGTAGTCGACTCTCACCTGTCCTCATGTACTGGTCTCCTTTTCTTACATAGTCAAGTCAAGTCAGTAAGTCAGCACAGGATGAGAAACACTGGAATACTTAGTGTCGTACGGTCCGGAGGGAGAGGTAGTGGTTGAGGGTCTCAAATGGGTTTGAGTACAGGTAACTCAGTAACTACGGTAGGTCGGTGGAGTAGGAGACAGCAGGGGAAGAGGAGGACGGGGATTAGGGAGGGTCGTAGTCCCAGAAATATCTCGGTACGTTTTGAACCATCCTACTTTCTTGATCCCCATTTTTGTCCTCACAATTATCCTGACCTGGACGGGAGTCGGTCACTCCTTTGACTTCGTCCCCAGGCTAGAGGTGTAGCTCCATTGGGAGATTCAGTTTCCTCTTTGTAAATTCCGACTCCCACTTTGTCAACTAGACACCTTCGGGTTTACCTTACTCTTAGTCTGTCAGGAACGACGTCGGTATGTATGGGATCTGTCCCTGAGTTCAGAGGACCTTCCATGTCACAGACCCTTGACTTCAAATCCCTAACGTCTCCTTGGGGTCCCACTCCCGACGATAACTGATACCTCTCCGGTTAGCTCCCCTCCACTCCCTCTTCTAACACCACCCTTTACGGACACACCCTTTCGACCCGTCGATCCCTTCGTTCCGTTATGAAGACTCAGTATTCATCCCCCACCTCGGAAGTGGTTTCGGAGAGAGAGAGAAGGGGGTTGTACGGGCGTAAACGTCGACTTGTTATCTCTCGGACCGAGTAGTTTGTGGACTCCGTGACTCGATGTCTCGTCCCGAGGTGGGTCCCACGAGGAAATTCACGGACTACGTGGTTAGATGTCTCATTCTGGGGTCGGTCCCCCCCGGGAGATACACGGACTTCTCCGCCTCGATTCCTCTTTCTGACCGGTTTCTCGGGAAGACTAGCGGTCGATGTTCTCCGAACTTTTTTCTGGTATTGAGGACACCGTCTCCGTCAGATACAGGGACGTGTGAACCACGGTGGTCCCAGGGGTGATCGGTTCGTCGACGTGGTGGAAGTGTGAGTTGAGAGCGACTCCGTCTCGACGGTGTCCGTTTTTTACAGAACACAGATACGCGTGTCCGAACGAAGCCATCACAGACTGAGAAACATTGGGACATCTGACACCGGACGGTACGAAGAGACAGTCCCTCCACCATGAGGTCCGTTCTTACGATCTCGTATAACTGGTTATGACCAACGGTATGGGAAGATCTCGTGGTGTCAAGGAAGACAGGATCGGCGGTTGAAGGGACTCATGGACCACGACGGTCTTAGGGACGTTGGGTCCGTCGACGTGGTGGAGGTATAGACCGGGAGTGTCCCCGTTTGGAGTCAGGAGGTCCCGTCGGAGTCCTCGTTTGAGGTCACCTACTGGGGGTACGTCTCCACCTTTATTTTGGTGTTAACTTTGGGTCCCCGTCATACCGATTCGTTCTTCTGGGTTTTGGAAGGGTGGTCGACATGTTTGACGTCTAATTTAGGTGTGTTAGTTGATCCGTCTGAGACACAGATACCTTATATATTTTCTAGTAACTCTCGAGGGTGTTTTCTTTTGTGTGATCAAGACTATCAACACCTGTAACTTCCGTTCTAGTTCATCCTCAACCTAGTCTAATCTTAGACTCGACGGGTGTGTCGTCCAGGTCTCTAGTTGTGTTGCAACCTCCCGTAGGATCCCTCCACTCCACCTGACACTCAAGGTCGCTCCCTTTCCTGAGACTATCGTCACTGAGTTCTTTTTGTATATAATAAGAATACAAAACTGAACAAGACATCTAAGAAAACCTAAAAAAAGTGGGGGACGGGAACAGTGGGGAGACGACATCACAACTAAATTAACCGTGATACTTCAGATTAATTCGAAAACTCGAAATAAAAAGACAGTGTAAAAAATAACAACAATATTTGGAGACGGAGATGTAACCAGAGAACGTCAAGACACCTCAAAAGGAAAAAAAAAAAAGAAAAGAGAAAAAAATTAAAATTAAAAAATATGGCTAATAAAAAAGATGTAAATAAGGAAACAGACGGAAAGGATGACAAGAAAAGGAGAACATCAAAACATACATATTTAAATAACATATATTTAAATTAACATATATTAAATTTCCTTCTATTAAATTATATATATTTAAATTTACATATATTAAATCGTATATATTTAGAAATAGATGGAGATGAATTGAAACGTATAGATAAGAAAGAGAGAAAAGAAAGAAAGGAAAGGTATAAACAATCAAAACAAAGGTAACGAAATAAGAAGTGAACCGTAGAACGAAATCAAAACAAAAGGTCAAACACGAAATCAATCAAAACAAGAATTGACCATTTATATTAAAAACTAAAGGAAACAAATGACCTAGTGAGATGACATGACATAAAAACAACCTGACAAAAGTGAAACTAGTACCCACATATACATATATAAGGTAATAAAATGAATAATAAACGGACTAAAACATTGACGGTAAATAGATCCTAAGTAGAAACCAAAGAGTAAAAACTTATAAACAAAATTAGAGTAAATTACGGTATTGTTTGGTGAACGCCTTATAAGTAAGGACTGGTCTCTAGTTCGGGACTCGGAAACCTCACCCTCGGACTGAGGTTCTGGGATCTGATGGTCTTTCGATTGGGACGACGACGACGATTCAGTGAAGTCAGTACAGGCTGAGACACGCTGGGGTCTCTGCCGTCGGGTGGTTCGAGGGGACAGGGACCCTAAGAGGTCCGTTCTTGTGACCTCACCCAGCTGTAAAGAAAGAGGTCACGTACTTTCACTTTTCATTTTCACTTCAGCGAGTCAGTATAGGCTTGATTGGGATCCCTCATAGTTTATCACTCATAAGTGGGTTTCCTTTGGTGAACTTATGTTCTGGACCGTAGTGGGTTGGTGGTCATCGTGGGACACGTCCTGTGGAGTAGATTTGTTGTTTGTTCTGTTTTTATGTTTGGATTCTGTTGACTTTTTTCTTTTTCTTCTTCTCCTTGTTGTTGTTTTTTTGGGGGTTTTAATGATCTTCCTTTCTTTAGTATTTCTAACCTCGTCTTTATTTACTTTTTCTTTACTTTCTTTGTTATCATTTTTAATTCTTTTGATTTTCGACCAAGAAACTCTTCTATTTGTTTTAACTACTCGGAAATCGGTCTGAGTAGTTCTTTTTTTCTAAGTTTAGTTGTTTTAATCTTTACTTTTTCCTCCGTAATGTTGTCTGTTGTGTCTTTATGTTTCTTAATGTTCTCAGATAATACTTGTTGACATACCGTTATTTTACCTATTGGACCTCCTTGACATGTCTAAGAATCTTTTCAAGGTAGAAGATACTGACTTGGTCCTTCTTAATCTTTAATACTTGTTCGGTTAATGTTCGTGACTTTACCTTCGCCACTAGTTTTTAGAGGGGTTTTTTGTTTTCGGGTCCTGGTCTATCTACCGAAGTGTCCTCTAAAGATAGTTTGTAAATCTCTTTTCGATTACGGATAGAAAGATTTTGAGAAGGTTTTTAAAAGTCTCCTTCCTTGTGAAGGTTTGAGTAAGATGTTCCGGTGGTGGTGGAACTATGGTTTTGGTCTGTTTCTGTTATGTTTTTTTCTTTTGATGTCCGGTTATAATGACTACTTGTATCTACGTTTTTAGGACTGGTTTTAAAATCGTTTGTCTTAAGTCGTTGTGTAGTGTTTCGAGTAAGTGGTACTAGTTCAATCCAAATAAGGTCCTTACGTTCCTAAGAGTTATATATGTTTAGTTAGTTACATTATATTGTATAATTGTTTTAACTTTCTACTTTTGGTATACTAGTGGTCACAAAATATCAAAAGATATTTATCCAGAAATCAAAGAAATCCATCTATATAAGGATTCATAAAATAAGAAAAGTAACGTTACCACTTACCTTAACAAAGGAATTAAAGAGAAAGATAAAAGAGTAATAATCACATATCCTTACGTTCCCTAAAGACACACGACGGAATATGTGTAGCTCTTTTGGTCTTAACTTTCTCTGTGCACATGGGGTCACAAGTAACGTCGTGACAAATAGTCGTCTACTTACCTATCCTTTCGACACCATGTATATGGTGTTACCTTATAATGAGTCGGTAATTTTTCTTATGTAAACTTAGTCAAGATTACTCTACCTACTTTGACCTCGGATAATATGTCTCACTTCATTCGGTCTTTCTTTTGTGGTTATGTCATATGATTGCGTATATATACCTTAAATCTTTCTACCATTACTATTGGGACATACGCTCTGTCGTTTTCTCTGTGTCTACACATCTTGTCAGAAAACCTGAGTCTCCCTCTCCCTCTCACACCCTACTAAATCCTCTTAGCGTAACTTTGTACACATTATAGTATATACTTTGTTTAACCGTCAGGTCCAAGTTACGTCCTATGTCCTACGAACCCCGACCATGTGACTCTGCTGGGTCTCCCTACCATACCCCTCCCTCCTCCTTCTCCCCAAGTCCTACCCCCTGTACACATATGGACACCGTCTAAGTACAACTACATACCGTTTTGGTTATGTTATAATATTTCATTAATCGACGGTTAATTTTATTTAAATATTTCTTTTTGTGGTTATCTCATATGATTGTGTATATACCTTAAATCTTTCTACCATTACTATTGAGACATACGTTTTGTCGTTTTCTCTACGTCTACATGTCTTGTCTGAAAAACTGAGACACCCTCTCCCTCTCCCACCCTACTAAACCCTATTACCGTAACTTTGTACATATTATAGTATATTCTTTACTTAACGGTCAGATCCAAACTACGTCCTACGTCCTACGAACCCCGACCACGTGACCCTATTAGGTCTTCCTACCATACCCCTCCCTCCACCCTCCCCCCAAGTCCTCACCCTTGAATACATGTGGACACCACCTAAGTACAACTACATACCGTTTTGGTTATGTCATAACATTTCATTTTTTTTTTTTTAATCTTTTTTTTCAATTTTTTTTATTTGTCTATATCTTCGGGGGGTTTTATTTTATTTAAATATAATTTTTTTCTCTTGGTATACTAGTAGAGTTATCTACGTCTTTTTCGGAAACTGTTTTAAGTCATAGGTAAAATACTAATTTTTAGAAGTTTTTTACCCGTATATTCCTTGGATGGAGTTGTATCATTTCCGGTATATATTATTCGGATGTCGTTTGTAATAAGAGTTACCGTTTTTTAACTTTCGTAAGGGGGATTCTAGTCCTTGTTCTGTTCCCATAGGTGAAAGTGGTGATAATAAGTGTATCAAGATCTTCAGTATCGATATCGTTAGTCTCTTCTTTTTCTTTATTTTCCTTAGGTCTAGTCTTTTCTTCATTTCGAGAGTGATAAACGACTACTGGACTATGACATGTATCTTTTAGGATTTCTATCATAGTCTTTTAATGATCTCGATTAGGCATTTAAATCGTTTTAACGTCCTATGTTTTAGTTATGTGTCTTTGGTGAACGTAAATATATATGATTGTTACTTTATAGTCTTTCTCTTTAATTCCTTAGTTAGTGTAAGTGGTAACGTTGTTTTTCTTAATTTATAGATCCTTATTTGAATGGGTTCCTCTGTTTTCTTGATATGTGTCTTTTAATATTCTGTGATTAATTTCGTTTCTACTGTATTTCTCTATAAGGTACAAGGACCCATCCTTCTTAGCTATGACACTTTTACTGATATGATGGTTTACGTTAGATGTCTAAGTTACACTACGGATAGTTTAATGGTCACCTTTAAAAGTGTCTTGATGTTTTTTGAAAGTGTTAAGTATACCTTTGTGTTTTCTGGGGTTTATCGGTTTCGTCAAAATTCTTTCTTCTTACCTCGACCTTCTTAGTTGGAAGGACTGAAGTCTAATATGATGTTTCGATGTCTGTAGTTCTGTCATACCATGACCGTGTTTTTGTCTTTATATCTGGTTACCTTGTTCTGTATTTCGGGTCTTTATTTGGGTACGTGAATACCCATGAATTAAAAACTGTTTCTTCCGTTCTTATATGTTACCTCGTTTCTATCCGAGAAGTTATTTACCACGACCCTTTTGACCAGTCGATATACATTTTCTTACTTTAATCTTGTGAAGGATTGTGGTGTGTGTTTCTATTTGAGTTTTACCTAATTTTTGGATTTACATTCTGGTTTTTGATATGTTGAACATCTCCTTGTGTATCCGTCTTGTGAGCTACTGTGTTTGCTTTCGTTCTAGGAGATACTGAGTGGAGAATCTCATTGTCTTTACTTTTGTTTTTATTTGTTCACCCTGAACTAATTTGAATTTCCGAAAACGTGTCGTTTCCTTTGATATTCGGTTCACTTTTCTGTTGGGAGTCTTACCCTCTTTTATTACCGTTTACTTTGTTAACTGTTTCCTAATTAAAAGTTTTATATGTTTGTCGAGTATATGAGTTATTTTCTTTTTGTTGTGTTAGTTTATTACCCCTTTTTTGGATTTTTCTGTAAAGAGGCTTCTTCTGTATGTCTACCGATTGTTTATGTTCTTTTCTACGAGTTGTAACGAGTAATAATCTCTTTACGTTTAGTTTGGTTGTTATAGTGGTGTGTGACCAGTCTTACCGGTAGTAGTTTTTAAGATGTTTGTTATTTACGACCTCTCCCACACCTCTTTTCCCTTACGAGAACGTGACAACCACCCTTACATTTAATTAAGTCGGTGAAACCTTCTACCATACCGCTAAGGAATTTTGGATCCGTATTTTGGTGGTATACTGGGTCGTTAGGGTGAGGATCAGTATATAGGACTCCTTTGGTTTTAACTTTTTCTGTGTACATAGGGTAACAAGTAAAGTCGTGATAAATGTTATCGATGTTGTACCTTCGTTGGATCTACAGGTGACTATCCACGTACCTATTTCTTCAGCACCATGTATGTGTGTTACCTTATAATATGTCGGTTTCTTTCCTTCCGTAGACTCAGTCAAGACTACTCTACCTACTTGGATCTTGATATGTCTCACTTCACTCAGTCTTACTCTTTCCATTTATAACATAAGATTGTGTATATATGTCTTAGATCTTTTTACCGTGACTTCTTAAATAAATGTCCCGTCGTCACTTCTTTGTCTGTATCTCTTATCTGAATACGTGTACCCCTCTCCCCTACTCTCCCACTCTGCACACCTTTCTCATTGTGCCTTAGAACCCCACCCTCTACCCTCCCTCCAAGTTTTCCCACTCCTATATACATATGGATACCGACCAAGTACAGCTCCAACCTGTCTTTTGTCGTTTTAAAACATTTCGTTAATAGGAAGTTATTTTTTATGTATTTATTTGGGGTTTAGAGATAGTGTGATTTTGTTTTGGTGGTTGAATAAAATACAGTACATTTCGTTTCCTGACTGAAATTCTATGCACTGTTACGTAGATCGGTCGTCCAGAAGATGCTCACCAAAGTCGTCACTACCCTTTATACCGTACTAAGTCAAGGTCGAAAATTTTGTGTTGTCGTTTTTTGAGAGACGGAGGGATGTTCTACGTCCAGTTCCCCTGCTGAGACCCAACGGTAATCACTTCGTAAGTAAAACGATGAAACACAGTGTGAAGAGCAACAATAAGGGTCAATTAATGATAGACGTACATTACATTCCGACTATCTGGTATTTAATCGTCCAAAGTCCTGTCTATGGAATTTACCAAGAATCCCGTCCATTTGTTTCACTTTTTGAACCGAATTTTGAGTTATAAGGTTTTTGATTCTAGTACCGTAGGTCAGGATAGTGAAGTACCGTTTATCTTCCTTTTTTCATCTTCGTCACTGTCTAAAATAAAACCCCCGAGGTGTTAATGACCCCTACCACTGACGTCGGTACTCTAATTTTCTGTGAAAAAGAACTTTCTTTTTGATACTGTTTGGATCTGTCGTATAATTTCTCGTCTTTGTAGTGAAACGGTTGGTTGCAGGTATATCAGTTTCGATACCAAAAAGGTCATCAATACATGTCTCCACTTTCAACCCGGGATTTCTTTCGACTTATGACTTCTCAACTACGAAAACTTAACATCACGACTTCTTCCGAAAACTCTCAGGAAACCTGACGTTCCTCTAGTTTGGTCGGTTAGGATTTCCTTTAGTTGGGACTTATTAAGTAACCTTCCTGACTACGACTTCGAGGTTATGAAACCGATAGAGTACACTTTTCGACTGAGTAACCCTTTTTTGGGACTACGACCCTTTCTAGATTCAGTTTTCCTCTTCCCCCACTGTCTCCTACTCTACCGACATATCGTAGTGACTGAGTTACCTGTACTTAGACTCGTTTGAGGCCCTCTATCACCCGAAAGGTCCGCCGTGATCACCATTTCTTTGACGGACGGTTACATCCTCTACGCCCAAGTTAGGGGCCCAGTCCTTCTAGGGGACCTCTTCCTTTACCGTTGGGTGAGCTTATAACAACGGACCATTTAAGGTACCTGTCTCCTCGGACCTCCCCAAAGTTTCTCAGTCTGTACTACCTTCCCTGAATCGTACGTTTCGTGCATACGTGTCCTCTATCACCTCCTACCTCTGACCGGACGATATCACGTACCCTAACGTCTCAATTTGTACTGAATCACTGACTTGTTGTTTTGTTTCTTTACTTATTACAAGAGTCGTCTTGTTAGACCCTCTCTATGACTCAGTAAAAGTGACTTTCTTTTTTGTCCTCTCAAAAATACGAAACTTCCACTTGATCACCTTTTCAGAACCCCCTGTTGACTCATCTTCAACTAATGATACTAATCCGGTAAAAACAAATGATTGACCGTGAAAAACTTTAATCCGATGGGAGGGAATCTCAGAGCCTCTTCCGTACATGATAGAAAGAGTCGCTAACATAAAGTTCACCAAGAGTCTAGTAACTCTTTCTGTAAGGACCCAATATTTTGACCGTTTTCCGACCCTCTTCTATCGAGTTTCCCCGTCTCTTTTTTTTTAAGTTCATAGAATGTCATGAGAATTCTCATAAATTGAACCGGTCCCCGGATTCAAGTCCTTCCTTAGATTCAAAACTCAGTTCGACGGAAACTGACACACCTAGTGTTATTTGACACCTTTTAAGACTCTCTCTACCCTTATGGTCTGGTGGACTGGACGGAGAACTCTTTAGACATACGTCCATTCCTTGGTTGTCAATCTTGACCTGTACTTTGTTGTCTGACTAAGGTTTATCCTTTTCCTCATACAGTTCCGACATATAACAATGGGACGAATAAATTGAAGATACGTCTCATGTAGTACTCTTTGCGACCTGACCTTCTTTGTGTTCGACCTTAGTTCTAGCGGCCCTCTTTATAGTTATTGGAGTCTATACGTCTACTGTGGTGGGAATACCGTCTTTCACTTCTCCTTGATTTTTCGGAGAACTACTTTCACTGTCTCCTCTCACTTTTTCAACCGAATTTCGAGTTGTAAGTCTTTTGCTTCTAGTACCGTAGGCCAGGGTAGTGAAGTACCCTTTATCTACCCCTTTGTCACAGTCTGAAATAAAAACCCCAGAGGTTTTAGTGACGTCTACCACTGACGTCGGTACTTTAATTTTCTACGAGTGAGGAACCTTCTTTTCAATACTGATTGGATCTATCGTATAAGTTTTCGTCTCTGTAATGAAACGGCTGATTCCAGGTAAATCAGTTCCGATACCAAAAAGATCATCAGTACATACCTACACTCTCAACCTGACACTTCTTTCGACTCGTGACTTCTTAACGACGAAAACTTGACACCACAACCTCTTCTGAGAACTCTCAGGGAACCTGACGTTCCTCTTGGTTGGTCAGGTAAGACTTCCTCTAGTTGGGACCCTAAAGAAACCTTCCTTACTACGACTTCGACTTTGACGTCATGAACCCGTCAACTGAGTAACCTTTTCTGAGACTACGACCCTCTCTGACCCCCGTCCTCCTCTTCCCCTGCTGGGTCCTACTCTACCGACCTACCGCAGTGACTGAGCTACCTGCACTCAGACTCACTTGAGGCCCTCAACCACTACCTGTCCCTTCGGACCGCACGACGCTAAGTACACCAGTGTTTCTCAGCCTGTGCTGACTCACTGACTTGGCTGACTTGACTTTCCCTCCAAATCCCAAAAGAACCAGTACAACTTTAAACAATCTAAAATTAACAACTATTAAAAGTCTGATTCAAAAGTTAGAAATCTCTCGACCCCAATAATTCAAATATACCGTTTAATAAACATAAGGTTCCTTCTAATAAAACTTGGAGACATCTATCACTTGAATACACCTTATCAGGGGAAAAACAGAAATTACTATTATAATTTGAGAGATGACAAAATCCTCGATGACAAAAATCTGACACACCTTTCAAACAGAGGAAAGTTAAAATAGAAGGTATAGTGACGTTTCTATAAAAAAAAGATTTATTCTTTGAACTACAGTGTTCAAAAGAATACTAGGAAGTTCAAATCCCATTTTAGGTTTAAGATCGTACTGTATGTTCCAAAAACAAAAAATGCATATAGAATAGATCAAAAGGTCGGAAAAGAAAGTAGAAAATCAAAGATGGCGGAAAATCAAAAGTTTCTAAGTACGCAGAAGGAGTCAGATTTAACGGGAGTGGAGGAGCAAACAATTTGGTCGAGAAAGAAAAGAAGGTGGACTGTACTGACTTTAGACGGGACCGTGGACAGTTCGACACAATTAAAAGAAAGAGGAACTTGAAACTCGAGGAACTTCCGTCCCTTCAATAAAGTAGAAAAAAAGCCAACAATTCATCTCACGAACTGTGATTATATATGGAAACAACTAGTTTGTTTACTTACTTGTTCCCATTAATTAAGGAGATACTCGTACCGTCGACAATACCCTCACTAAATAACAATTATTTTATTTCCTTAAAAAACGTTAAATGGCTGACTATTGAAACATTGAAACAAGAACGACGAGTTTATTTTTTCGTGAATTTATAGGTATCAATCAATTTAGTTTTGTAATAAGTAACAAAAGGAACTAACTGATATCCAATTCTTTCATTTATATAACCGTTCAGTCATACAGATTAAAACCATTTTTTCACTTTTTACTCCATAGATAGTAAGTACTTAAAGAAAATTATCTATTCGACAAGACACCTATCTTTTTGAAATATTTCTAATCTCTCACAGGTTAAGTTTACTTCGTTACACGTCAGACAAATTATTTTTTTTTCTGTTTTTTTGTGTTGCCTAATAGACCGGACGACTGCCGAAACACAACTACTGTGAAGAAAAATGAGTCTTCTTTCATCTTCTCCTTTAATAACTTATTTAAAACATAAAAATAGTTGGAGGAGTCGTAGACAAGAGTCGTACCACGACTATAAATTTTTTGTTTTTGTTCTTAGTCTCTCGTAATTCCCATCCAGTGGATTTTACACCATTTTGAGGAGACGTAAAGAATCTACCGTATCTTGGAAATCACACGGTAAAGTCTCGAGTGAAGGTTAATATAGAATACAAATAAACACATCAAAGAACACAAGAATATAACTGTAATAAAGTCTTACTGAACAGGTAAATTAAACGTAAGTACCGTAACCTTTCGATAAAAACAAGGGGACTTTAACAACAACACATCCTTTTCAAATAAAAAACAAGAGATTTCGGAAATGTTTTAAGACCATCTAAATTCATTCGTGTGATAAATAATGAAATACTTTATTTATAAAAAACATCTATATTAAGAACACATGAAACTTGAATATCAGTTCTTCTCTTTGTCTGAAATCAAACCAAATGTCGTGTCGGATCAGTATCATTACTGTGTCTCAAAGACTCTTAACTTTTATGAAAGTACAAAGTTACGGAAACGATTACGATAAAAAGGGACCGATCAAATCTTATAGAAAAGGGGAGGATGGGACTAATTAATTTTGTAAATTCCAAGATTGGTTTCGTCTAGATTTTACACGTCGAAGAGTGGTGGAGAAAGACGTGTTCTTCTTAATAATCGAGATGAATGTAAGAGGGGTCTGTAGAACATGTTCAGAAATCATGATGAGTTAAAGTTAATGGTAAAGTACAGGAGGTAATTTAGTACCTGTGGAACTCTCGTTGACGGAGAAAGAAAGAAAGAGAAAGAAAGAGGGAAAGAGATAAAAGGAAGAAGGAAGGAAAGAAAAGGGAAAGATAATCAAAGAAAAAACAGAAATTAGTGTGTCAAATTTTCAGTCTGCATCGTAACTTTATACACATAACGGTATACCAGTATCTACTGGTCCCGTTCAAGCTACGTGCTTCGTCCCTTGGGTTTCGGTCACGAGACCCTGTTGGGTCTCCGTATTCCACCCCTTCCTCCACCCAAGTCCTACTCCCCTGTGTGCATATGGGTACCGACTAAGTACAACAACATACCATTTTTGGTAGTGTTATAACATTTCATTAGAGGTTAATTTTGTTCATGTAATTAACTTCTTTTCGGGAGATCATAATTTTTTTTTTTCAGTTTATCACTTAGTTCCAAACGTAGTTTTTTCTCGTGTGAGGGGATAGAAGAATAAGGGGTTGGTGAAAGTATCCGTTTTTTATTAAATTGGTAAAATAAAACTAGTAAAATAGACTTATTCGAATGTAATAATGAAGTAAAAAGTCAAAATCCGTAGTAGATAAATGTGGGAGAACACTTTCTACTATCGATAAATTTACTTCCCAAATCGAAAAATTTTATATGGGATGGGAATCGTGATCACACACGTATATGAAAGTACGTGAAGAAAAGGGAGGAGTAGAGGTATCTCGAGATATCATTAATACTAATCAAGTTTTAAACCATAACAATACTGAAACATGTACGATAACTTTCTACTCGGTACGTCATCTGTACTAAAGTGTTTGAAAACAAAAGGAACTCCATTTATTAACAGAACAAAACAAAACAAAAGAAACCCGAATATTTAAATAAGGGAGATTTATACAAGTTTGTATAGTCCATAAGGTAGAGAAAGAAAAAAAAAAAGACCGTCTCTCGAAATAACAAAGGAAAACCAGGTTCCGAACCCTCTCACGAGGTCCCACCAATTTTCTCTTCGGGGGATCACGGACGTTTCTCTCCTAGGTCCGTCTTCGGAACTATGGTCTCCCCGAGGAGTTTCCGGCGACCTGAAGTCTTCGAGGATCAACACGAACTCTCACTCTGAAAACTCTTCTATAAGTGGGTCGGATCGGACGTCTCCAACCAGTCCACCAGTGTATAGAAGGACTACTTAAAATGGACGACGAGATCCTTCGGTGAGAGGTCCTTCAGTCTCGACCCTCAGACACGTGGATCCCGTGGTCTAGGTTTTCCCGGACCCCGTCTAAGAAAAGGTACTCTACCCACCGAAAGGGTGTACTCAAAATTAGGTGATAAGAACTTTGTCGAAGACGTTTAGGATCTTCTCCCACACCGAAGGTGTGACCAAAACGTAAAATTCTCTGTGATGAACGAAAACCCGGAGAGGAACCGGCTGAAGGGACCACCGAGTCTACCATTTCGCAGACCTCTGGGTCCAAGATAGGGACCCAACCCTTCAAGGGACCTCTTCCTTTTCCGTTGAGTGAGGTCATGAGAACGGATCTTTTAGGGTACCTGCCCCCTCGGACCACAGGTACCCCAGTGTTTCTCAGTCTGTGCTGACTCGCTGAAGTGAAGAAGAAGAAGAAACCGGTCAAACGACCTTTTTACTGGGTACGGGACCCAACCCTTCTAGGGGACCTCTTCCCTTGTCGATGGATGAGGTCACAAGAAGGTACCTGTCTCCTCAGGTACCTCCAGCGTTTCTCAGCCTGTGTTGACTCACTGAAAGTGAAACGAAGTGACGTCTCGGGGTAGCAACTCCACCTTTATCTTCGGGCCTCTCTCCATCCACATCCTTCGGACGTCTACATACAACTGCCGTTCGTCGGAGGTAAACCACCTTATTAAGACTAATTAGACCCTCGAGTACCAACTAAACAATATTCCTTAATTTAAGTTTTTAACCACAACCGACCAAGGGGACTGGGTCCTATACACTCACCGACTAAGACTTCCAACGTCGATCTTTTTTACAACCTCCCACCAGGTTCCGACCTCGTTTCCCTACAAGAACCCAGACAAGACAGGTTTGTGACAACTTCGTTCTCTCTCTAGGTGTTCTGGTTGGTTGTGTGACGATAAAGTAGAAGAATTCTACTACGTGTGTTTCCCTCTTTTTACATGGGGTAGAAGTGTAGACTTACAAAGTCAAGGCAAGTCAAGTCAACGAGACAACACAGACTGAGTAACACTTGGGTACCTGACATCGTGTAGTCCGAAGAGACGGGTAGTGTTTGAGGGTCTCGAATGAGTTTGAGTACAGGTACCTCAGTCACTACGGTAAGTTGGTAGTGTAGGACGCAACAGGGGAAGAGGAGGACGGAAGTGAGAAAGGGTCATAGTCCCAGAAGTTTATTCAGTCAAGAAAGGTAGTCCACCGGTTTCATAACCTCAAAGTCGAAGTCGTAGTCAGGAAGGTCACTTACAAGTCCTGACTAAAGGAAATCCTACCTGACCAACCTAGAGGAACGTCAGGTTCCCTGAGAGTTCTGAGAAGAGGTTATGGTGTCAAGTTTTTGTAGTTAAGAAACCGCGAGTCGAAAGAAATATCAGGTTGAGAGTGTAGGTATGTACTAATGACCTTTTTAGTATCGAAACTGATCTACCTGGAAACAACCGTTTCATTACAGAGACAAAAAATTATACGACAGATCAAACCAGTATTGAAAAGAAGGTTCCTCGTACGCAGAAAATTAAAGTACCGACGTTAGTGGTGGACGTCACTAAAACCTCGGGGAGGGGGGGGGGTTTATTTCAGACAGTGACAAAGGTGACAAAGGGGTAGATAAACGGTACTGCACTATTCTGACCTACGGTAATAGAATCAAAAGACTGACAACTCAAAATTCCGTTGAAAAAGTGAGAAGAGAAAGTGAAAGTAGTTCTCCGAGAAATCAAGGAGGAGTGAAAGACGGTATTCCCACCACAATAGACATATGGACTCCAATAACTATAAAGAGGGCCGTTAGGACTAAGATCGAACACGAAGTAAGTCAGATCGTAAAGAGTACTACATGAGACGTATCTTCAATTTATTTATTCGTCCCACTGTTATATTTCGGAACTACATGAGGAAAGGACTAAACCTTGGTCACACAACAAGGTACAGGTCTAGATTGACAACGAAGGACTGGACGTACGTCTAAAGAGTTCTCCGTCCAGTCCATCAGACCATAAGGGTAGAGAAATTCTTAAAAGGTGTCAAAAAACACTAGGTGCATCAGTTTCCGAAACCGCATCAGTTATTTCGTCATCATCTACAAAAAGACCTTGAGAAAACGAAAAAACTACTAAGTTGTCTAAACCGTTAAACTAGAGACTAAGGAGAATGAAAAATTTTAGGTCGAACTCGTAGACCTTCAAGTGTCAAGTGTATGACAACTTTGAACCGAACCTCTTAAGACTCGTAATGGGACGATCTCACACTCTACTCACGTTAACACACCATCAAACTCGTAAGAAACTGTAACGGAAAGAAACCCTAACCTTACTTTTGACTGGAAAAGATCAGGACACCGGTGACGGTTCAAAAGGTTTAAACGACTGTATAACTCACGTCGTGAAAGTGTCGTAGTAGAAAATCCTAAACTTTATCGAGTTGACCTTAAGGTAGTGGAGGAGATCGAAACAAGTATTACTACGAAGGATTCCGGGTGAACTGAAGTGTAAGGTCCTACAGACCGATATCCACTCACTCGTGTGGTAGTACTAATAGACCCTGTACTTTTAGAAAAAACATATCAAGAAGACACATAAGAACGGTGGAGAAGAATTATAGAAGACAAAGACCATCCAGGTATGGTAAAGACAGGAAAATACACGGGTAGAAACGTACTTTACAAGGGAACCATAGAGATTAAAAGAACTTCTCTAGAGATCAGAAAGGGTTGGACAACCAAAGGAGATAAAGAAACGTAACTAGCGACTCCTTCCGAAAGAATAAAGAGGAACGATAAGAAACCTTAAGACGTAAGTTTACACATATAGAAAGGAAAAGAAGAAACGAAAAGTACAGAAAAGAAAAGAGTCGATAAACATTCCGGAGGAGTCTGTTGGTAAAACGAAAAACTTAAAAAAAAAGGGAACCCCTACAGAATTAGTGACCGGAGGACATGTCACAGTACTTGAAATTAGGTATCAAGAAGTCCGTGAGATAGTCTAGATTAGGGAACTTAGATAAACAATGAAGTACTGACATATTAGCATTCTCTAAACTACATCCAGTATGGACTTACCAGATCACCAAAAGGGATGAAAGAAGTAAAATTCAGACTTAAACGGTTATTCCTCAAATACTAGACTCGGTGTCAGTCGAGGGTCAGAGAAAAAATCGACTGACATATCTCGAAGAGGTAGAAACCGACGTCTCTTATATTAGTTAAACTAAAACCATAACTGGTAGACCACTACAGGTAAGATCTTCCAGAATATCCAGAAGTATCTGAGTAAGTCGAAGAAGTCGTAATGACCAACCCCGTATCCGAACCTAATGACACTATAACTTACCATTACTTGTCTCTAGTAAGACAGTAAAAACTCTACGTAGGTTCATGACATAAAACCAGAGAACAACTGATTCTACCGATGAGGTAAAGAAGATTCCCTAAGAACAGGTGACATCATCTATATTACCAGCAGACTCAATTTAAGTGGGTAAGGTCAGGTAAAATCAAGTGACTAAGGATTTTACAACTACAAGTGAAAACGGTAGAGGACAAACTGGTGAAGGTTAAACGGAACTAAGTACCTGGATTGTAAGGTCCAAGGATACGGTATAACAAGAGATATCGTAACCTGAAAGGAAGATAGTGGTCAGTGTAGATGTTGGCCCACAACAAAAGGAAACTGAGACAGTAAAGTAAGAAAGACCTCAATAAAGAGGTGACTAGAGGTCATCGTATAACCCGTGGATGGTTGGACTATTAAGTAGAAAGTCACAGGATAAAAAAACGGAAAAGTATGACAAGTACCCTAAAAGTTCCGTTCTTATGACTTCACCAAACGGTAAGGGAAGAGGTCACCTGGTACAAAACAGTCTTGAGAGGTGGTACTGGACAGCAAGAACCCACCGGGATGTACCGTACCGAGTATCAAAGTAACTCAATCTGTTCCGACACCAGTTACACTAGTCTAACCAATCAAAAGACACTAACACCAAAAGTAAGACAGACGGAACACTACCTCTTCCTACTCTCCGAATACCTTTGACGGTCTACCCTCTCTGACTTACTCACCCGTTGATCCAGAATAAGACTACCCACCCCTGGTACGAGTCATTTAGAAATTAGGTTAAAAGACAATTACCCGCCCCGACACAAGGGACGGACAACAAACTGGACTCTGGTTAGATAGGAGGTCCGTTCTATTACCGTTGGAGGAAGTTTTCCAGGATACGGGTGTGACGGTGTGAGTCTCGGGGGTTCGGTCGTCGTCCGGTGACGGTTGAGTACCGAGGTGGTTTCTGAGGACTGTGGGTACCCGTTCAGACCCAGTCAGAAAACACCCCAGTGACGAGGAAAGAGACCGTAGAACTACTGTGTTTCAAAACAAACACAGGAGGTTCTCAGACTAAGGGGTCAGGACACATTCAAGACCGCCGAGATACCACCCCAATTTCCGCTGGAGGAGGTTCTCCCGAATACGGTATGGGTCCAGACGACGTGGGTCTCGGGGACGGGGACGGAGGTATCCTCTGTGAGTTTGTGTCAAGACCGAGTCAGAGACACCCTAGGGACCCAGGACCACTCGTGTTTCAAACCACTCGTGTTTCAAACTCGGGAGACTCGCAGAGACCACCCATACCCCAAACTAAGATTTGCACTAAAACGGGGAGGATGGACGATAAGACTACAAACTAAAAAATTTTTATACTTTGAAGAAGAGAACCTTCGGAGTATTTTCTACCCATATATCATCAGTCTCTCCTAGAATATAAGGTAAAGTTTTATGTCTCTCCGTACCACTCTAGGACCTCTCTCATATTTAATCTGTATGAAGTAAGTTTAGGTCGGAGACGGATCTTGATCAACTCGTTGTCATGTATTCTGTGATATACAGGGGGTTAGAGTCAAAGGAGTCAACTTTTACTCTCCTTACCACAGTTGACACATCCCAACTCTCTCATAACCTCTATTACTCTAGGTATCATCTGTATAATGGTGACTAGTAAGAATAATAAGAAAACAGATAATTACATTTTTCTCTTAGTCGTTGACAAAGACGACCGTAACTATAAAATGACTTAAAACTCATCAACGTGTCTCTAATTTAGTACTTGAAAGTTGACCTGTCCCAAAACAAAAACTAAAGATCGTTTCGAAAAAATGAAAAGATTCCCCCAATGAAGAGATTTCAAGAATCTCAATTTTAAATTTATGTAAACATGTAAAAGGACTAGTACTTTCATTTTATACCGGTAACATTTTATATATTGGTATATCTTCTTGTTCCTTAATCCTCAAATCGACAATTAAATATATAAATAAGAATTATATATCCTTCTCTTTTCTACTGGTTCCTCCATTTCTCGACGGATACGTATAATACTGATCCTTAACATATATACGGGATACCTAATTTCATATCAACTGAGAACCTTTTGTACCCAAACTTGATACACACACGTAAATATTCGACTAAAAAAAGTTATCATTTATGACGTCATGATATGTTAGACACCAACTAACTTAGATGTCTCTTGACCCCTATTTCTTCTCGTTACATATACCTTCAGGACGATATTTAATATTTGTGACCACTAGACTTTGAGTCCTGAATATAAACCAGTCCATTGTCTTATACATCAATTTTATTATTCGTATAATCCTTCTCTCCCTTCTCATAATGACGTTCGTTAATATTTACGTGGGTACTGTTTTAGGTACCTTTTTTCTCTTCTCTTTATTATAATATCATCTTAAAATGATAACTAGATAGTGTAACGGTCTATCTACCACAGATACTAATTTAGTGTTTTGTAGGTATTTCCGTTGGATACCTTCACTACCCGTAGGAGTCGAGAATTTTTATAAGACTTGGAGAATATTCGGTTCTTATAGACTGTACAAGAATTGACGTAAATGACTATTGAATGGATCGATGAATTAACTAGATGATTTCTCTTGAATTAAGACTGGTTGTTGTCTTTTAAAGACCACTACTCATTACCTCCTATAAATTGTTTGTTGTCACATCAGTGAAGTACACATGATATATATATACGACGACGACGACGAAGACGATTCAGCGAAGTCAGCACAGGCTGAGACACGCTGGGGTATCTGCCGTCGGGTGGTCCGAAGGGGCAGGGACCCTAAGAGGTCCGTTCTTGTGACCTCACCCAACGGTAAAGGAAGAGGTTACGTACTTTCACTTTTCACTTTCACTTCAGCGAGTCAGCACAGACTGAGAAACGCTGGGGTACCTGACGTCGGATGGTCGGAGGAGACAGGTACCCTAAAAGGTCCGTTTTCATGACCTCACCTCACGGTAACGGAAGAGGCTATATATATATATATATATAAAAAAAAAAAAACGATTCAAAAGGTCATTAAAATACTCCATCTATAAACTTATAATCGAAATGAAATGTCTACTGTTTTAACACCGAGTCTCTTCAAGATCTTGGTTAGAGGTACCAGTTCAATAATATACTTATTTTGTACTCTAATATTAGACCTAGAAAGAGAGAGATTCGGTTAACAGACACTGATGTACTGACGTCTCAATTACTATTGGTCACTCTCCTTCTAACCCCGCACCATTGATCACTCTCCTTCTAACCCCGTACTATTGGTCACTCTCCTTCTAACCCTGTACTATTTGTCGGATCTAAAATCATTCAGTCTGAAATATTTCAACTGTCCTTTTTTCAACCGTATTAAAGTACCGTACTTAGGGACTTTTTATTTACTTTATTTCCAAATCTTATAATAGTTCTTCCGTTAAAAATGGGGTACTAATGTTTACTCCTTCTTCCTGAGTTTCTCTAGTAGTCTTAACTATATGACTCCTAAGACATTACTCGAGTCTAAAATTTTCGGTACTTGTTTTCTATCTTATAGTCTACTGACTCCTATTTACACTTTGACAGAGTCTGGAAGTTCTTATCTTGAACTTCCTGACATAGAAGTTTATTCAACTCAGAACATTTTTGTAAACACTTCGATTTTTTCGCAAAATTTTTGAATTCCATATTCTTTCAGTTTCTTCACTGTACAGAAAGGGTTCCTAACTAACTTTTCGGTTACCTACTTTTTGTCCTTCTTAATTGTTTAGATTAAAACGAAGATAGAAGAGACACTCCTTTTATTACAATATTGACCATTCTTGTCTTGTTTATAAACTTCCTCCTTAGATTTCCGGATTCTTTCAATTCTATAACATTCTCCTTCGGATGAACAAAAGTTCACTCAATTCAGAGGTTTTACTGGAATTCTCCTGTATCTCGATTTAATGACAACCACAGAACTACAGAATCAAGTGATCGCGATCAAGAACTCGGTCCTCCTGACTAACCCGTTCAATTCCACCTTCATAATAACGTCTTATTTTCATCTTGTCCAAAACTCGATTCCAACCTACCAATCATCTACATCAGTCTTCGTAGTTTGCTTTTCTGACCGTCCTTTTCTTACCTTCCTTCTCTCCGATCCCTTCGGTAAACTGGACCAGTACAATTACCAACAGTCACGTTCCATAGCCAGGACGTTTGATGACGTATACACTATCCAAATAAAACACTATAATCTTCATCCTACCACTTACCCTATTATTTGACTGGAACTTCTAGTACTCATCTACGACGTTACAAGACTTTTAACATCTGGTCTTCTCTTAATCTTTTGTGGAGTTTAACAGTTCCAAGTCACTTTAACCCTATACTCTCATTAACACTCCGACTAAGTTTGTTATTATCTCGTAACAAAATATCCTGACAAGGAAGAATTAAGTCACCGTTGGAAATTTTTTAAGGAGTGTCAAAGAGTTAAAAGAGTTGGAAATTTTTAATCGTGTCAAATTCTTGATAATTATAAACTTTAAATGGTAAAACGTCACAAGTAGTAATTTTCTTTATTAAAGTATTTGTTTGTGAGAAAGTTTTTGTAACCTTTAGAGTTTCTAGAAGTTATCTTAAAGGTATCGAGTTTACATTCGTTGAAGTGAGATTTCTGATATAATCTTCTTTTTTTTAAACGTTTTTATAAAGTCACTACAACAATTTATTTCTGTAGTTTCACTACAGAAAGAGAGGGGCTAAAGTCTCTCGGGATACTATATTTAAGTCCCTAACAGTATTACTCAAAGTTTATGTCGTCGTACTCGAACCTATTATATTAAAGAGATCGAGAACGAAAGGAATAGAAATGTTCCTCTCAACATCTGAACTACTTAAGACAGAAAGAGACAGAGAGAGACACATAGAGAAAAATCGGTAGTGTAGGACAACAAAAAAAACGACCAAGTCTTTAGTTCCAGTATAGTTTTGTTTACTTTATGTATATTTGATTTATCCGTTTCTTTCAGACGACTGGGGTACCGTAGAAGTTTAGAGAACGACTGTTAGGTTCAGGACTCTACTCCACTCCGACACTCGGATCTTTCTTACAGTCTAGTGTTTCACTCTGTTTCCCACTCCAAGTTTCTCTTCGCTAGTGTATATATTGACTTCTATTTACTCAGACTAAATAGAGTCGAGAATGATTCAAATTCTCGAATAATAAATAAAGAAAGGAGAATACTTGATGACGGAAAAGGAGACAGTCGATTAAAATTATATATCATAAAATGATGAACCCAGAAGTTGAGTATTCAAATTTAATGACATAACGAGAAATTCCAGACTTTAGAGGTAAAGGAAAAGAAAAAAAAGTGAAAACCGAGGTCGTAGGACCTTTACCAAGGTTCCCGTAAAACGGTAGTAGTAAATTCAGATTCGAAAGACTTTATTACTATTATTGTTTTTTACGGTTGAAGAAAGGTCTGTTCTCGTGTTCTCTTGGGGGTATCATGTCACACAGGTTCTTGACACTTCCGAAATCCCAAAATGGAACAAACGTTTGAGTGTCCAATCGGACGTGTCAAAATCGTTTCGATCGTTTTCCGTGTCCAAAGGACTCAGTCTATGTTTCCTGTAACAGTGTCGTGTCGACAGTAGCACTTGGAGTACAAACGGAGTCAAGGGGAATGGAGGGTCTAGTGTGTCCTCAATGTACCTCCACCCACATCTACCTACGACGTATCTGTCACCAAACATAGTCTCGACTCCTCATACTCAAATCTTTTGGGTTAGAAAACATTCCTCGATATTCGTTTGTACGGGTCTGAAACAGGATTTGCCTCTGGAGATAAAATAACCTGTCGTACAAACGATATATTCGTAGGAACTTTTCCATCAGGTCTCGTTTTCGACAGTCACAGTGACGAGTGTTCTTTTCGTCCTCTGGTACCTCTTAACAGAAAGTGGTGGATCAAAGTGTCTCAGGGACGTGTGACTTATTTTCTATTATTGCTCTCTATTTTATTCTATTTGTGACCGGAAGTTCAAAACGAAATTATAGAAAAGGTCGAAAAAAAGATAAACATGAGGTAATGAATAAAATAAAAGAAATATTTTGTATACCATGTCTTATATTTCATATGCATATACGTACATTAAAATTGATTTTGACAGTATAGAAGTAGTAATATAAGACACTATTAACGTATCACTGAGCCACTTTTTTTCTTTTATTATAAATCTCCTACTTTCTCAGTTCGTTTGTCATAAATATCACAAATAACAAAATAAGGTAAAATTCAAACCTCGTGTCCCATTTTTTAAGAGTCGTCATTTTTCAAAACGAAAAAATGAAAATAATGTATAAAATGGGAATTAAATATATTTTTTAAAAAGTATGATTTCTCAAGGTTCATCTTTTGTTAAAAACATACGTCAACATGTCAACCGGAAGATATAGAGACTCAAGACGGTTGGACCAACTGAGAAACTAACTCGGTTGGTGTCTAGTTTTTGTAAGTCCTTTCTTTTTCTTAAAGTCTTTCAAAGTTTTTCGGTTTGAACTTAAACGTTAGGGGGAGGGTCAAACATCTGTTGATAAATATATCGTAAATGTAATGTAAATGTTGATAAATGTATCGTAAATGTAACATAATCCATAATATTCATTAGATCTTTACCATATTTCACATGTCCTCCAACATCCTTCCAATATCCGTTCATGATGTAGTAAAATATATTCTCTAAGCTCACAGGTCTCTAAAACCACAGGTGTTCCCCCCGGACATTCGGTTAGGGAGTGACTATGACTCCCTATGACTCCCTAATTGTTTAGTGAGAAATAATTTCATCCTGACACCTCCACAGAATCAAATGCCTTCTTGTAAAACGATTAGGATCAAGACCCGTCTGATGACAGTTTGGGAAAGAATAGAGAAAGAGAAGACACATTAAGTCCGGATTCAGTTTTGTGAGATAGAGACCTTATCTTTACAATCATTAAATTTTGTTAGTACAAAAATGGTTGTTAAATCAAATTATACGAGTTCTGGTAACATCAAGTCACATATGCCCTTTCACCTAGTAGGGCCTTTATTAACTTACATCTGTAGAGGTGACACGGTATATGGATCTGGTTTATGGATTAGTCAGGTAGACCAGTCCGGGGTATATATGGTGTATAGAGATAAGGTTCGTCTTTAAAGTTTTTTGAACAAAAACTAAAGTCATTCCCTTTGTAAATAAGGATAACTTCGTTCAAAATCTCGGACACCTGTGTACATTTGGTTAACCAAAAGTCACGTTAGAGTCTCTGAGTCCCTTTTTCTAAACCACGGACGTAAAATTATATTTTTGTAAATGAATCTTTGAAGTAAATACGAATCTTTCGTAGTCACTTTATGTCGAAAAGAATCGAAATTAATATAAGGAAAGTAACCTTTGAAAACCGTAAATAAGTCACGAAGAAACCCGGAGACGTAAAGACTGTCGAATGTCTATAAAGAGGATAAACATACTCCCGTGTCAATGAAATTTTTTTTCCTCTTTTCAAACGAACGGTAGGAACCGGAGGGAGAAGAAGGTAAGGAGAAAGTAGTTCCTGACCTGGGTCTTGACGGCCCTCGGTCACACTCCTTCGGGCGGGCACTGTTCCAGTACTCCTTCCTTCGACTGTATGCGTTCCGCACGAGTCTGAAGTCCCTGGGGAGACCTTTAAGGATTCGTACATGGGGTTGTTTTTAGACGGCCCAAAACACGAGACGAAAAGGTGAGAAGACTGTAAAAGACCTTTTTCAGTTAAGTCCCGAAATCAGAAGACGTAAACTTTCTCACAAAGTTAGGTTTTTGGGGAGACTACCGAAAGATCGGACGGACGTCCTGAGCATGTCGACCCGTACACTAACAAACTCCGGAGGACTGGCGTCCTCCGTGTCCTTCGAATTTTGTAGGATCCTTACATCCTCGAAGGCTCCTCAGTTTAAGAAATNAAATCTTATCCTGACTAATTTTCAAAGTAAACAACTCAGTTACGAACGACGGTTTAAAAGTATAGGAAATAAAAATCTATGTCAACCATATATCCTTTTGTTCATCATCTGGACCATAATCGTTGTAATCTAGAAGCTCAATTCATGGAAGAAACAATATAGGGTGACGTGGAAACAAGATATCTCTACATTGAAATTACGCAATTCCTCTACGTCTAATTTCTTTTTGTGAAGTCCCCTTTGTTTTAATTGTAAGTAATTCCTTCTCTCGGTTTTTCACAATTGTTCGGAGAACCGGTCTTCTATTACATTTAGTGGACTCTGGAAAACATATGTTTTACTACATGTCTTTCTCAGACCCGACGCTTACGATGTATTAAAACACAATGGGTAACTAGAGGTACAAAATAGTTTTCATATTTTCCGGAAGACTTGTTATTTCCTACCCCGGTCCCCGGCCCCCGGTCAAAGAGCCCGGTCAAAGAGCCTGGTCAAAGAGTTTGATCAGAGAGCCGGACCAAAGAACCCTGAGACCGAGGGGGGCACAGAAAAAGAGAGAAAGAAGAAGAGAGGGAAAGGGAGAGAGACGAGAAATGAAATTGAAGTCCGACTTAGAGGTGGACCCCGCACCTCCGAGCGGTCCAGATGAATGAACGGGGCCGACAATTCTGGGCGTGCTTTCCCTCGAATTCCGCTCCGTGGGAATCTATAAGTTCGCCCGCGGCCACCGGGTTGCATTATCACGTTTAAGGAACAGACCTTAAAATAACCGGAAGGCGCATTTGGTTCGATAAGTCGGGAGAAGGAGGTGAATTAGAAGGATGATGCGATGTCGAAGAAGTAGATTAGAATATAGTTAGTTATTTGTTCAGAAAGGTGCGGTTGCGGCAGGTGGGAAGCTTAAGGGACCTAGGTGGCCCCGACCTGGGGCCGTGTCTTGGATCCTTAGTCAGGAGTTTATTAGACGGAGTCCAAAGAGAGATCGGAAGATTATACTCACTGTAGTAAAAAGGACCTTATCACTAAATTGTTGGTTTCACTATTGTCAGTGGGAGAGGGTACTCGTCTTTATCCGCCCCTTCGCCCTTCGAAGAGTAAAACAGGAGGGACTAGAGGAACTCTAAACCGTGTCAAGACGGAAGTCACCCCAATCGACAACGAAAAAGTAAGGACGACAGTTTTACCAAACCCGGTCCTCACGTGTCCCAAACAGACAGAGGTCGAAGTAATGTAAAATCCAAAAGATGTGAACAATAAGAGATCGAGAAGACCGAGAAAGGTACTGGTTTGGAACGGTTTCCTGAGGACCAAGAGACGGAAGGTTCAGAAATAGAAAAAAAGATCATGGTACCCATTTCGAACGTCTTCTTGGAACACAAAACCCGTGCACTTACGACTTAGAAAGAAGAAAAGGATAGGACCCCTTTTGAGAAAATCAAAGTATTAAACCTATGGAGGGGGTTTCAAGGGAGCCCCTGGACTCTGGAGGATAGAGGAGTGACGAAGTGAGGACCACGAAAGGGTTTACCTAGTTTATATTTTACCGGATATAACTCGTAATAGAAAAACCCTTTAAGGTAGAGACTCTTATATGGTCCGTGACAAGATCAAGACGGTAGGAGAAGTCGCGTCCCGTCACTCAACACAATGGAACATGGTATATCTCACTGAGTAAATGGGTAGGAGCGAACCCCGTACTTCCTACTTGTTAGATACGTAGAGAGACAGAGTCCACAAGACTTAGGAACATGTCCTCATTCGGTCTGTAGAAGGGAGTCCGATCCTAGGGTCTATGAACCATAAAGGAAAATTCATCATCACGATTGTCCATCTGATCTTTTTTTATGAGATCAAAGATTGACACACTAAATAATGAGTGGAAACCGAACAGGTTTCAATCCTCTTCTTCTCAGTAGTTACTTTAAATATCTCGGAAACGTTCTTGAACTTTTTCATTGGGAAAGGTGATTCGACTACGTCCGGACTACGTCGACACGGAGACTAAGAGTCGGACCGTCCGCCTAAAGTCGAGGGTGTGTTCGTGAACCGATACGTACGGACCCGTTTCGGGTTAAATTCGATATGTTGATATCTCTGAGTCAATTAAAACACAGTGTAATAATGTCATTACTGTACTACATTACATTACCATTCAAATAAAATCTCCGTCTTGAGTAAAATTATCAAAATGTTTACTCAGGTCGGAAAATAAATACCTTAGTAATTCTCAGACTTCATTAGTGGATTTAAAAAGTCAACATGGAGTAACTTAAAATACCTCCCTTATTATACGAAATCATATAAGTGTTTAAACCCTAAGTAGTTCCAGAGTCCTGTATAGGAACACACTTTTTCCGAATGTCATAAAAGTTTTTAAACCTACTGAGACACAGGAAAAATAAAATAACATTCCGATGAATCGTATTATTGTGTCCAACCCAGATAAAATTATAACAAGTACACTCTGTAACGTATAGAAGAAAAAGATGTAGTTTTTGTAAATCTCTCTGGATTAAACATGTATATACTCCAATTTGGTCAACCTCTTCGTTTTATTATTTTTTAGTTTATATACCAATTTTTCGGTTCAGTAATTATATCGTCTATGAAAACATTATTTTACTCCAAAAATGAATAAAATACATTTATACTATTTGGTTGTGTGATAAGGAATGTAGTCTATTAACACGTTACTCCTATTATTTAGTATCCCACAATGGCCATGTACTGAAGACTTATGAGAACCTTTTTAAAGGTTTTATATAACCGATCATTGTATTTTGATTCGAGAAATGACTTCTTTAGATAGTCATATGAACTAGTAGCCAAAGTTCCTTAATCACATATAATTTTTGTTTTTATTTCGTTAACAGGAATCCTATAAACCGGAGAAATTTGTCATGTGTACCATTATTTACTTATTAATCCCCTAAATTACGTCAACTCAGCATTTGATTAAATCGATACTCGTAGTTGTAGACTTGGTGTTGATACCCTTCACGGAAAAATTTAATTCGTGAAAAACCATCAAAGTCGACGGAAATATTAAGTAATAAGAAGTGAGAAGTAAAAAAAAATTGGAAATTTTCGTCTGACGTCCGACCCTATGGTATTTTAGAGTGAAAATTAACCAGATATTACCATTCCCAGTGTATAATCATAGACATTATATTTTCGTTACATGGAACCCTCGAACCCAAATTACAAAATGGTCGTTTCGTACCCTTGTCAATTACAAAAATAAAATTTATTTCCTAACTTTAATTGACAAAAAAAAAAAAAATTTCACAATCTGAGGACCGATACTTACATATGATTAACCACTTCACTCTTTTTTACAAAATAACACTAATTCTCGATCTTTACTTCGGTCGGGTTTAATCAAAAATTCTCACCAAATCTATATACGTCTCGTCACTAGTTATTACTCGACGCTACATCCTCCTCCGTAAAAAGGACAAGACTGGTGACACGACATCGTCGGTGACATAAGAATTATTACTCATATATAATAATCGTCACCCTGTGTAATGTGCCCTTTTACCTCCGTTTCCAACACTGTAGTATTGAAGTGAGATTTATAACTTTCTTCTACACTCCTTCGTAGATCCCGTTACCATGTTTTGCCGTTTTGTTACCTTCTCTTTATACGACTCTACCGACCGTCGGAACCCGAACGTTGTCACAAATGGTAAAGTAAAAATATAAGGACCACTATATGTCCTAACGATGAACGATCCTCTCCATAATCATCGTCCTTAAAGAATGTCACTAAGTTTCCACTTATTTAGAAAAGAAAGGAGACTCGATATCAATCACGAGACTGAAACACTCTCGGACAACGTTATAGAAGAGTAGGTAGACGAAATACCTTCTCTATTCCGAAATTTTTTAGATGAAAATTCCAGATTATAGTCTCTACTCGTTAAACCTTCCGAAATAGAAAAAATGAAGATCTTACATTAGTTTGAATAGAATTCTTAAGTAGTTCGGAATCTTCTTTATAAAGACTGTTTAACAGATATAATGATTTTCGTTCTTCACCAATACCAAGGGACCTTTCTTGGACCTTGGTCGTATAGTCCTCTGTGTCTATCAAAACCCACACGGAGACCAACCGTCTACTACCCGCTCAGTATATCACGGAGACTCAGTGTAAAATATTGGGGGTTTTATATACTAACCGATACAGGGACCTAAGTTTCCACGAGATACTCCGAGGTCCTAAGAGTTTCCATGAAATCACAGACGAGACCTCCGACTCACAACCCTAAAACCTACCGACGGGAGGTGATTCGGACGACGATTTGGCCGAAAAGTCAAAAATAGACACAATATATAATTCATCCACAGGGACCACTGAATCACCATTTCCTAGACAGACGGTTAAGTCCTCGGCCACCGAACTAAGGATCCAGCCCTTCTAGGAGACCTCTTCTTTACCGTTAGGTGAGGTCATAATAACGGACCTTTTAGGGTACCTGTCTCCTCGGACCGTCCGATATCTAGTACTCCAATGTTTTCTCAGTCTACACTGAATCACTGATTCGTTGTTGTATATAATTCATTATATTCAAAACTTTTTTTACCATTAGTTTGATTTTTTCAAACCTTTGGTGACCTGTTTCTAACTTTTCTTTTATTTGACTTTTAAGGACTTGAAAATAAACGGACCATTCTTTCCTGAGAGAGAAAAAATTAACATATCGTGTATAGTCCATGAGGAATACATAAGTAATATACTTAGATTATCAACATTACATGTTCACCCTTCTTTTACGTTTCCGTGTTCCGTGGGAAAGACACAATATACGGGTCCAAAGTTAAGATATATTTCCCACTATCGGTCCCGACTCCTCGTTACACCTGATACAAACTGCCCGTCGTCGATTAAAATAGTCTGAACACGGACATTAGTCTTTAAGTCAGATCCTTGTTCGACATAACAATATTTCAGGTTCTTTAGACTGTCTTTTTGATCCGTTAAATCTTGTCAGATCTTTTCATTGTGAAAATCAAATTAATCTTTTGTGTCAGATTCCTTATTCCAATCAAAGGTCAAAGAAAGTTTATCCTAACTTATGAGAAAAGGAAATATGTCAAATATTTGTTTGTTTTGTACAAGAACCGTACCCTTACAGAGTAGATACTGGTGAAGATCTGTTTCTCTTCCAGACGTTGAGTAAAAACAGAATTTATTACACACACGCACCGTTTGTTCTCTCTTCGTCTTTATTAGAATCGGCTACGATTTTCCAAATTCTAATTTCTGTACATCTACCCTAAGTACTACTCACAAGACACGTGGACTTACTTATACGGGTTTAGTGTCGATCTTTTTAAAGTCTCATTTAACTGGATCGAATCCCATTTAGTTATCAACAGGGACTTGACCTCCCCTTATCTACTCGTTCTTTTTTAAAACAACTGTCCTGAGGTGATCCCTTTTGTCGTAAGTTCATTGATTACGCTATGAGATGACGGATCTCCTTAATGGGTCGGAGATCGTTCCGCTTCAGTCGAAATCGACCGTCCTCCAAACAAAATTTTGACTTTACTCTTTTTCCTGGATTCGAATATTTACAACCCTCTATATAATAGTTGTCCCCTTTTTTCAGTCTTTTATCGTTGAATGAACAAAGGGGTTGTGTAGACTCCTCCTTCTTCCTCTCGTTAAATTACATGGGACCAGTTCGTCAATGAAAGGAAATAGGAATGATTGTCCCGAACAGTTCTGCCAGACCTTTAACCAACTTTCATTCATTACTTAGTACTATCTGTAAGGACTTTACGAAATAAAGGTAAGGGGGACCGAGTAACAAAGAACGAACTGAAAGTACCCTTCAAATATCAGCAAAAGTAAGAAATGTCTTAGTAAAGGACTGAACGGACCAGTACTCCAACTTGTTTGTCAAACCTCCTTCCTCTATGGAGGAGACGAACTAGAGAGAAAGTTAGAAAAGTCACATAGTCGTCGTGACTTAGTACTTACCTTTAGAGACCAAAATTCGAACTGAGGGTCTAATAACGACACTGAGACTATACTATTAATAACGATACAAACTCTATCGGTGGTGTAAGAGGTCGAAATTACTCGAGTGAAGACTTGTCTATCAGAATCCATTATACGTGTCTCATTTTTTCTTATTAAACTCGAAGAGGGTTTATTAGGATTACATGTGTTTAAGTTAAAAAAAAACGGAAATAAGACTACCGATAACCTTCCTTTTCTAACAAAAAGACTAGTCTAACCAAATGAATTGAATCAAGATTACTTGTCCTCATGTTACGTTGAATGATAATATAAATACAAGGGAAACGAAATCAAGAACAAAATTTTTGAGTCTTCCACTGAATCTTAACTGAATTCGTGGTCCCGGTTCAAGTGACTTCCAATAATTCTATCGTGTTACTGGTTGTATTGACAACTTCCTTTTACGAGTCCCATCCGTAATGGTTATTAATAATCGTTTAAGACAAAACTAAAATCACGAAAGGAAAGGGTCATCTAACTAGACAGTATCTTTTATAGTACCAACATTAAAGTCCTAATCAGAATGACTCTGGATAAATTTAATTATTTAAGAAATAAAAGTTATAATAATTACAAAACGTTCGGGAGACCTCCCCTAGGTAATAATAATTACAAAATGATAAATACTTGGTTAGTCTAACAACTTCCTTGTATATACCTAGAAATTCCCGGACTACTTCAACACTCCCTGGGTCTCCTCGTTGTTAGGTCTAAAGTCATCTTTTATCTCGACCAACTCTTCAATAACCAACAACTGACGACTACCGAAGGCCGTTATAGTAATCTCTCTAGACCACCCTCACTCTTGTCACAACACCGTCAATAATATAGCACCCAAAAATCCCTGAATTATTATACTGATTTATTAAAATATCTATCTTTTAAAGAAGGACTATACTAATTACATTTAGTTCTGTATTCCAAGTCCACTCATATTTGAAACTAAACAGTTCTTGACAAGAGTAAATACCCGAAGGAGTCACCGAGTCGTCATTTCTCAGGTAGACGCTACGTCTTCTGTGTCCTCTGGACCTAAACAAGGGACCCACCCTTTCTAGGGGACCTCCTCCCGGGACGTTGGGTGAGGTCATAGGAACGGACCACTTAGGGTACCTGTCTCCTCGGACCACCCGGTGTCAGGTATTCCAATGTCCTCATGTTGCGGTGATTCGTGTGTGCGTGTAGGTGTAAATACGGACAACCGGACCGAATTAATAATCATTGTGGACATCAATCGTAGGAGATTCTACCATGGGTTACTATGGACAGAGGTTCATAAGTGTGAAAGTCATTAGAGGATAACGTAACGTAGTCTCGACCAGACAGACTGGTCATCTTAACTCTGTTTTCACTAACATACAATGAAGACTCCAACCTAAGAGAGAGAGAGAAGGGAAGAAGTAGAGAGATTAGCAAATAGGGACCCCCTCGGACTACGGAAGAGTCCTGGTCAGAAGTCCCTTTCCGAGTACACTCCTCGACTTCGAAGGACGGTTGTCGGTAAACCTCGAAACCTTCGGACAGGAGGGAGGGTCTGTTCGGCAGTCAGTCAAGTCAAGTCAGTGAGTCACACAGGTTGAGAAACGCTGGGGTACCTGACGTCGTACGGTCCGGTAGGACAGGTAGTGGTTGAGGACCTCAAATGAGTTTGAGAACAGGAAACTCAGCCACTCCGGTAAGTTGGTAGAGTAGGACACAGCAGGGGAAGAGGAGAGCGGAAGTCAGAAAGGGTCGTAGTCCCAGAAAAGGTTACTCAGTCAAGAAACGAAGTCCACCGGCATAACCTCAAAGTCGAAGTCGTAGTCAGGAAGGTCACTTATAAGTCCTGACTAAAGGAAAGTCTACCTGACCAACCTAGAGGAACGTCAGGTTCTCTGAGAGTTCTCAGAAGAGGTTGTGGCGTCAAGTTTTCGTAGTTAAGAAACCACGAGTAGAAAGAAATATCAAGTTGAGAGTGTAGGTATGTACTGATGACCTTTTGGTATCGAAACTAATCTACCTGGAAACAACCATTTCTGTTCGGATATCCACTGATACAAGACCCAAATATAGAACTGACGTTAACGCACTCTCTAGGACTCTGTGTTTATGCGTTGATTCGGAGAGGACCTAAATACTGGTACTCTTTCATACACTCTATTGATCATAAACAACAAAATTCGACGATTTAAAGATCTATTAAACAATATATAGTCATATATTATTTATATTGTGGGAAGATGAGGATTTTAAACCAAACCTACTTTTTAACATTTCAGTGGAATATATTTAGACTATCCACTTGTCTGTAGTTTAAGTACTTGAATAATCCCTAAAAGAGAAGACAACTGTCTCGAATGTCAGACTGTAATCATACGTCTGTGAATGTTTCCAATAGGGTCCACTACGATCACCATTCCTTGGACGGACGGTTACGTCCTCTGTATTCTCTGAATCCAAGCTAGGGACCTAACCCTTCGAGGGGACCTCCTCCCGTACCGTTGGGTGGAGTCATAAGAACGGACCTCTTAGGGATACCTGTCTCCTCGGACCGTCCGATGTCAGGTATCCCAACGTTTTTCAGCCTGTATTGACTTCACTGACTTGTGTGTGTGTGTGTGTGTGTGTGTGTGTGTGTTTCCAATAGTCCTGTCTTCGTAAACTATTACGGTTTTTAGATTTAACCATCTGAAGAACTTTAGAACCATGAAGAACCATGCTTCTTTAGAATCTGAAGAACCATCGTTAGAACTTTCTGTCATATTGTCTCATCTACTTTCATGACTAAGTCTTAATTTAACCAAACCTAAACTTAGACTGAAATGGTAAATGACCGGAACTTCTCAACAAATTGAAAAGAGAAAGAGTCAAAGTAGTATAATTCGTACCCCTATTATTATCATAGAGAGAGTGTCCTATTAAAAAAACTCCTAATTCACATACATTTCGTGAATGTCACTACGAACGGTGTATATTCATAAATTATTCCTAACGGATAATAATAATAAAAGTATCTCTTAATTCAACTGTAAAAAGGAGACAATATAAATATATGTTTACCTATAAAGGAGAGTTATTAGTGAGGAATTTATAAAATTACAAGAATAACATACGATCCTTGTAGTCGATCTTTATATAGTGGAGAATTCCTCGATGTTCTATCAACCTTTTAAAAGGTATACGGAAATATGTAAAATACAGTATATTATATATGTAATTTATACATATGTATATGTTTACCTGATATATACACACGGAGTCGATATTTTTAGTACGTTGAGTTCCTGGTCTACTTTCCGTGTCTAATATATGTTTCTTTTTACCCTTACTCAAATTTTTTGGTGATCCCACACCTTAATCTTATTACATCGAAAGACGTATACTCTTCAGTGAAACTTTCTTTACATCTCTGACCTGTTAGAGTTTGGACTCTTCGACAGATAGATTAACTAGAATAATTAACACTGACGACATAGAGATCGAAGAACTCGTCATGAACTGTACGTCACTCATAAGTCGTTTATGAACAGTTTACCGAAGTAACTGTCTCTTCCTCTTTTTGAGAATTTTGTCATTTCTCGTTACACTTAACCGTGTCAACCTTTCCTGTTGTTTCGTGACCTACCATCCATTAAACCACCATTCTTAAGTTCTCTTTTCTTCTACAAAACCTCTGTACCGTAACTTCAAATTAACGTCAGTCACACCCTTTTGTTCAAATCACCAACAGTTATAACACCACTGTCGACTTCGAAACTCCTCTTTCTACTTGAGAGGCACCTTCACTTAAACCTCTTTTTAAGAGTGAGTTTCTCTATGTTTCTACGGTTCCAGACATGTTTACATATCCGTAAGTCCACTTACCTTCCATTTTTATCTCCTCGACCAAATTCTTGGTAATCTCGTCCGATCCTCTATCACTACCTTTTCTTTACCGTTAGTCGTTATAGTTAACGATGTCTCTCTAAAGACAAACTCTTAATTTTTACCTAAAATCCATAGTCAAAGTCTGACATCTTCGTTCTAAAATTCTTTGACTCCCCCGTGACTTCTTTACTTTTACCGTGAATATTAGTCGTAAAGTTTCCCAGACACTTTACTTGTTTTATTTATATTAGTATCTTTCTCGTATTCTCGATCAGAATTCTTGACTCTTATACTCACAACTTTCTACTTTTTTTCGTCGTAATCCTACCTAAATAACTTATAATATATTAATAAGATGGTCTGACATAAAATTTCTAACAAGGAATACAGAACACACCGGACATTAACTGAAATTTTATAAAGACATGCTTGTCATACTCCATGTACCACACAAATTCAATTAAAATAAAATATCGATTCCCCGACAATCCATTGTAGTCTCCACGGGATTAGTCTTAAATGTAAGGTCCCCAACAACCAATGAAAGACTTTATCACATTACTCCTCATATATGAGACCTCCAACATTCAGAACCACATCGAAAATATTAGTCCGTTTTTTCTTTAAACACAATAAAGGTGTTAAAATATTTACAAAGAATCAAACGAAACATATAAAGTATAATTAGGATAAATAACAAGTACCGAAAATAGTTAATACACCATCCAACGAAATTACTGAGAGTAAGAAATAGAAAGGAAAAATCGGTATGGGAAACGGTGAACTCAAATAGTGAAGAAGGTAGTTCGTTGTCTATAGTTATATAAAGGGAAAGGTAACTTAGACACAAACCTGTATAAAGAACGAAACCAGTCACCCTGTGACCTTTAGTACTATATTCGTTCCCCAACCTTTTCACGAACTCTTAAAGTCGACAAGAGATCATTAAAACGGTGGTGGTACTCTTCTTATACGGGTCTGAGTGAATGACCAAGAACCTCCTCCTCTCTGTTAACCTTGTCTCAACGGGATTAATTAAACGGAATTTGTTACAGTTGGATTTCGTCTTAGGTATCTGTTGGAGGTCAACGTGTCGTCTACACATCCACTCGGGTCGACTTAACTCGACTGAAGATCCTCTGAGTGTCTGTACACTTGATATTTTTATTTACTGATGACAATATTCAGTAACTTCAAAAAAACAAAATTGGATCGTTATCGATTGTTTAAGTTCTAACTATTAGGAGGTAAACATAGAAAATAATCGATCTTTTTATATATTTCATTGACAGGAAATGTAGACATAACATACACCTAATATAATAAAACAATTGTACGTATAAAAACGATATGTCCAAAAATGTGTTTTCCTCTCTGTAAATAAATCGTATCTGGAAATGAAAGAAGTTTTACTATAAGAATTTCTTACTCTATTAGGTTACTTATTTGAAGAGTTCCAACAGAGAAGGATTCCGAGGTGATATGTAAAAGAGAAATACATATCGTGTCTTTTGGTCAGTAATCTTCAAATCGATATTTCTAACGCTTCCATATCAAGTAAGGAAAGTAATTGTTATCGTCCTTATCCTATCTAAAAAGTAGACAGCGTCTGGAACACGACTTCCTTTACAACGTCTAAAAAATGACCCTCAACATGACAAAATTAGAAGATCTTACTAAATACTGGTGGATAGTTACGACCCGACCTTCTTCGTGATCGACCTTAGTTCTAACGGTCCTCTTTATAGTTATTGGAGGCTATACGTCTACTGTGGTGGGAATACCTTCTTTCACTTCTCCTTGATTTTTCGGAGAACTACTTTCACTTTCACCTCTCACTTTTTCAACCGAATTTCGAGTTGTAAGTCTTTTACTTCTAGTACCGTAGACCAGGGTAGTAAAGTACCCTTTATCTACCCATTTGTCACCTTTGTCACAGTCTGAAATAAAAAAACCCGAGGTTTTAGTGACGTCTACCACTGTCGTCGGTACTTTAATTTTCTGCAAATGAGGAACCTTCTTTTCAATACTGGTTGGATCTATCGTATAACTTTGTGTCTCTGTAATGAAACGGTTGGTTCCAGGTAGATCAGTTCCGATACCAAAAAGGTCACCAGTACATACCTACACTCTCAACCTGACACTTCTTTCGACTCGTGACTTCTTAACTACGAAAACTTGACACCACAACCTCTTCTGAGGACTCTCAGGGAACCTGACGTTCCTCTAGGTCGGTCAGGTAAGACTTCCTCTAATCGGGACTCTAAAGAAACCTCCCTTACTACGGCTTCGACTTTGAGGTCATGAAACCGGTGGAGTACGTTTCTCAACTGAGTAACCTTTTCTGAGACTACGACCCTCCCTAACCCCCGTCCTACTCTTCCCCTACTGTCTCCTACTCTACCGACCTACCGTAGTGACTGAGCCACCTACACTCAGACTCACTTGAGGTCCTCAACCACTACCTGTCCCTCCGGACCACACGACGTTAAGTACCCCACCGTTTCTCAGTCTGCGCTGACTCGTTGACTTGACTTGACTTGACTGCCTAGTTGTGGGATTTCTAGTATACAGATACATAAGTGAAGAAAAGGGTCACTTAATTAAAGACAGAAAAAACATATAACTGTAGTTTATTTAAAACATAATGGTTCTCGACTTAATGTAATAGTTCATTCGAACTGTACCTTTTTTTTATATCCTTTTTCTTTGATTACTGGTAGGTTACATAAGACACTTTGTTAAAGTAAAAGGTACTTATTTCAGGAGAACACCGTAAAATTTTCGATAGAATTTGTACATTTGTCTATTTTAATGTAAGTAATAAAGTGAGACCTTCTTATTTTTATTAACTTTACTACATAAAACATAGATCTTACTTTATGTGTCTGAAGTCCCTTCTCCATTAAAGATAAATTTAATGAACTGAGTAGTTTTAACACAATAACAAAGTGATCGATCTCAATAAATCCAAACAATTCCCCTCGTCTAACCACCTTACTCCCAAAATAAGGGAAATTTTGTAGGGGACAAAGATAAAAAGTTAAAACCATTGAAGACCCAATCCCTCTAGGTCGGTCAGGTAAGACTTCCTCTAATCGGGACTCTAAAGAAACCTCCCTTACTACGGCTTCGACTTTGAGGTCATGAAACCGGTGGAGTACGTTTCTCACTTATATGTGAGTACGTACACACTAGTAGACTATATGTGTAGTATGGTTAAAACTGGATTCACCCTGTGTGGGAAAGAGACATTTCAATCACATACGAAAACGATTGTTGTTTTCTAGTCTTTCTCTCTAATTCCTTTCGTAGGGTAAATTGGTAGCGTAGTTTTTCTTTTTTTATGGACCCTTATTTAGATGTATTCCTTCGTTTTCTGGACGACATGAGTCTTTTGATATACTATAACTACTTTCTTTAGTTTCTACTTTATTTGTCTACCTCTCTATATGGTATGAGGACCTATCCTTCTTAGTCACAACAGTTTTACTGATATGATTGGTTTCGTTAGATGTCTAAGTCATGTTATGGATAGTTTAATGATCACCGTAAAAAGTGTTTCGATTTTGTTTTTGAAAGTTTTAAACATACTTTTGTATTTTCCGGGGTTTATCGGATTTGTGAGAACTCTTTCTTTTTACCTCGACCTCCTTAGTCCGAGAGACTGAAGTTTGATATGATGTTTCGATGTCAGTAGTTTTCTCATACCATGACCGTGTTTTTCTCTTTATATAAACTAGTTACCTTGTCCTATCTTTCGAGTCTTTTTTGGGTGTGTGGGTACTGGTGGATTTGATACTGTTTCCTCCGTTCTTATACGTTACTTCTTCTCTGTCAAAGAAGTTGCTTCACCACCACCCTTTTGACTTTTCGATGTACACTTTCTTACTTTAATCTTGTGAGGGATTGTGGTACGTGTTTTTATTTAAGTTCTATCCAATCTCCGGATTTTCATTCTGGTCTATGTTAATTCGAGATTCTCCTTTTGTATCCGTCTTGTGAGACTGTATTTGGTGACGTTCTATAAAAAGTAAGGTGATGACTCTTATTACGTTTATTTTTGTTTTTATTTATTTACCCTGGATTAATTTGAATTTTCGAAAACGTTCGTTTCCTTTGGTATTTGTTTTACTTTTCTGTTGGGGGTCTTACCCTCTTTTATAAATGTTTACTTCGTTGACGGTTTCTTAATTAGAAGTGTTATGTGTTTATCGAGTACGTCGAGTTATATAATTTTTTTGGTTGGATTTGTTTTGGATAAACATTTCGGAGGAGTCTGTTAGTAAAACGGAAAAACGTAAAGAAAAAGAAACCCTACCAAAACCAGTGAGAGAGGACATGTCACAATGTTTGGAGGTAGGTATCAAGAGGTCCGTGAGAATAGTCTAGATTAGGGAATTTAGATAGAGTTGAAGATGACACATTAATATCCCTAAACTAAATCCGGTATGGACTTTCGTCTCTGTAATGAAACGGTTGTTTCCAGGCAGATCAGTTCCGATACCAAAAAGGTCACTAGTACATATCTACACTCTCAACCTGACACTTCTTTCAACTCACGACTTCTTAACTACGAAAACTTGATACCACAACCTCTTCCGAGAACTCTCAGGGAACCTGACGTCCTCTAGGTTGGTCAGGTAAGATTTCTAATCAGGACCCACAAGAAACCTTCTTGACTACGACTTCGACTTTGAGGTTATGAAACCGGTGGAGTACACTTCTCGACTGAGTAACCTTTTCTGAGACTACGACCCTCCCTAATCCCCGTCCTCCTCTTCCCCTACTGTCTCCTATTCTACCGACCTACCGTAGTGGTTGAACTACCTGTACTCAGACTCCCTTGAGACCCTCTACCACTACCTGTCCCTCCGGACCGTACGACACTAAGTACCCCAGCGTTTCTCAGCCTGTGCTGACTCGCTGACTTGACTTGACTTGACTTGACTTATCGGATTACCAATAGGGATGAAAGAAGTTAAATTCAGACTTAAAACGTCATTCCTTGAGTACTAGACTCCGGGTCAGTCGAGGGTTAGAACAAAAACGACGGACATATCTGAAGAGGTAGAAGTCAACGTTCCTTATATTAGTCAAACTAAAACCATAACTGGTGGACCACTACAGGTACACATCTCAGTAGTGAACGCAACAACCTTCTTCCACAAACGATACTGATCACGTAAGAGAACCTTTTTGAGACAATCGGAAACGGGAAGAAGTAAAACATGAGGTTCCGGTTTGAACGGACAATGAGGTCCATAGAGAACTGAAGGATGAAAGCGTAAGGTTACGGGATACTACTTTTCCTGTAGAAAAAAAGTACAATCAAGATCTTCCCGAACATCCAGAAGTCTCTTGGTAAACTGAAGTCGAAGAAACCGTAATCACCAACCCCGTATCTGAACCCAATGACATTACAACTTACTAAACGGAACCTTTGTTTATCTCTAGTAAGACAACAAAAACTCTAACTTGGGTTCCTGACGTAAAACTTGAGAAAACAACTGATACTTTATCGACCGGATTTTCAATTGTAAGTCTTTTGATTCTAGTACCATAGACCAGGGTAGTGGAGTACCACTTATATACCCCTTTTTTACCTTTGTCACCGTCTAAAATAAAAGAACCCGAGGTTTTAGTGACACCTGTCAAGAACATCGGTACTTTAATATTCTACTAACGAGGAACCTTCTTTACGATAACGTTTGAGTCACATAATTTTTCGTCTCTATGGTGAAGCGACTGTTTTCAAACAGATTAGTTTCGATATCAAAAAGGTCATCAGTACATACTTATACTCTCAACCTGGTATTTCTTCCGACTCGTGACTTCTTAACTACGAAAACTTGACACCAGGACTTCTTCTGAGAACTTTCAGGGAACCTGTCGTTCCTCTATTTTAACCAGTTCGGATTTTCTTCAGTTGGGACCTATAAGTAACCTTCCTGACCACGACTTCGACTTCAAGGTTAGGAAACAGGTGGACCACACTTCTCGGCCGAGTGACCTATTCTGGAACTACGACCCTTTCTGACTCCTCTTTCCACGTTATCTTCTACTCTACCAACCTACCGTAATGACTTTGTTATCTGTACTCAAACTCGTTTGAGGCCCTCTATCACCTCCTGTCCCTTCGGACCGCACAACGTCAGACACCCTAGTACTTCTCAACCTGTGTATAATCGCTGACTTGTTGTTGTCATTTAGTCTTTGACCCGTCTCCTGGATTTATTTGTAAATAGGTTTCTCTGTATGTCAACTGGTTTTTTTTATACTTTTCTACGAGTTGTAGTGATTAATAATCTCTTTACGATTGGTTTTGATGTTATTTCATAGTGGAGTGTGGTCAATCTTACCAGTAATAGTTTTTTAGATATTTGTTATTTACGATCTCTCCTACACCTTTTTTCCTTTGGTAGGATATCCGAACCACCCTTATATTTAACCATGTCGGTGATACCTCTTGTTATACGACGATGACGACGACGACTCAGCGAAGTCAGCACAGACTGAGACACGCTGGGGTATCTGCCGTCGGGTGGTCCGAGGGGGCAGGGACCCTAAGAGGTCCGTTCTTGTGACCTCACCTAACGGTAAAGGAAGAGGTTACGTACTTTCACTTTTCACTTTCACTTCAGCGAGTCAGTACAGGCTGAAGGCCGTTGGGGTACCTGACGTGGGATGGTCCGAGGAGGCAGGTACCCTAAAAGGTCCGTTCTCATGACCTCACCCCACGGTAACGGAAGAGGCCCTCTTGTTATACCTCCAAGGAATTTTTTTGATTTTCATCTCGATGGTTTACTGTGTCGTTAGAGTGAGGACCCGTATATAGACTCTTTTGGTATTGAACTTTTCTACGTACATGGGGTTAGAAGTAACGTCGTGACAAATGTTATCGGTCCTGTACCTTCGTTTGATTTACAGGTAGTTGTCTCCTCACCTATTTCTTCTACACCACGTATATATGTTACCTGATAATGAGTCGGTACTTTTCCTTGCTTTAATACGGTAATTACTGCACCCACATGGATCTCTAACAGTATGTCTCACTTTATTCAGTTTCTTTTTCTATTTATAACATATTATAACGAATATACATCTTAGATCTTTTTATCATGTCTACTTGAATAAACGTTTCGTCTTTATCTCAACGTCTACATCTTTTGTTTGTACCAATGATTCCCCCCTACGCTTCTCACCCCACTTGACCCTCTAACCCTGCCTGTATATGTGTGATGATTTATCTTTTATCCATTGATTACTCCTAGATGATATATCACGTCCCTCGAGGAGAACTACGAGACCCCACTAGATTTACCGGTCCTTCAGACTTTTTCTTACTTACATACATAAACATGTTAACTAAGTGGAACGACATGTCGTCTTTGATTCTATTGTAACCTTCCGTTAATATGAGGTTACTTTTAATTATGTTTTTATTTCCATCACGTACGAAAACCTTGTTTAGGAAATAATCACGTCATCACAGTCACCCCATTACGAAACCACGGACTGATCAAAACCAACGAACTATACTGAAATAGAATTTCGTATCCTGTCATGCAGTCAGGATCTCAAACTCAGCATATAACGACTGTATCAATTCCTCTTGGACCTTCGTACTCCGTACAGACGAAAAGAGTCACGAACACCTGGATTTTATTCAACTGAACCTCTCATTTACTCTGAATTTCAGTGTCTGGTTTAACAGGTGGTATCACACCAGTGGTAACCGCAGAGAAACTTCTGACACCCAGACTTCTTTCAAAATCCAAGAGTAAGAGGAGGAGGGTGTCTCTTTCTGCTATAAAATTATGTCGAAAAGAAGGTCAAAGTACCGTTTTCAAACACTAATTAGGACGACAACTAATTTCTGTCTTCTGAAACAGGATAGGTGAAATCTATTATCGTTAGGTAGTTTAACATATATTAAACGTAACCTACAACCTTGAACTTGAAATGATGGAAATTCTTATACGTCTTAAACTGTAAGTCATACGTAAGTATAAGCAAAGAAGTTGGAGTATAAAAGATCAGTGATAGTCAATTCTTAATTTCTCCAAAAATTTACTATACTAAACTTAGACTCAAACTGTTTTTACTTAGTAATCACCCGAAAGACTCCCTGTATCAGTGAAGTCAACACCTTTGTCCTTCTTACCTCACAGTAAACAACAATTTCTTTTAAGAGAAACATTACACCATATATAAAGCCCACTCTTTAACTGTAGAGATAAATTTACTTACTCCCGGGAGTGGACCTTTACAGTAAGTATGATTGTCTCACTGTATTACGTATTAATAGACAATGTCAAAAACTACACCAAACACAGATCTAATTCCACAAGTAAGTTTCTTGTAGGGGTGAATGTTCCAAGTATATTATGTTACATATTCTTTGAACCACGGGGTCTCAAAATTTTTAGTAATTAGTATTACTTAATTCCGTAAATAAGTTCTGAATGTGTGGCTGTTTTCTGACAGGGATTTCTAAAGATGGAGCTTTTGGAAATCTTTTACTACTAAAAACGAAAGATGAACTGACGGAGTCATTCGGTTAAGTAAAAAAAATCCTCGTCGAGTTCCAGTCACTATACTGATACAGTCGAAATTCACTACAAGAGGGAATTTGAACATTCGATTTGAAGGTAACAATATTGACTACGAGTCTCACCATGACAGTTCTTCGGGACTCTAACAGATCCTCCTCTTATTCATTTTCTGGTTATCATTATATGTAAAGTAAAAGTTTACTTTTATAAATTAACTATACACATGGAGTTCTACGTTACTGTAAAAAAAAAATGTTATTTATTACCCATAGTACCTCTTATACGTCTTCTTAATCCGATCTAGTACGATATAATGAGATCCTTTTTTAGTTTCTTTGATTAACCCAAGTAGAGATAATTAAAATATTAAAGATATTAATTAAAGTTTACCGTAAAGAATTAGTAAAAAAAAGGGGAAACTAAGAGGTCCCGGGATGTACATCATTTAATAAAGACGTGACTCAGTACCTCTAACCTAAGAACTTAAGGATCGTCTCCGTTTATAGAGTAATTACGACTAGACTCTCTATAGACACTACTCGGACATGTAGTCCAAATAGACGTCTCGACTAGACTTCGACTAGTCGTCTCGAGACTTCACTCCGTCTGACCGTTACTTCTGAAGTAGTCTTACTCCACTAGTGTAAAAACAAAAGTCTTTTATTTGAATATCGGGGTATGAATGTACGAATTAAAGAGTTACAAGTTTATATATTTGAGAAGGTAATATCTAAGTAGAGATGTTAAACTTTCATTCAACCTTCTGACTCAATTGAAAGTCCGCTTAAGTTCGAGGAATCTAGGTGAAACGAACCTATATGAACTTATATCTATTAGGACTTTAAAAAAAGTCAAGTCAAGTCAACGAGTCAGCACAGGCTGAGAAACACTGGGGTACTTAAAGTCGTGCGGTCCGGAGGGACAGGTAGTGGTTGAGGGCCTCAAGTGAGTTAGACAACAGGTAACTCAACCACTACGGTAGATCGGTAGAGTAGGAGCCAGTAGGGGAAGAGGAGGACGGGAGTCAGGGAGGGTCGTAGTCTCAGAAAAGGTTACTCAGTTGAGAAGCGTACTCCACCGGTCTCATGACCTCAAAGTCGAAGTCGTAGTCAGGAAGGTTTCTTGTGGGTCCTGATTAGAGGAAATTTTACCTGACCAACCTAGAGGAACGTCAGGTTCCCTGAGAGTTCTCAGAACTCTCGTATAACTATAAAGAGGGCCGTTAGAACTAAGGTCGAACACGAAGAAGGTCGGGTCGCAAAGAGTACTACATGAGACGTATATTTAATTTATTCGTCCCACTGTTATATGTCGGAACTGCATGAGGAAAAGGATAAACCTTGGTCAGACAACAAGGTACAGGTCAAGATTGACAACGAAGGACTGGAAATAAACATTTATTTAGGAATAAAACATTTCGGAAAGGTAAGAGACTATATTGTAACCGTTTAGAAGAAGGGGTTCGAGACAAAAAATTTTCCTTTTCTTACGAATTCTAAACACCGATTTATAGTATAATTTTTTCCTTAAATTTTATCGAGAGAAAGAGGTTGTTACATACAGTCCGGATCTCGAATAACAACCTTACGTAAGATGTCACTTCCGTTTCATCATTTCTCCTTTTTGATACCGTCATTCATTATTTCTCTTTTTTGATATCGTCATTCACTGTAATTTTTATCACTATAAAACGAAAGTACTAGAGAAAAGATTTCGTATCTTTTAATACGGTGAAACTTTTATTTAAAATTTGTAATTCGGATTTTTATTTTCGTTCCGTAACAATATCATTGTGGTTTACTACGGAAGAAGACTTCTTAATCATTGAGACTTGATGGAAAAGTCAGTAACTGAGTATAACCCTACCGATTCTTCAAGTTAACTCAAAAAGGTATTGTAGAATACCTTTTTGATCTTGATTGAAAAACCGCTTGGGTTATATTAGAGGTTCCGTAAAGAGACGGAGAGGGTAATGTAGAGTGGAATGGAATCCGTATTAGGCATTACGACTAAAGACGAGTATATATTTACTGTTCCTATTGTTCATAATTATTGATAAACTTTATTTGTTTTAGTGACTTATCAACCACGGGTTACTTATCACGTTTAATTTTACCAATTATCCAACCATAAAAACCGAAAAGATGAGAGTTGAAACTCTATAATTTAATTATATATTTCTCATTTCAAAAACTACAAATCATCTGTTCTATGTCTTCTTTTTATTAAATTTGATTCATAAGTATACTATTATACATATTGAATAAGATAAAACTTTTGACTTCCTTCCATTAAGTAGAATGATTAATCATTATATAATGTTGTCACGATTAATATGAATACGACGATATTAATTCGGTACGGTACTAATTCTCAGACAGACCGAAGAGTTAATATTTATTTATAAAATTTGGTAATAGAATCCTAAGGTACGACAAAACTCCTTTCCTAAGAAGAAGTAGTTTATCTTTAGTCTCGAATTTAATGTACTTGATTTTAAACGACAAAAGACGTCAAAAGTAACACCAGTACACACCTTTAATTCTGTTCGCGAGTATCAGAATTAAGTGAACGTAACTCTTCTTATCTCTTATTCCGTTATTTACAAATTTGTAAAACTTTTCGGATCTTTTTTTCTTTATAGAAATCCATAACTTTCTCAAAGGATAGTTTGAAAAAGATGAAGTACCATTTAATCCGAAGAGACCAATGAAAAACTAAATTGGTACCCCATCTCGACGTTTATATAGGTTTGTGCTCGAACGACTATTCTCCAGAACTATGGTACCCGATGTATACTGAAGAGGAAAATCTGACTTTACTTTATATCGACTGGTAGGTTAAAAAAAAGACATTATCTACCGTAGTAAATTTAATTAGACCTTAACTAAATTAGATAAGGTTTATTTGAAGGGACTACCCAGTCAACCATTTCTCAGACGGACTTTACCCTCTCTGGGTCCAAACTAGGAACCCACCCCTTCTAGGGGACCTCTTCCTTTACCGTTGGGTGAGGTCATAAGAACGGACCTCTTAAAGTACCTGTCTCTTCGGACCACCTAATATCAGGTACCCCCAGTGTTTCTCCGCCTGTACTGACTCACTAATTGTGATGAAAAGTAAGGTTTATCGTATTATCCCGTGTAAACTGAGGTAGTTTAGTAATTCTTCATAAGCACACCGGTGGTACAAATACCATAAAAATTATCTGTCGTAAAGAAGACCACCACTAGTAAATAACACATGTTTCATGAGATATGGAGATACGTACGATGATCCAAGACCCCCATTCTACGTGTCAAGGACAAGAATAGTTAGGACATCAGATTACGTACTCAACCCGTTCGTTTGTCTGTGAACGACACACATCGTACATAACACCCTCTCTGTCTTAACCCATGAACTCTTTCTTCTTTTTCTTCTTACAACCGATTAAGTGTTTCTCACCCTCTCAAATTCCTTCTAAAGGTCTCCTCTGTTATCGGAGTCAAGTCAAGTCAACTCAGTGAGTCAGTACAGACTGAGAAACACTGGGGTACTTGTCGTCGTACGGTCCGGAGGGACAGGCAGTAGTTGAGGGTCTCAGGTGGGTTTGAGTACAAGAAACTCATCCACTACGGTAAGTTGGTAGAGTAGGAGATAGCAGGGGAAGAGGAGGACGGGAGTTCGAAAGGGTCGTAGTCTCAGAAAAGTTTACTCAGTCGAGAAGCGTAGTCCACGGGTTTCATAACCTCAAAGTCGAAGTCATAGTCAGGATGGTTACTTATAAATCCTGACTAAAGGAAATCCTACCTGACCAACCCAGAGGACGTCAGGTTCCCTGAGAGTTCTCAGAAAAGGTTGTGGTGTCAAGTTTTCGTAGTTAAGAAACCGTAAGTCGAAAGAAATATCAGGTTGAGAGTGTAGGTATGTACTGGTGACCTTTTTGGTATCTGTTATCGGATGATCTGAAAATTTTGTTCTGTTTTACCATCGATCCAATTTTTTATTTCCTTCCCATAGGACCCCTTCCCTCAATAGTCCATCTCCCTTACCATACCCGTTTTCTTATCCTATTATTCTTCTTACTGATTGTACATAATTCAGGGACGATATCCAGTCAACTGAGGACCTAAGAAGAGTATGTAAAAGGGTAGATTAGTAGCGTTCTTGACCTACTTCATCGTCACAATAGGGACAAAATATATACTCCTTTGACTTAAAACTCTCCGATTGAACGGTTCTTGTTTGTTGAATGTACAACAATTTGACTCCTGAACTAAGATACAAACACACTGATGTTTTGGGTACCAGAGTTACAGATGAAACGGTGTGTTTTTACTAAATAATGTCCTTGACGTGTAACAAGACTTAATTAATTGAGTAAGTAAGTAAGTTGTTTGTAAATAACTCAGTCCGTAACGCCACCTAGGATCCCTGTGTTTCGTTTAAGTCTTTGACAGAGAAAAGTCTCCGCGAAAACCAAATATTCCTATCAACATCCCGAAGGATACCGTAACATCCCGAAAGGTCCACCAAGATCAACATTTCTTGGACGGACGGTTACGTCCTCTATATTCTCTGTACCTGAGCTAAAGACCTAGCCCTTCTTAGGGGACCTCATCCTTTACCGGTGAGTGAGGTCATAAGAACGGACCCCTTAGGGTACCTGTCTCCTCGGACCGTCCGATGTCAGGTACCCCAACGTTCTCAGTCTGTGGGGACTTCGCTTCACAGATGATACCGTAACATTTGTCATCGTATTCCCAATATTCACAAAACAATTCCCATATATAACCTGAGTCATCTTCCATTTCAAAAACCACCACACCAATCAGTCACTTACGAAGTCCTTTCTAACTTCACTTCATTTTCAACGAGTCAGTACAGACTGAGGTATATCAGGTACCTTAAGATATATCAGATACCTTGAGATATATCAGGCACCTTAGGAGGTCCGGTCTTATGACCTCACCCATCGGAAAGGGAAGAGGTCCCCTAGAAGGGTTAGGTCCCTACCTTGGGTCCAGAGGGTGTAACTTCCGTTTAAGAAATTGTCGACTCGGTACTCCCTTCGGGTTCTTATGACCACACCCATCGGCTAGGGAAAAGGTCCCTATAAGGACTGTGTCCATAGGTGTCCCAAAGGACGTAACGTCCACCTAAGAAACGGTTGACTCTATAGTCCCTTCTAATTGACTCCTCTAATGTGAGAAACTCAGGACTTTTTTTGACCCACATCTTTTTTCTTCCTTATCTGTAAAGTCTATTATTTTGTTTGACTCTTTTCGATAACTCTATATTCTATCGGACTTAAACCTCCATTATAGGTTATTAAGACACACTGATTCCAGACGACGATTCAACGAAGTCAGTGCAGACTGAGAAACTCTGAGATACCTAACATCGAGCGGTCCGAACAGACAGGTACCCTAAGAGGTCCGTTCTTATAACCTCACCCAAAGGTACGGGAGGAGGTCCCCTAGAAGATTGAGTCCCTAGTTTGGACGTAGAGAATATAGAGGACGCAACCGTCCACACAAGAAATGGTGATCGTGGTGGACCCTTCGGGTTATTTCTATTTCTATAACCATATCTATTGATCATAAGTCAAGTCAAGTCGTCAGTGAGTCAACACAGGCTGAGAAACACTGGAGTACTTAGCGTCGTACGGTCCGGAGGGACAGGTAGTGGTTGAGGGTCTCAAATGAGTTTGAGTGCAGGTAGCTCAGTCACTACGGTAGGTCGGTAGAGTAGGAGACAGCAGGGGAAGAGGAGGACGGGGGTTAGGGAGGGTCGTAGTTTCAGAAAAGGTTACTCAGTTGAGAAGTGTACTCCACCGGTTTCATGACCTCAAAGTCGAAATCGTAGTAAGGAAGGTTTCTTTAGGGTCCCAACTAGAGGAAGTCTTACCTGACCAACCTAGAGGAACATCAGGTTCCCTGAGAGTTCTCAGAAGAGGTTGTGGTGTCAAGTTTTCGTAGTTAAGAAGACGCGAGTCGGAAGAAGTGTCAGGTTGAGAGTGTAGGTATGTACTGGTGACCTTTTTGGTATCGGAACTGATCTACCTGGAATCAGCCGTTTTATTACAGAGATGAAAACTTATACGATAGATCCAACCAGTATTGAAAAGAAGGTTCCTCATTCGCAGAAAATTAAAGTACCGACGTTAGTGAATCTCCGAAAAAAAAAAATTTAAAAAAATTTTTTAAAATTTTAGAAATTAAGAATGTACGCAAGGGTTTGTACTTGGGGGGAGGGTGGAGGGAGGGGTATTGTAGAGAGAATCTCCGAAAAACAAAAATTTAGTCTCTTATATTCGTCTTCTCTACAACTTGGTCTCCCCTAGAAGGGACTCTTTCACTAATTCTCGGTCCCGTCTCTTCAAGACCTTAATAGAAAATTGTCTCCCGACTCACCACCCCATGTCCTACGGACCATGGACTATGAAATGATACGGACCGACTGCCGTCTTTCGTACTCCTTCTTGTCGGACCCCACTCCCTCCACTTGACCCTCACCCACTCAAATCAGGGATGGGACGATCCTTATAGTTCCTCCACGACGTTTGAAGAGACCTCCCTTCACCACTTTGGACCGAACATAAACACACCACACACACACACACACACACACACACACACACACATACACACATAAACCAACACGATACACCATACTCACCGTATTAGTAAAAACTCCTTTACCTCTTCTTCTTTACAAAACCCACATCTTATTATAAAACGGTTTTCAAAATTGAAAGCAGAGTCCAAGTTTCCCAAATTGTTTTATTCGGTGAGTAATATATATTTACTTATTATCTATAAATAATCTCTTAATAGATCGAATGAAAGTTGTATGATTGTAATTTTCTTTTCTCTTGATCTTTCTCGTCTCTTACGTAGTGGTTTAATCCAAAACTGGTTGTAGGTCTTAATTAGTCACGAACCTTCAGGACGCAGTGTCGTGTAGACCTCAGGGTTGACCCTTTCCCACGGTCCGTCGTACAGTCGAGACGCCCACTCTGAAGTTTCTAACGTCGAGACCAAGGCAAATATTAGGGTCCTAACAAAGTTTGACTACAGTAGTAGTTAGACTAGTTTAATGTCGAGACCAAAGTACAATTACAACAAATAAAACAACACATTTTGAACCTTACATCAATTCGGACCCCGAACCAACCGGTCTGGGAGAGGTCCTCGGGGTTGTTAGAGTTCTAAAGAGGGGGTAGAATCAGAAAGTGAGTATCGTCCGTCAGTGACTGTCAGTGAGCGTCAGTCGTGTCACGGGTCCGTCCAATTTTCGTTCCAGTCTCCGGACAAGACGAAACAGAGACTTCGGATTTGTTCTGATAAATAAATTAAAGGGGTTGTTTATTTATCCCAAATAGTAATTTACACCCTCACTCCCTTTCTCTCTTTATATGTTACTAAAAATATAAACAGAAACAACCAGTCCGTCGACCACTAACGTCTAGGTTTCTCTCACCTATACTCTCCCTTTTATCGACTATAACCTAACTCCTCTTTATTATTCCTATCAATTCAAATCAAAGTGTGTACAACTCAGTCCGTCTCTATTGCATAGACAACTTTATCTTAAGTCCTGTTACGAAACCAACTTCTAGAACTAAACATCAGTAAGTCGATATTATCATCTACTTCAGAGAGACCACCATACAGTCTCCTCTTCTTTTCTCCCAGTTCCTACATTGACACTTTATATGGTTATAAAATTCTTACCGATCTTCTCATCCTGTACCGTTGGGTGAAGTCATAAGAACGGACCTCTTAGGGTCCCTGTCTCCTCGGACCACCCGACGGCTGATACCCCAACGTGTCTCAGCCTGTGCTGACTTCGACGAACCGTCGTCGTCGTAGTCTCATTTCTGAGTTCTCTTATAATTCCACCTTACCACTTCATGTATCAGTCTCTTGGTAGTCTCTCACCATAGTAACTTTATTTTAATTTTCTCTTAAATTTCTTCGACCTTCTTCAGGGTTCACAGATTTACGAGGTTTCTCCAGCACCTTCTGTTTCAAACGTCACCCAACAATCCTAAACCGGACATACAGTACCGTCGTAATCGATTTGACACTTAATGGTTTTATGAAAAACTTGGTCTCTTCTAGACTCATCGAATTTCCAGTATACTTACCCTTGTGTCGTCTCTAGTCTCCGTCTCATGTCACGTTAGTAAGACGTATAAATACACCAAAAAGAGATCTCCCGAAGGGACCACCGAGTCGACCATTTCTTAGACGGACGTTACACCCTCTGGACCCCAACTAGGGACCCAACCCTTATAGGGGACCTCTTCCCTTGCCGATGGGTAAGATCACAAGACCGGACCTCTTAAGATACCTGACAAATCAGATACCCCAGTGTTTCTCAGTCTGTGTTGTTTCACTGAAGTGAAAGCGAAAGAAAAGAGATCCGGAGAGTCCTACCGATCTCTAGTCTCCTGGAGACCTAGGAGACTAGTATCCTAGTCTCCTCCTATAAACTCAAATAGACTTTAGATCTCAAATGTCTCACCGATACCCTCTTTATATGATCCCCTGATCATATAACTTTCAAGGTCTTTCTCTCATCAATTTTCTAACATAACAAGTCGGTATTTTTCCTTACTTTAACTCAGTCTCCTTCACTACACCTACTTGGATCTCGGACAGTATGACACACTTCATTCAGTCTTTCTCTTTTTAAGACAGATAATTACGTATATATACCTTAGATCTTTCTACCAAGACTACTTGGATGAACATCTCGTCCTTATCTCCACGTCTCCATCTCTTACCTGAACACTTGTGTCCCTCTCTTCCTCCCCCTCTGTTTAACTCTTCCATCGTAAGTGTATATGTGTGATGGTATAATTTTCATCTATCGATGAGGCACCAAAACGAAGGAAGGGAGTGGTTGGATTTAAGGTGTTACGTTAGAAAAAAAAGAATAAATCTAAAAAAACATCCTTATGTTAATGAAATGTTACAACACAATCAAAGACGACATGTTATAACATTTAGTCGGCACACACACACACACACACACAGGACAGAGAGAACTCGGAGAGAAAGTGGGGTGGGGGTTAGGGTGGGGAGATCTAGTAGTGTCTTGTTGTTCGATTCGAAGGACAATAATGTTATAACAAAGACGTCACAGGGTGAGTTACGGACCGTGTACATCCAACAACTTACTTATCTGCTCATGTACTTTCTGACTTTCTCTTCCTTCTTACACTCAAACAGGAAATTCTAAAGTCTTAATACCTCAAGACCAACTACTGTACCAGGTCCGACCCCGACTTCACCCATCTTCTATCAACTTTAGGTCCTCCGGTACTTCTAGACTCCAGTACCGTAATATTTCAAAAGAGGTACCCATAATTCCAACAAATTCTAGAGTTATTCGGACTTTGATTTTTCTTAGATCCTCGGGACCAGTATCCAGAGTCAGTTACTCCCACTTATTCGACTTCAAATATATTATTTAGGTTCGTTCTTCCTCCTACTGTCTTGTCTTACTGTGTTGGTGTTCCCTCCTTCCTTAAAAAAGACTCACACAATTCACTGGCACTCCTGATGAAACCCTTATATCCCAAACCCGACTCACTCAAACGGTTCCGTTCTTTCCTATTTGTCACAGGTCAACTGTTTCTTAGATTATTTGCCCCGAATCCCCAAACCTAATAGGGTACTCAAGTGTAATATTTCCTTAGTTTTTCACAGGAATCGAAAACCCTACACAGTTCGATTGAAACTACCTCACTTCCGTCTCGACGTCCTAAGTTTCACATCTCTGTCCCCAAGACCTAGTCAGAGATGGAAATGGATAAGGATCCATTCACATCACCCGTCTACAGAATTGTAAAGTACACACTTTGATTTCCTAAGATAATCGACTAGAAATCTAAGGAAACGAACGGAACGTCTCAAAATATTAGACCGTGTTAGAATGGATAAGTTGTAAAGGAGATGTGGAGTTACACTAAACACTCCGATTTCGATGTTTTCTAGGAGTCTTACGTGTGTAAACCTGAAATAATGAAATAGTAAGTAGAAAAGGAGAAGAACTTGGTAGGGTGTGTCCGGGTTGAATTTAGAGACAAGATACTTCGAAGGAACGAACGTGGTCACGAGTGACTACCGTCAGGGAAGACTCACGGTCGACGGGACTTCCAGACAAGATGGTATTTCATCGTAAGTGACAGAACATGATAAGTTGTAAACTACCCCGGCATCCGTCATTTTATTTTACGGGGTAAGACTCTAGGTCCTCTAAACTCTAGATCAAAGACAACATTGATTTATAACATTAAAAATGTTCTACAAAGGAGTAGTCATTTTACTTATCCAAAGTGATCTCCTATGGACAGAATCAAACCTAAGGGAAGTTCTTGACAGACGGTTTTCTTCCCTCCACCCTCGTAAATGTGTAGTCAGAGTAGAGGGTGACCCCGACCCAACGAGAACCCTCACGAAGGAAAGGACGTGAAGAAACAAAGGGGAAGAAGGAAACGAAAGGAAAAATTTTTTATAATATAACTTCATATGAACTAAATGTTAAAACACAATTAAAGACGACATATCGTTTCCCTGAGTCAATAAGTATATATATATATGAAAAAAGTATAAGAAAGGGTAAAACAAATTAATATCCTATAACTTCTATCAAGGGACACGATACGTCGTCTTGAATCCTAGATCAACAAATAGGTAAGAGATATATTATCAAACGTCACCCCTCCCGACCTAACCCTCAAACCCTGAAAAACAAAAAATCAAAGAAAAAAAAACAACCAAACAAAAAACCGATACGACACGTCGAACGGTTGGTCCCTAACTTGGACCGGTGTCGTAACTTTTGTAACTCAGGTTTGACGACCTAGTGGTCCCTTGAGGGGAGGGAACGTGAAGACTCGACATGTGTACTTGAAAAACTTAACTTAAAGGTCCCTCGTCTTTCGGTTTTACATATCGTGTATAAACTCCATGACATGTATGTCAGTCACACTTCAGGTTCGATGAGTACCTTTAGGGAGTATTTTTCGACTTTAGTCTCCTCTCCAACTCCTCTTTACCAACCCATGATCTGTGACGACCAAAATGTTAAGATACTTTGTTGCTGTACAAGTATCTATATGAAATATAAATATGGGATCTGTCTCACCGAACGAGAATTTTATAGTTTGAAAGAACACATTTTAACTCTGTGTAGAATCAATTAGTTCTATGTACTTTGAGACGTCAACAGAGACTTTTCCCTATAAAACTAGTCAACATTATCATAAACGGGTTTTCGATACTTTTTCTGTAATTTGAGTTAGAAATATCCGATAAATTTCACTATGACCTTCCTTGATAGGCCACTTATTAATACGTCTTTAAAACCTCTCTGAAACTTTGTTACGAAGTCTTACCGGAGAAGATTTTGACCACCTTAAGTACCCTTCTAGTAAATCTTTAATTTATTTCTCTAAACCTTGACCTTATATTGGTTCTGAATAAATTCTTTTTCTTAACGTTTAGTCTATTAAAATTCCCTTTGAAAGTCTTAATCCCTCTTATAGTCTACGATAAGGTACTACTAGAACCACGTAAAAGTTACTGAGATCTTTGACTCTCTACTGGGTCTTGTTGGTTAAGCACATGTTTGTTGACGGTACGTACTCGGAGTTATAACTACAAAGAGAATTCTGACCTTTACTATGAAAAGACTCTCGAGAAAGGACTTCTGACAATACCAACTTTAATGAATTGGGGTGGACTGTTAAAAATTAAACTCCTCTAAAGTCAACGACTTTCCTTACCTCAGTATTTTTAACATTAAAAGACCAGTCCTGTACAATCGGATAACGGAGAGAAATTTAGAACGAGGTAACTCATGTTAAAAGAACCGATCGTTTCATAAGGGACCCCCTCCTATATCACGGGTTCTGGATGTAAGAGAAGAAGGCCCACTCAAACCACGATAAAGGTCGACCCGAGTTAGAGAGGTGCAAAACAAGAGTAGATGTGTTCAGGGGATTTCTTTGGAGGTACAGAAAATGGGTTGTGTGGGGAGAATGTTGTCTTAGAAGTCCAAGACCCTTCACATACACCGTCTCCTCTACTTCCCCCTCTCCCTTATCATAGGACGGGTAGACGGATTCGAAGTACCAAAGACAAAGGGTAAGTTCGACCTACACTCGTGGTAGGAGAACTACAGGGCTATAAGAAACGACAGAGTCGACCTTGACTCGACGGTGACGACCAAAAGACGGAGTGTCACCGACCACCGGTAACCATTTAGTGTCAATACGGAGACCGTCGTCGATACGATCAGGGGTTTAGACTTTAGGTTTCCAGTAGGAACTTTGACAGAGGAGGTGTAAGGAGAGAGGAAGTGTAGTTTATTAGTGTTTTAAGAAATCTAAGGTGAAGAATTATAGACTTTAAACAGATCAAAGGAAGTAGGAGTAGTACAAATTGAAACGAAAAGGGAACTAAGACTTTTAATGGACGATTATAGACGAACGGTAAACGGGAAGGTAAAAAGTGTCCGTCCGTCTTCTCATAAAGATTTTCCGGTTAGACTAACCGAACACAAGAGCACTAATTTTCGGCACCCTATCGAGGAATAAATGGGGGTATATTATATTTTCTGAGGATCCTGGACTAGTAACAAATAAAGGGGTAGGAGGAATAGTGGTAAGAGATGAAACGTAAGATCCGATGTCGAGATTATATAATGAACGTAAAGGAACTTGTCCGACCAGTGAGTTAATCCACGGGGAGAGTAGACATTATTTTCATGGTCCCTACGATAACTTTTATAAATAATGAATGACACCATACCTGTGGTTCGTTAGTTTTGTCTTTTGTCGGGTCAGTATTATCTATTCCTAATGTTCGACGGTCGATTTATAATTATGGACAGGACTCCTAGGGGGTACGAATAGGTGTATCAAGAATGATCTCACTTAACGATTGAATGATGATCTCATTTTCAGAAAATAAAGACAATTTAAAACCGATACAACATCTTTGAGTCTAAAATTTTTCAATTACTTACTTAAACCTTTTTATTTAAGGTAAGTTTCTAGACAAACACTTTAGGACAAGGAGTAGAACAAGAGGACCACTGGAAGTCTATGACCTCCTTTACTTTGTCATCTGGAAGGAAACCACTTTACCTAGTAATAGAGATGAACCGTGTGTGTGTCTAAACAGAGAAGAAAGGAAGGAGAGAACCTGTGGTGGTCTCACTCTACCACCTATTGTGACGGTAGAAAACACATAATGTACGATATATCGAGTGAAAAACCCGACTCAAAACCGAAACATAAAGGGGATTTCACGACTTAAAATTAAAAAACCCCCCAATCCGAAAGTTTATAAGGTGAATCGTCCCATACCACTCTGATGCATTTACAATTTCAGACAAGTACTTATTTCAAGAACGTACTTAACAATCCGTCTTGATATTACCATTTGGGAACAAACAGATAGAATCCGTTGTTATAGAGAGTAGTGTGTACGAAAGGATCTTACAACAGTGAGAGGATAGTTGTCTATCTCTAATACAGGAGATACAGGAAGGGAAACGAATACAGAAACCTCGACCCAACCGGAACCACCGAAACTGGTTATTTCATACCATCTACACTCCGATCTACTGACACTTTACTCCAGTATTTTTATATCGTGTGAAGACAGAGGAAGAGAATCTTAGAAACGAGAACCTTGGTCAGTCTAAGACTTCCGACCTCTTCTATCTACAGATTTAAGTTTCTGTCCGTCTCTCTCGTTTAAAAAGAAATGAGAGGAAAGACGAGATAAGATTGGTGGGTGTAATTCCTCCCGTTAGACGACATAGATCAGATGTCTAAGTTTACAATTAGAGTGACTCTTTGTGAGAGTGTCTGTATGAGTCTTATTGCAAATTGGTTTATAGACCCACGGAGTACCGGGAGAATTCAAATGTGTAATTCAATTGGTAGTGTCTGTGATTTAAATCCTACTAAACAATTCTTTATATGTTGTCATCATCTACAAATAAGAAGGTAGGATTTACATCACTTAAAATATTTACATTGACTTTGTATTTTTACATACAAAATTTTACAGTTTTACAAGAAAGGGAGACGAATTACTATGTAAACTATATTGTTAGTGTAATTAATGTAGAGACATAACTAAACTTAAAGATTTCCGTTAAGGTACATATCTCTATGTTTGTTTCTATATCTTTATTTATATAGGAAAGAGGGGAGAGGACTAATTAAGGTTGGGATTTCTTTGTTTCTTAACAGCTTAATTCACCCTCACTTCTGTCTGTATAAGGAAAATTTACAAGATTTGTGAACATTACAAGTTTTAGGGTAAAGACATACGAAATGATTAAAAATTCATTACGCGTACACTCAGTCTAGTCACCTCTTCGACTTACTGGGGAGTACTTTATTAATACACAAAGGGTGGAGGAACGTCAATGTACCTCAGTCTACTGACAAAAACCGGATACCCGATACTTCCCTTCACCATACCTAATGAGAAGTCACCACTGGTACCTTTAACATATAACCGTAATTCCTGATCGTTGGACCTTCGTCGGATCTACCGACTCGATAGAGATCCCGACTCGACGGGATCTCTGGTGGACTGGACGGAACCTGTGTACCAAGGTCGCACAACTCGGTACCTTTGAACCCCACATAAAAATCTGTGTCGATTAGGACTGATTACGTCTATGGTTCATGACCTTGAGAGGAGTTATACCGGTTGACAGTCGTCTAACACCAGGTACGGACCTGTTCTGGATGGTACGTACATACAGAAAATCACAAAGTGAAATTTTGTCTATTTGTCGTTTTCTAGTGGTTTATAAATTCATTTACAAGGACATAATTTTTCTTCCTGGTATTGTTCGTTTTTCAACTAGAATGTCCTTTGTCTTTGTTTCTTCATTCGTTTTCTTTTAATTTTTTTATATATCAATATTGGAATCCCCTCATACTCCTCCATAAAATAGATACCTTGTTTTTGTCCAACGGTAAATTTTTCTCTAGTTCTTTTAATTTCATCTTATCGGCTTTGACTTCAAATTATTTTTTCAACGTTCATTTCTATCCTTTTGGAAGGTTTTCTTTACCTTTTGTCTTTTTTCTTATTTGATCTGTTCTTACTTATTTCATGCTTTCTTACTCCCAACTCTCACGATTTAGGAAGATAACGTGTTATTTTACAGTCATTGATAAATTAGAACGAATCTATTGTTGACAACCAAATTCATATTAAAAATTTTTATATTCCATCGGTCTACCTATTACTTATTATTAAAGGAAAAAACTCATCTTTTGAGTTTTCCTCTTCTTCATCACGTCTCCTAACGATTTAAAGTACTCTTCAAAATGATCATGATAAATCGAAGATTTTGATTTTGATACATAATTTACCATTTAAATAATTTTTTTATGAAAAAAAGAGAATAAAGAGAAAAGGTACTAAAAGAGTTAGTACTGTGATAATTATGAAACCTGGTCTATTAATAAACGCCACCCCTGACAGAATATGTAACGTCCTACAAATCGTTGTAGGGACCAGAGATGGGTGGTCAACGGTCATTGTGTGAAAGGTGGAGTGGGGTTGGTTTTGTCAGAGACCTGTGACAGTTGATAGGGGACCCTCTATTTTGACTGGGAGACAACTCTCGGTGACGAGACTCAGATGTATTTTGATTGTAATTTTTGTTTGTTCGTTTACTAATCTCCACAACTAGTTGTGGAAGTCTACAGTCAGTTGTTGTACAGTTTTGTAAATCTTAAGTGAGACTTAACATGTCACACAATTGTCAGGTACCCAAAACTCTACTTTCAAGAGTACGTAAACCTAAACACTACACTACACAATCCACATTACGACAAACGGATTTTAATTCTAGGATTATGGGTAACATATAGAACCGAAAGTAAAGTGTGTCTCTTAACTAATCGTTCGGATTGTTCCCTTCGTAGTTCTTGAGAGAACCGAGGGACGACCTGACACACGTACGGACAGAACAAGTCTTAAACGACTCATTATTAGGTGACAAAGTCTCCTCTCTGGATTGATACCTCCCCTACATTAATTTTTATTGTCCGATACATACAACGAATGGTCATCGTTCAAACCGAGACCCATGAACACGTCAAAGCTCCTTCTAAGACGTCAAAATTGTCTTAAGGAGAACACTGGCATAATTAGTTACTAGAACACCAGTTAGGTTTCAAACTACGAAAGTACGACTATCTCATTTAGACGATCGATCTTTATCTTATTATTGTATCTCTTCCTTATTACCTGACAACATCAAGACTAACAGTGTCGGAAGTCAGACGTCTCGAACAGTTGGAAACAATTTCTCAGTGGTCTGACTAAAGAAAAATTAAACCTGTGTACTGTGGATCCTAAAACGAAAAATGAAACGTACGACACTACTGGACCAACTTCTTGGTGTATAATTTGTCACACACGTATAGTGTATTTTAACTTATATTACAAAAGAGTGGTAAAACCCCATATAAAAGAACCAGGTGAACGTCTCTGAGAGTCCTTTTTACTAAAATGTCGTTTCGTTCCCTCTCTCTTCGGGAATTTTTCTCCAGAGGAATTACTAAAGGAATATTAAAAGTCAAAAGTCGTGAGATGACTTAACGAAACACGAGGTAAAATAAAAGGAAGAGAAAGAGTGTGTCGTAGAAGGACACAGACCCGTTGACTGGGTCAAGAAGGGAACCTTTACGACTACCTAAGACAGAAAAGGGAATCGTCGATCTGAGAACCCGAACTAAACGAGGTCCGTAAATTCAATTTTTTGTTTCTCTTTTACAAGAAAAGGAAGGACGGAAAACGAAAAGAACCCGGTCACCACAGAGATCCCACGACACGTCGTCTACCTCTCTACTACGGACGACAAAGTCGAGTACTCGTCGAATGGAATCACTAAGTTTGACCTCTAGTTTCTTGACGTACCCAAACATTCTGTCTGTGTAACTCTAAGTTGAAGAATCTCAATGGTCAAAAAGAATTTAGATATGTTTCCGTCGAATAAGTTTCTGTTATACGAATAGGACAAAGAAATTTCTTCATCGTCTTACGTTAAAAGTACCCGTATTTCTCACAGATAAAAGTACTTGTATCTAAGTACGAGTCTCCAACTTAACGTTTGACAAAGTTCTTGAATTACTTCATTCTTCCCATGTACACAAATTTACACTCCTTTATCAGTCCTGTGTTATAGACACTTTGTATAAGAAAATTAATTGTCTTACTGATTCCTCGTTTTTATTAAAACGGACGTATAATGTGTGTGTTTCAAGAGTCCTAAAATTCTCAAATCTTCGGTTCTACTGTTCTTTTACTAAATCTCCTAAACTCTTTAAACGTCTATTTACCATTTAACCATGATAAGGATAACGAACGAGGAAGGTATTCTTTTTGACATCCATCTTAAGATGGAACAAAAGTTGACCTGACTGGTTCGTCCGCACACTAGTCGTAATGACAACTTACTTGATTTCCTTAAGTGGTGCACACTAGTAGGAACTTTGACTCTATCGGTTCGATACCTTCAACAACTTTACTAACTTTGAAACTTCCCTTCGGGTGCAAAACATCACTACATAGATCAAAAAGTCCGTCAATCACCTATCTTGTTCACAAGACTCGATTAGAAAGTAACCTTCTTTACATGACGAGATAAAAATACAAGAACCAAGAATTTGTAAGTTGTTTGTGAATGACTCGTACATAATACGAAGTCCGTCGTACCGACCGTGATCCTTATACCTTTGAGTTTAGTCAGAAACTAGAATTCCTTGAGTGTAAGATCACCTCTCTTTCTGTTCGTGTGTCTACATATACTTAGACACCATTCACGGTTCAACCTCGGTGACCATGGGGTCCAACCCCCTCCTCAACCCTAGTCTATTGTCAAACCCCTTCTACACAGTCCCGTTTAAAATTTCCTCGTCACTCTGGATCAGACGACTCTTTTTCCTTCGTCCATAAGGTCCTTAAACCTAGGTCCGAAAAAAGATGAAACACCGACGAACCTTGAACCCATCCGCGTCTTCTTGTCAATATTCCTCTCAAAAATAAACCAAATACCCCCTCCTCAGAGTAGGAGTTCACTAGACGAATTATCCTTATGTAAATCACACTGGATTAGAGAGGGAACATTTTCCCTCTGATTATTAAACCTAAGTAAAAAACCACACGAAGAATTTTCTGTCTTGTTAAAGGTATTCTATATTAAATTTTAGACAACACCGTCAATCCCTTTTGACTAAAATTTCTTACTGTCTCCATAAATAAACTACTTTGTTATTCTTTTTTCTTTTTAATTACTAATAATCCGTAGTAAATTAGGACACAATCGACGACGAACGAACAGACATACTTTGACCATAATTTAGCATCTATTTTTGACCCAAGTCTGTGTTAAGGATCAACACAAAGTTAGTGTCCTATTACACTTCATTAGGTCTTGAACCCAATTTTATGTTTTATGAGACCCAATAAAACCTATCTTATAAAAAAACCCGATTTGTCTAGACTTTGTTAAGTACCTTCTTGGTGTAATATTCATTCGATGTTCTCTCGATACGTATTTCTATGGAAAATCTTCCCTTTCGATTCTTAATGTAAAAATTCACTGTCTTAGTCTTAAACTAACCTGATTTCGATCACATCTCAAAATTATGGTTCTATTCTTGTATACGTGACAGTTCAGATAGTTAATAATCAACCCTAAATGTTTTGTCGAAACAATATTCGAACCTGTCTAATAAAGATAGTCTTGTATTGTATTTTACGGTAACCTATAATTACCGAACGGTTAATTCCCAAATAGAAACGTTGTCTTCGTCGTCTACTCACTGTTTTTACGCTAAAAGTACAGGATATTAGAAGTCTCGATTGTCGTCCAATCGACATCTTTTTTTAAGAAATAGAAATACATGTTTAGTAAGTGAGTTTGAACTAAAGAAAGTACTGAAAAGAAAAGTATAAATGATTAATGTCCAGACCCCTACATCACTCAGTCAACTTCTTTTCGAGAACCTACTTGAGACATATATCTTACGACCTTTCGTCTCCTTTCTGTGTGACTCTGAAACTTTATTTCCCTGTCGATTCTTTGTTATCGGATCTAGTTTTGGAGATTCTCTAGATCTGGTGGATGTGACAATAACACAGTGATCACACATCTAAAAACACAAGACATTCAACTTATCAGGACAGACGTAATTAAGTGGAACTGAGATCGGACGTCCCGGTACCGACTCCACATCGTTTACTTGCATCAGAGATTTTACAACCCTTTGAGAGTCCGTTCCTTTCCATGTCATTGAGGGCACCTTCCTCTTTGACGAAATTACGTCCCGACACCGAAAGACTACGACGGAAACACACTGAAAAATTTTCCATAGAGGGAGACCCTTCCCGTCTTAAAACCTCTCGTCTCATGTTCGACCTAAAGTCGGGAGTGAGTAGAGGAGTGGGTCCATGGTGGACTCACCGGATACGAAATTACTTCTGGACACTTCTCTCAGGAAGTATCATCGATGTCTTTCAGGAGCGGGATCTGAGAATTCAAGATTCACATGACACGTACGGACGTAAAAGGAGACAAAATAGAACGACGATTCAGTGAAGTCAGCACAGGCTGAGACACACTGGGGTATCTACCGTCGGGTGGTCCGAGGGGGCAGGGACCCTAAGAGGTCCGTTCTTGTAACCTCACCCAACGGTAAAGGAAGAGGTTACGTACTTTCACTTTTCACTTTCCCTTCAACGAGTCAGTACAGGCTCAGAATCACTGGGGTACCTGACGTCGGATGAGGAGGTAGGTACCCTAAAGGGTCCGTTCTCATGACCTCGCCCCACGGTAACGGAAGAGGTAATAGAACTCGGATCATGTTTCGGGTCGCGTTATTAATAAACTAGATATCGACGTTGACTAATCGACTGTTTGTCTACTCGGAGATTCCAATCTTCTTAACAATGAACCGATATAGAAGACTTATGTGACTTTTTCACCCCTACGAAGTCAACACTATTCCATAATCCTCAGACAGACATCCAATTGGAATGTCACAATGAGTAACCGACAGTACTATTTTACAGGGAATGACTGTATACACTGAACGAGGGGTTGTCCTAGGAAAAAGTCTTCTTTTAGTGATGTCTCTGTATACTTTTCAAACTTCTCTGTCGTCTCACTCCTTTGGGTCTCCCATTCACTCTTTGTTTCTTTCCTTTTATCCCCTCTTTGGAGACGGTTCCGTCGTTCAACCTCCGTTGACCGAGTCATTATTGAAAAGAGGTAGAGTACAAGAAAAGGAAGGATAGGTACCCCCTTATAGAAAAGACTCGAACAAGGAAGACAGAACTTGTTTCTACAACAGACGATCGAGTCATGGACCCAGTAGTCTTGTCTGTGAACAGACTACTTTGTCCCGAGAGGACGAACCTATCTAATGTAATTGATGTTTGTATACGATGGACACTTTGTGTCTGAAGGATCTATATCGGATCTCGTAGAAAGAAAACTTGTAAAAATGAAACGTAAGTTGGACCCAAGACTAAGATACAGTTTTATAAGGAGCATTAATGGAATAATACCTTTGATCTTTTGCGTAAGAATTAAATCGTGGTGTACATAGGAAAGAGAACGAAGAACAAAAGACCACAAAAGTTACAAAACTGAGGTACCCACTTAGTTTACGTGTCCTTTAAAGTACGGGTCAAAGGAGGGGTAAGTACCGACTTAGTCTTTGATAAGTAAAACAATACCTCTGTCTATCCTTTACGACCTTTGTAAAAGTCAAGGAAAGTACTAAATGGAAACAAAGATTCTTTAAAGATTGGTAACTGAAGATTTAAACACCAAGAAGACCGTCAATAAAAACAGGTACACCTTTGACCTCTCCTCAACTTTAAATCATTTAAAGTAGTACACTTTAATAAAAAGTATTCCCGGGCTTAACCTTAGAAAGTCTTAAATTCCAACAACCACCACCACCCTCGTCCCCCTACCACTCCGTTTCCTCCGGTTTCATTGACATTTTTATAATCCCATATCAACGAAAGGTTACGACACAATCAAAGACGACATTTTGTTTCACTTAGTCGATATACATATGTATGTATATGGAGGAGAAAGAGACGACGACGACGACGACGATTCAGCGAAGTCAGCACAGGATCAGACACGCTGGGGTCTCTGCCGTCGGATGGTCCGAGAAGGTAGGGACCCTAAGAGGTCCGTTCTCATGACCTCACCCAACGGTAAAGGAAGAGGTGGAGAAAGAGACTGGAGAAAGAGACTGGAGGAGTGTTAAGGTGGGTAGAACCAATGTGTCTCATGGATCCTTTGAAAATTTTGATGAAATCCGGCACCTCCTCGAAGTACTTTTATCGTAAATAAATCGAATTAGATCCTCATTTTTTCTCCGTACATCTCTCGACCAAATAAAAAGAATCGGTTTATAAAAGAGGAAGAACTTACACTGGAGTCATCATCTTCTCAATGTTTAATTACCGAATTAGATAGTAGTAACAGTAAAAAAACGACACTTCCGAAATCTCACCACTACGACTCCCAGGAACCCACTTTTCTTTAACATGGGTCTCTGTGAATTTCCCAACTCACCGTGAATCGAACCCTTGGTATAAATGATCTGGTTACTTCCTTCCAAATTTAGGGTAAACCTATTAGTCGTTAAAGAGAAGTGTCATCTCTCTTAAGATCGTTTAACATAAATCCGTTTCTTTATTTTTACCGAACCCCACTCCGATAATTCAAAGTTCGATATTGCAAACTCTAAATTATTACTGAGAACCGAGAAAGGATATCCTTTCAAGGTACGATTGATCGAATGTAGTCGTACTTACGAGAACGAGAGTAATCGAAATCCCGACAGTTCTAACACTGAAAATTTTAAAGTGGGAAGTAGGACCACACTTTCCGGTACATGAGTGTCAATTTCTCTTGTATCTTTTCGTAAATAAAAGGTCTTTCAAATCCACTGACCTTACAATCTGAATCATAAAAATAATACTCGAAACAGATAAGAGGACTTACACATTGATCTGCGTCTTTTATTTGTCTCCAAACCTACTTGAAATGCAGAGAAATCTTTTTCTCTTAATCTTTGACTTTTATTTAATTCTCTTTCTCGTCTCACTGTTGACCTAAAATTTGTAAAGTAAATACTAAAAATTAACTTGGTTACTGTTCTTAGTGAAAACAAGAGTATGTAATTTTTCAGTTGATGTAAATATCCTTCAACCAAATTTTTATATATTTTTATAATAAAAGGAAACGACACTCCTGACAGTCACATCCTACTCGTTATTCACAGTCCTCTATCTATAGTAATTCTATAAAGACTCTAAACCGGACTCGAGCACACGTGTCATATTTCTATAATCGTTTTATAACAAGAAGAAAACTACGAAAGAGGTGAATCTTAAACATTAATACAAGAGATTTCGAATTTTAGTTATTAATGCAAATCTATTAAAAAAGGACATTTCGTTCTTCGAACCTATTAATAATTTTTATGTAGATTCTACCGTTAGTATTCGAGAACTGTTATTGTATTATCTTATATGGCTAGGTCCAACGACCCTCGTCCTATCCTTCTTCTTATACACACCCTTGTACAGACCCACGACTCGAGATACATTTTGTTTATGTTGTTATTGTTTATACTAAAGCCACCATACATGAGGTCATTGACGTCCCGACTTCTCGTCACACTTTGTAACGGATTACTGTTTTTGAAGTAATCCTCCACTCGAAACAACTAATGTTTAATTTACCGTAGGGTAAGACCTTCGATTTTAAACCCTGGACCCGGTTCTGAGTGTTGTTAAGAGAGACTTGGACAAGAGCGAGACGATCCGGTCGGACGAAAAATACGACTTTTACAAGGACCCCCTTCAATCGACGCCATACTGTGCCTCTCCTTTCACCTCCCCTTTAAATTTTCGAACCGAAGATCAAAGTTTAGACCGTTTCGTCCGTATATTTGGAAGAAACCCAAAGTCAAAGGAGTACTCATTTCACTACACAGGAAGGTCGGTATTTTAAGAAACTACTAACAGACATCAAGGAGTCCAAGAACACCATTTCCTACCCCCGTACCAATTCTGGAGTACCTTTGAAACGGCGCCTCCAGATCAGAATACTTGTACATGGGTCAGACAATTGAAGAAATAGACACTATAACAAGCACAACCACTTCTAAGACCAACATTCAAATTTGTCACTTCTTTTGTGTCTCACTAAAATCATTAAGTCCTTACATTACTTTAACTTACATTTAATATGTTTCAATTTTCTACGGTCTCCTTTGAATACCACTTTATCCAAGTATTTGAGTTATGATAAAGATCTAACGGTTTGGTCAAAAAAAAAAAAGTGGTTTGACGAGAGTCTAAAGAATCTGACTTTGGGTTTGGAGTCTAAAATAAGTCACGATGGTACTCCACCGTGATTACTATGTAAGTGATATATTTTGAAGTGAAGAAAGTTGTGTCCACTCAAAAAAGGACAACGACTTAAACGAGTCCCTGGAGTCATTCCCTTAGGATTAACATTCGGGAGGACCAACATGGTGTTCATTTACTAAATTATGACTATATCGGTTGTAAGAACCTCGTTTATTGAAAATAACTCAGAAGGATCTCTTACACTGTTACTAAATAACTCGAGTGAAAAGGATATTGATTCTTATCGTCACATTGAAATTCAGTTCTAGCCATACACTTGTCCAACGGAAAAACGCATTAAAGTCTATTTTCTACTCATAACACTTTTAGGAAAGAAACGGATATCATAGAGGTGTCTTCTTCTCTGTGAGAGTCCACTTCCAAAAGAACCATACTTTCACTTCATAATCAACGAGTCAGTACAGACTGAGAAACGTTAGGGTACCTGACATCGGACGGTCCGAGGAGACAGGTACCTTAAGAGGTCCGTTCTTATGGTCTTACCCATTAATAGGGAAAGAGGTCCCCGAGAAGGGCTGGTTCCCTAACTTGGACCCAGAGGACGTGACATCCGTCTAAGAAATGGTAGACTCGGTGGATACCGACTCGAAATTAAAATGAACCGAATTTCAGAAAATTTTATGCTATCGAACGTATTATAAACTTTGTAAAGGATATAAAAGGGGAAAAGAGGAATGAACCCAATGACTCCGTTTCCTACATCGACATGTTCTTTAACAGTACACGACAATTACAAAAACTTGAAACACAAAGTTTTAGGAATTATAAAAAACCTTCTCCTGAATACCCTTATCTTATTCATGAAGTGGTCTTTAACCTTTCTCTTGTTCCGATATTGGATGGGGTCTGGTCTCTCTTGAAAGGAATTCTATCCTTCTCCAGATACCTTGGGTCCTTTTTCTACTGGACCCCGGACGACCGACGGTCACAGTAATCTCACCGAGTTCTGAAATTCTTCACCGAAGGACAACGTAAATCCGACTACTCTTAGGATGTCGTAATGTATTTGAAAAAGAGAACTTTAACACCTTACCTTTATCGTCTCTCGGTATTTTTGACTTCCTCAATACAGTAGTCTCTATTACCTACAATGTCACCGTTGGGTGAACACGCCTGACCTGGTGAGGTACAATTGTTAGTACATATGAGTGTTGTGAGTCACGGAACCCTTAAGTGAAATCTTTTACCATTTTGATTGAAATTCACAAAAGATAATCAGAAATCACACCTCTGAACCTTATTTTATAACATCTTCTATTTTTATAAAATACGTAAACTTATACACCTACCGAAAAGTAAGAAACAGACAACCCTTCCTAAAAAAACATATAGGTAGTCCTCATGGGTATAGGATCTTAAGAGGACAAGAAAGGGTCAGACAGAGTTGTGTTGGGTGAAGTTACGGAAACGAGTGACCCAAACCTTCACTAGAGAAACCTCGAAAACATTTAAGGGAGTAATCTGTGAAAGGATAGGATGAAACTTTATTTATAAAACGGTTTATTTGGTCTCTCACTCGTGTCTTCATATCGAAACAATTATCACCAAACTTTGTTTCTTCGTCTAAGTGTACCTCGAGGTGATCTAGTTTTAGAGTACGTAAATTTCTAAAAAGTTATCTAACAATCCTGAACTCTCTAAAATGAAAAAGAGAGAAGAGGAAGTCTCTTCCGTTACCGTGGGGTGAGGTCATGAGAACGGACCTTTTAGGGTACCTACCTCCTCGGACCACCCGACGTCAGGTGCCCCAGCGTGTCTCAACCGGTGCTGACTCGCTGAAGTGAAAGTGAAAAATGAAAGAACGTAACCTCTTCCTTTACCGTTGGGTGAGGTCACAAGAACGGACCTCTTAGGGTCCCTGTCCCCTCGGACCGCCCGACGGTAGATACCCCAGTGTGTCTCAACCTACGCTGACTTTGCTGAACCGTCGTCGTCGTCGTCGTCGAAAAGACGAACTACAACATTTGTTTATATTTCCTACGACTTTAATTCCAATCTCGTACTATAGTACAACAGTACTACAGCACGAGACGAAAGAGTATGACAAGTACAAAAGCCCCAAGGATACCGTTTTTATGACCTCATCAAAAGGTAAGGGAAGAGGTCACCTGGTGCAAAACAGTCTTAAGAGGTGATACTGGGCAGACAGAACCCACAGGGACCTACCGTACCGAGTATCGAAGTGACTCAATGTGTTCGGGTAAACGGTACTGTTACGACGGCTCTGTCACATAATTTTTCGTCTTTGTAGTAAAACAACTGGTTCCAAACATATAAGTTTCGATACCAAAAAGGTCATCAGACCCATACTCTCAACCTGGTATTTCTTCCGACTCGTGACTTCTTAACTACGAAACTTGATACCACGACCTCTTTTGAGGACTCTCAGAGAACCCGACGTTCCTCTAGTTTGATCAGTTAGGATTTCCTTTAGTTGAGACTTATAATTAACCTTCCTGACTGTGACTTCGACTTCGAGACTACGAAACCGGTGGACTACGTTTCTCAACTGTGTAACCTTTTCTGGGACTGTAACCCTTTCTAACTTCCGTCTTCCTCTTCTCCCACCGGCTCCTACCCCACTACTTTATCGTAGTGACTGAGTCACCTGTACTTAAACTCGTTAGAGACCTTCTATCAGTTCCTGTCCTTTCACACCCCACAACGTCAGGTACCCCAACGTCTCTTAACGTGTGATGAAACGCTGACTTGTTGTTGTTGAACGAGACGACAGTAACTCTGTAATATCCACGTGTCCCTATACATACTATAGACCTCCATACACTAAAAGAAAATTTTTTTAGAAACAGTCAAAACATTTTACTATGTCCCAACTTTTTTGACATTATGTCTTTTCATGCTCTTTACATTTTTAGATGACTATAGTATTTCCTTCATTGATGACAATGTTTAAATACTTAGGAGGGTTTATAGAGACATGAATATACAATTACATACATTATGGAAATGTATTTATTCTGGGATAGTATGTTCATACTCCATGATGTAAAAGGGGGTGAGTAGTTACATACCGACAAATATGGTTATTTATACTTAAATAGGTATTAAGGATTACCCACGTATCATAAGATAGTATATATAAATGAGACTAATTTGATAGGGAAAAAGTACTCGGAGTGTGATTGAGTTAATGTAACCACCTAGGGTTCTCAAGAGGTTATTTCAGAAAGAAATACATGTGTATATATCCGTTGGAGTCTTTCTCGTACTCATATATTTCAAAATCCCTATGTCCACTTTATAAGTTGTCAGACAAAATTTTTGTAACTAAATTAATGTGTATTTAAACTTTATTAAATTTTACAAGGAAAAGGATTAAAATATTTTGACAAAATAAGTTTGAGGAGACCGTTGAACTATAGTCACAGTAGTGATAAAGACCCCCGGACAAAACTCAGTAACTAGATACGTAGAATACTATGAAAAAATTCTAGTTTCAACAAATTAAATATTGTGATAAAATTAGTTGCATATCTCGTCAACGGCCTATAAAATAAGGTTGGATGTCCTGAGTAAGTGAGAAACACTAGAGATATACATTGGTGTGTATAATGAATTTTGTAAATTTTTTAAATTTTAAACTTTATATATCGTGTATATAACTTAACTCATCTTTACATAACATAATTTTCATTATTATTAATGATTACTACTAGTTCGTCTATAATATAAAAAGATATCTTCTATCTCTGATGTACCTCGTTATAAAAAAAAATCCTTGTATTATGGAAAGTCACAAATTACTTACGATTTTTGGATTGGTTCTTTAATTAAACAAAAGGGGTTAAAAAATAATGTTTTTACAGTTTCTACGTCTTTTCAACTTTCTTATCATGTCACTTGTGGACATTTTGGGGGTTGTTATCATCGTAAAAGACATGTAAAAAAAAGAAGGGAGGGAAAGAGGATAGATAGGAGGAAGGGATAGAGGGAGTAAAGGAAAGAGGAGGACATCCCCTCCATCTTTGAAAAAAAGTGGGAAGATCTTAAAACACCGACTAGATTCCTAAATTCGACTATATTTTGTCCAATCGTCCTCTCTTTATTATGTCTAAAATAAATTATTTTATAATACACATGTACCCTTAGGAGTGTCCTTTTACCTCTAATTTTTTTACCAATCTGGATTCACGAATAAATAATCGAACTTGTCTCCCGGTTATAACCTTATAATTGACTTTATATACCCTCTGTTTCCTTTTATTCTTAATAAAATCGATTCAGATAAACATATGTAAAGAGGAACAGAGTTCAGGGACAGAGATTACTATTCTTACAAAGAAAGTGGGACCACAGTTCTCCCACAGGAAGTGTACTCTCAAAGTAGACAACAAAAGTCCTTATTTTCCCTCTAGTCTACGGGAAAACGTAGACGACAAAAGTCCACGGAAACCGAGGTTTGTTAGTCATACCGTTTCGGTGTATAAAGCCCCATCGTGCAGGATTTGAGGAAATGAAGTAAGGAAAGAGCAAAGGAGAGAAAGAGAAAGAAAGGGAGACAGACGGAGAAAGAGAAGTGTGTGTGTGTGTGTGTGTGTGTGTGTGTGTGTGTGTGTGTGTCTGTGTTTGTCTGTATATGCCTTTTAAAAAAAGGATGCGGTACTCTTTCATTGAACACCTGTAGTACTATGGTATAGGGACGTATGAAATCGTATATAGAGGACTTTTATTCCCGTTAACGAATGTATTGGTATATAGTGATGGTGTGGATTAATTGTTATTCAGTTACTATATTATACGACTGATATAACTTTTAAAGGAATTATCAGAGTTCTAAAATAAAATATTTTATAGAGGATGGGGTTTAACACAGAGGTCAGAGAATATCAGAAGATGTCACTAAGATTTTGACATCAGACACCTGGGAACCTCTAAGAGACTCTCGAAAATCCTCCAGACACTCCGATTTCAATAAAAATAATAATATGAGTCTACAGTAAAACTAAAAAGTAAGACAACTTTTAAAGTCACTACCACCATGTACTTATCACCACCCACTTTGACGACGTGGTAACGTGTTTAGTGTGAAAAGATCATCCAAAAATTTTTTAATATGGATATTGACTCTAGTACACCACAAACAGAAACAGACTGGAAAAAGTGAATCGTATTACGGGTGTTCTAGACAGGTACAACAGTTTTTACCGTCCTAACGGAAGAAAAGTTACCGACTTATTATAAGGTAACACAGATATATAGTGTAAAAGGAATAGGTAAATAGACACTACCTGTGAATCTGACTAAAATACAGAACCGATAATATTTATTATGGCGTCACTCGTACTCCCGTGTCCATAGAAAAAGTCAGTCACAAAACAAAAGAAGACTATTTATGCGATGTAACCTTGACGACCTAGTCTTCCGTCAAGATAAAAAATTCAAAAACTCACTGGAGGTATGACAAAAGTTTCACCAATGTGGTTAAAGGGTGGTTGTCACGTGTTCCCAAGGTAAAAGAGATGTAGGAGTAGTTGTGAACAATAACGGACAGAAAAACTATTATCGGTAAGATTATCAACACTCTACTATAGAGTGACACCAAAACAAAAGGTAAAGGGACTCCTAATCACTACGACTCACAGAAAACGAAGTAGATGACCGGTAGACATACATTAGAAACCTTTTTACAGATAAGTCTAGGAGACGGGTAAAAATTGATATAAAAAAGAAAAAGAAAAAAACGACAACTCCACATACCCAAAATTATATAAACGTATAATTTAGGAACAGTATATTAAACGTTTATAAAAGAGGGTAAGTCATCAGACGTAAAATTAAAACAACTATCAAAGAAAACGACACGTCGTCGAAAAATCAAACTACATCAGGGTAGACAAATATAAACGAAAACTACAGTTTAGGTTTTTTAGTAGTAGTTCTGGTTACAATTTTTGAATAGTAGATATAAAAGAAGATTCTCAAAATACCAAAGTCCAAAATACAAGTTCAGAAATTAAGTAAAGTACAACTGAAAATAAATACCATTTTTTATTCCCAGGTGAAATTAATAAAACGTACACCGACAGGTCACAAGGGTTGTAACAAATAACTTCTCTGATAGTTTGAGAAAAGAACCCGAGGTTTTAATAACGTCTACCACTAACGTCGGTACTTTAATTTTCTGTGAATGAGGAACCTTCTTTTCGGTACTGTTTGGATCTGTCTTATAATTTTTCGTATCTATAATGAAACGGTTGTTTCCAGGTAGATCAGTTTCGATACCAAAAAGGTCGTCAGTACATACCTACACTCTCAACCTGATATTTCTTTCGACTCGTGACTTCTTAACTACGAAAACTTGATACCAAACCTCTTCTGAGAACTCTCATGGAACCTGTCGTTCCTCTAAGTTGGTCAGTTAGGATTTCCTTTACTTGGAACTTGTAAGTAACCTTCCTGACTACGATTTCGACTCAGAGGTTATGACCACGGTGGACTACGATTCCCGATTCAGGAATCTTTTCTGGGACTACGACCCTTTCTAACTTCCGTCCTCCTCCTCTTCCTCTACTGTCTCCTATTCTACCATCCTACCGTAGTGACTCAGTTACCTGTACTCAACCTCGTTCGACACCTTCAACCACTACCCATCCTTTCGGACCACACAACGTCAGGTACCCCAACGTCCCTCCGTCTGTACTGACTCTCTGACTTGACTTAACTTGACTAGGAAAGGGCTAACATATAAGAACCGAGGAAACAACATTTCATTAACCGGTATATACGTACCCAAATAAAGACCCTAGAGATAAAACAAAAGAACTAGATACACAGAGAAAAATACGGTTATGGTGTGACAAAAATAATGACATCTAAACGTCATACCAAACTTTAATCCTTCACTCGGTAACAAAAGTTTTACTGGTTGCGGACAATGTTATGGTTTAAGTTTCACTTTATATCCGCTTATTTAATTGTATTGTTTTCAAATAACTACACCAAAGTCTAAGCCTCTTCCGTTACCGTGGGGTGAGGTCATGAGAACGGACCTTTTAGGGCACCTGCTTCCTCGGACCTTCCGACGTCAGGTACCCCAACGACTCCCAGCCTGTACTGACTCGCTGAAGTAAAGGTGAAAAGTGAAAGTACGCAATCTCTTCCTTTACCGTTGGGTGAGGTCACAAGAACGGACCTCTTAGGGTCCCTACCCCCTCGGACCACCCGACGGTAGACACCCCAGTGTGTCTCAATCTGTGATGACTTCACTGAATCGTCAATCGTCAAGTCTAAGGAATGACGTTAATTGATAATTCTTTAAACGTGAAAAACTCAAACTCCATCATAGTTTTTTATAGATATTAATAGACTTTTTCAATAATCGTATAAGAAAAAGATTGACAAATAGATACACCCTGACCTAAAATAATTATATCAAATTGAATTGTAAAATATAGTTCGACTTATGTCTTCGTCAATACTCTCAGATCGAAGAAAATAATTCGGTCTATAATTTTTCTAAAATATTTTACATTTTGTTACGGTGACAAAAGTAACATAAAAAAACTAAAACCTTTTGACTCAAAAAATTTATTTTTTACACGATGATTAAACCTGGACATACTCAATAATATTTTACTGGGATATTCGTACATTGAATTTTATACAAAATTAAAAAATTTAATATATAATAATCTATATTAGACGTATTTGTTTTTGAGAAACCCCAAGAATTATTAATCATTTGACGTTTTCCCGGAGTTCTAGATTGTCGAACTCTTATCGACTCTAACTCTCTCTACTCTTAATCCACCTATTAGTTCTCTCCTGACACACGTCTTTACTGTAAACTCAACTCCTGACTTATCACTCTTCTTCCGTAGGTTCACTTTTAATCCTCTTGTAAGGTCCGTTTCTCACTACTACTCCTCGTCGGTTACTTTCTCGAGGTTCTGTCCCTTCTTAAAACCCACAAAGGTTCCTCTTTGTTTGATCATACTCTAGTCCAGTCTCTCTACACAACCCTAGTCTAACAATCCCAGAGTATCTAACACCATTCCTCTGACTTATAATAAAATATATATTACCTTAAGGTGGTCCCGTAATATCTCAACACTGTAGTAGGTGTAAAAGGGAAATTTTCTTCTTATCTGACATACACGACTCTCAACTCCTTTCTTAATTCAATCTTCTGTCAACGTCGTCGGATCCTCTCACTCTTCTCTTCCGTTACCGTGGGGTGAGGTCATGAGAACGGACCTTTTAGGGTACGTACCTCCTCGGACCATCCGACGTCAGGTACCCCAGCGATTCTCAGCCTGTGCTGACTCACTGAAATGAAAATGAAAAGTGAAAGTACGTAACCTCTTCCTTTACCGTTGGGTGAGGTCACAAGAACGGACCTCTTAGGGTCCCTCTCTCCTCGGACCACCCGACGTGTCTCAGATACCCCAGCGTGTCTCAGCCTGTGCTGACTTCGCTGAATCGTCATCGTCGTCGTCGTCCTCTCACTCTTTTCCCCGTACGTGACACAAAATCGTTACTTTTATCATTCCTTTACAGAATCAGGCAAATGTAACGACATTGTCTCATGGTAACTGACCCACCGAATATTTGTTGTTGTTAAATAGAAAGTATCAAAACCTCCGACCCTTCGGGTTCTAGTGTCGTATTCGTCTAAACCGCAGACCACTGTGGACGAAGAGTCAAGTATGTACCGACAGAAGAAAGACACAGAAATGTAGTACTTTTCTTATTTCCTCGACAGGTCTCAGAGAAAATATTTTCACGATTCGGGTAAATACTCCTGAGACAGAAGTATTAGATTAGTGGAAGGTTTCCTAGGTAAAGGTTATGTTAGTGTAACCCCTATATGAGTTGTACAATTAAAACTTCCCTGTATTTATAAGTCAGATATCGTTCACTATTCTAAATCTAATATGAAAAAACTTCTATTTTTACTGACTAGTTAATCTACACCTCACTTCCCATTTCGTTACTTGACCTCAACCAGTCTCGTTGACCCATTCACTGTCTCTACAAATGACTTTGGTCCTTCTGACCCTCTCCATGTCAAAATCACTCAAGACAAAATATGATCAATTCATATTTAGAATGCTGTATTCATGACAGTAAAAAATGTAATTTTTTACTCCTACACCACCAAGTCTCTCCAGTACTTTGAGTAGTCTTCAGTGACCACACATTCACCACCTCCGTTCTAAACTGGGGTCTGTTAAGTCAAAGTCTCGGACGACAGAGTCAGTGATTCTACTCTTTCCTGTGAACTCAAAAACCTTCCACTCGGTGATCGCACCAGAAAATTTTATATTTAGTCTAAATATAAAATTTATATTATATAGACGAGAGAGTAGAACAATGAGTAAAGGTACTGGAAGGTCTTCTTTTAGGTCTGGAGACGGACAAAAAGTTGGTGAATGTGGTAAGTCGGAGAACACTTCTAGGTCGTACGACCGAAGGGAAGAGAACGACCTTGTACGGTTCAGAGAAGGGCATCATCCCGGAACCGTGTAAGACAAACGAGACGGACCTTAAGAGAAAGAGGTCGTCAAACGGACCTACCGTCTAAGGGTATGAAGTCAAGAGTCCAGTTTCAGTCTAAAAATCTCTCTCGAAACGACCAGTGAAAAAAGGGAAGTTCCTCGGGGAAGGTCCGGGTACGATGGACTTGTGGAATAAATAAAGGTGTATCTGGAAAGTATCCCACTTTAATAGAACAAATGAATGAACAAATGAAAATATGACTTACTAAAAAATGGTCATACTCCATTCTAGGTACTACCTTCTAGGTGGTAAGAAAAAAATAGTGATGAGGAATCTGAATTTCACGGACCCTGTCTTCTACGTAAACTGTCTGTTAACTCGTGACTTACATATTTACTATGTCAAATGTTGGTCACTCATCTATTAGTCTCTATAAACACTCTATGATTTCCTTATCTCCGTCACTAATTGACATGAATAAATAATTGGAACTTGTCCTGGTCAGGACAACCTCACTCCCCAACGAATTCAGAAGGTCATGTTATAAAAGAAACAATGTGTTGACGAACTTTAAGAAATAAAATAATGTGAAGGACTTAATGGTGTTATACATAACTAATTATAATCGTAATTGTTGGTAAACAAGAGAAAAAAGAATCAACAAGAATCTTCCGTTTATAGAGACTCTTTCATTTGTGTCTGGTTTGATGATCAGTATAAAATCCCCCTTAGTCAAGTTTATCGAAGAGAAGATTATTATACTAGGGAGTCATCTTATCTCCTTTGTCCTGAATTGGACCGAGTCTGTTATTTCTTAGGCGGACGTTACACCCTCTGGACCCAAGCTAGGGACCAAACCCTTCTAGAGGACCTCCTCCCGTACCGTTGGGGGAGGTCATAAGAACGGACCTCTTAGGATACCTGTCTCCTCGGACCCCCCGATGTCAGGTACCTCAGAGTTTCTCAACCTGTGCTGACTCGCTGATTCGTGTCGTGTTTCAGTGACTTGTAGGTCTACTACCGAGTCCGTAGTCCCCCGACCTCACTTTTTTCATCCCTTCACTCACTTCCCGTTTCTGTTCTTGTACTTTCTAGGGGGAGTTCCCGTTTTCAAAGAGAAAAGAGTCAAAAGAGGTCCCGACTCGAACTATCCACTTACTACAAAGTTGAGTAAACCTAAACGATAATGAATCAAATACTTTTCAGTTTCGGTCAATAAATTTGGTAGGGTGTATTTAAGTCGACATTTCTGTGAAAGTCTCTAAATTGACTACGTCAGAAACATCTTCTTAGAATACTTAATAACTTTACCACTTTGTTCTTCGTTCGTCAATGGATTAAACGGGAACTACTACTTACCGTCTCTAAATCTCTAATTATAGAAAGAGATTCTATAAAAGACAATTTACTTCTACATCTGTGATAGTAAACTCTACCTGATCTCATCTTTTATAGAAAGGTTTTAAATAATCGAAAGGTCGACACTTACATTATTTGTCGAAAAACGTTTAATTACAAACAAAAGTAAGTATATCAAAATCGTCAACAAAAGATAAGGCTCCCTATCTTCACTTCCACAACTACCCTTATTTAATGGAGACACCGGGTACCAAATACATCTCTTATAAAAATACTTCACCATTGTTTAGTACTGAAAAAACCCCTTTCGAAAACGAATACTATTGTAATGAAGACTATAAAAATACCAATGGATCGTCCTCTTTTGAAATATGGAATTTAAGTCTCGTCACTAAACACACACACACACACACAAATTTCAAGAGACACTTAAATTGCACGTCACTGTACTCCGTTACGTAAAATAAATCAAAACTAACTCCCACTTAAAAAAAGTCAAATTCTTAATTTTTTTAGAACTGGATTATCCTAATAAATTTTTTAGAGTTATCAAAATTTCTAATATTATTATTAGAATTCTAAAATTCCATAACAGGGTTTAAGACAGAATGATGACCTTAGATTTAGGTCTTAAGGGAAGAATAGGAGAATATAGAACGTAAAGGTCTCGTTCTTGTCTATTATATATAAGATATTTATACAATATCTATCTACACCGATTTACTTCTGACAAATCACTATGTCATGTTATCAGAACCATTATATGTGAATTTATCTTAATAGTACTCTTCATTTTTAGTCAGGGAATTCAGGATAAGTAATCGAAAGGGAGGTTACTCAGACCTTCTAAAATTAATAATCGCATTACAGGTTTTTGATTTGTTGTGTTTCACGGGTACTTCTTCATCTTTCATTACCAATTCAGAATAATCATTGTTACTTGGTATACAAGGATTTCCTCAACAACACTAAATTAGTGGTCACCAACTCTAAAGTTCAAAAATAACTTTATATTAAGTGTATATCGTGACATATCTAAATTCTATGTATTATACAACTAAACTATGTGAATGTATAACGTGTTACTAATAGTGGTATCACAATCAATTGTGGAGGTAGTATAGTGTATTAATAGTAAAGAAAATGAACCACTCTTGTAAATTCTAGATGAGAGAATCGTTAAAAGTTCGTATATTATGTCATAAACAACACCAAGTCAACGAGTCAGTACAGACTGAGAAACACTGGGGTAACTGACGTCGTGTGGTCCGAAGGGATAGGAATTGGTAGTGGACCTCGAACGAGTTTGAGTACAGGTAACTCAGTCACGACGGTAGGTCAGTAGAACAGGAGACAGTAGGGGAAGAGGAGGACGGAAGTTAGAAAGGGTTGTAGTCCCAGAAAAGATTACGCAACCGAGAAACGTGGTTCTTCGGTTTCGTGACCTCGAAGTCGAAGTCGTAGTCAGGAAGGTTACTTATAAGTCCTGACTAAAGGAAATCCTAACTGACCAAACTAGAGGAACGTCATGTCCTCTGAGAATTCTCAGAAGAGGTTGTGATGTCAAAATTTCGTAGTTAAGAACTTACGAGTCGGAAGTAATGCCAGGTTGAGAGTGACCATTTATCAGTACATACCCATGTCATAATAATTTATGTTAGTACTACGATATGTAAACTAGGGGTCTTGAATAAATAGAATATTGACTTTCAAACATGAGAAGGGTAAAAGTAGAGGGGTAAAAAGGAATAAGGACTGAGACATCATTGATGGTAATATGACAAAGATATTCAAATAAAAAAATTTTTTATAACGTGTGTGTCTATTCACTATAGTACGTCGTAAACAGATATAAACAGACTGAATAAAGTGAATCGTATTACGTGAGTGCCAGGTAGGTACAACAGTGTTTACCGTCCTAAAGGAAGAAAGAGTACTGTCTCACCAACCTTAAAAGTAAGGATCTATTATTGGTCACATTTCCGTCGAGGGTAAGATAGTCATCGTTCCAAACTACATAGTTGTTAAATAGTGACGGCATCAGGATGTACACATAAGGATGACATGTCAGTATATGGACTATGGTACAAAGAGGTCGATAAAAAACTAAGAACTTACTCCTTCGTACTTTATCTTCCTGACAAAGATTTATAATTTCTCCATAGTACTAAAATTAAGATAACACTCGTTCACTCGGTTACACAACTTTTGGCTCCGTCATTTAATCCTGGATACTCGAATACTCGAATCTAGGATCAGAGAGAATGATCGGTCTCCCCTGAACCTTTATGAAATATAATACGAAAATATCATAATGACTGTCACTGTCTAAGTCAGATATACGATTCGGTCAGGGGGGGGGGGGGGTAAAAGAGAAAGAGTACCAACTGTAGATCTCTACAAAGATTTCAGACTCTGTCTCTGTGACGTCATAGTAGTAACTTCCAATCAACTTGTCATTATTTAGTAACTCAGGAAGTTCGGTTTATGAGAGGAACCCGATATAAGATATGTTCCCGATACCGATTATAAAGAATGACGAAACATCAGGAAACACCAAAGAGAGATCAACGTGAAGATTTCCTGGTTTTGTAAACCTCAGAATCTAGAAGTCTCTGTATAGTCCATGGAATTATAAAGGAAACTAAACCTTCGTCTTTTTAAAATTTTACTTTCAATAACTTGTTCTCCTCATACCCTGTCTATCCACAGTAGAACCTCTATTATTACTTGAAACTAGAGGTCTTATTATATGATTTACACTATTATTTCGAAAGTAACTCAAGTCTCGTAACGGAACAATTTTCATCGAAATAACGTAAAAAAAAAAACGAAAAGAATTTCTTATTTTATACAGAATTCATTGATTTTTTATGTTCGGACTTTATGTATTCCGACTTGTCTAAGTCGTACCGAATTACACTGAATACTCTTTCATAAGATGTAAAACCGTATTATACTTGGACGCATATTAAGAAAAGAAGACGTAGAAAAAAAGGACACTCGTCCTTTAGGACACTAAATCTTTAGAAACTTAGTGTTTAGCCCTCTAAGACAAATACGAGAATTAAAATTGTTGTAACTTCACGATTACACTAGATTACTACTTCTTCGTCCATTCTCTTACCCTTCTTAATTTCACATCCGGAAACTTACATACGAAAATAAAAGAATCTCATGTGGAGTGGGGTTCGAATATTTAAGACTAATATTTTAAACTATTTACGAGTTACTTTTCTTGAACCTTTGATCTCTTTCGGTAATTCTTTTTTTTAGTGGGAAGTCTCTCGGTGAGAATCGATTGTAAAACTTTACAGAAAAGTCGAATTTTTAACGTTTCAAATTTTTCTATTAGACATTTAACACGTCATCAAACTTGTGAGTAGAGTGTACCATCGTTTCATTACGAGTTTTAAGAGGTTCGGTCCGAAGTTGTCATTCACTGGCTCTTGAAAGTCTACAAGTTCGACCTAAATCTTTTCCGTCTCCTCAGTCTCTAGTTTAACGGTCGTAGGTGACCTAGTATCTTCTTCGTTCTCTCAAGGTCTTTTTGTGGATAAAGACGAAATAACTAATGTGGTTTCGGAAACTAACACACCTAGTGTTGTTTGACACCTTTTAAGAAGTTCTCTACCCTTATGGTCTGGTGAAATGGACGAAGGACTCTTTAGACGTACGTCCAGTCCTTCGTTGTCAATCTTTACCTGTACCTTGTTGCCTGACCAAGGTTTAACCCTTTCCTCATGTGGTTCCGACATATGACAGTGGGACGAATAAATTGAATAAAAGTCTTATGGAGTACGCTTTACGGTCCGACCTACTTCGTGTTCGTCCTTAGTTCTAAAGGTCCTCTTTATAACTATTCGAGTCTATACGTCTTCTGTGGTGAGAATACCGTCTCTCACTTTTCCTTGCTTTCTCGGAGAACTACTTTCACTTTCTCCTCTCACTTTTTCGACCGAATACTGAGGCGTAAGTTCTTTGGTTATAGTACCGTAGGTCAGGGTAATGAAGTACCGTTTATCTACCCTTTTGTTACCTTTGTCACTCTCTAAAATAAAAGAACCTGAGGTTTTAGTGACGTCTACCACTGACGTCGGTACTTTAATTTTCTGCGAACGAGGAACCTTTTCTTTTCGATACTGGTTGGATGTGTCGTATAATTGTTTCATCTCTGTAATGAAACGGTTGTTTCAAGACAGATCAGTTTCGATACCAAAAAGGTCATCAGCACATACCTACACTCAATTCTTGACTACGAAAATATGACACCACAACCTCTTCTAAGAACTCGCAGGGAACCTGACGTTCCTCTAGTTTGGTCAGTTAGGATTTCCTTTAGTCAGAACTTATAAGTAACCTTCTTGACTACGACTTCGACTTCAAGGTTATGAAACCGGTGGACTACACCTTCTTGACTGAATGACCTTCTGAGACTACGACCCTGTCTAGCTTCCATCCTCCTCTTCCCCTGTTGTCTCCTACTCTACCAACCTACCGTAGTCACTGAACTACCTGTACTCAAACTCGTTCGAGACCCTCAACCACTACCTGTCCCTTCGGACCGCACGACGTCAGGTACCCCAACGTTTCTAAACCTGTACTGACTCGTTTACTTGACTCGACTTAGACATTTATGTACAATTTTTATAAAATTTATCAAAAGAAATACATTTTGTGAATTTTTATTTACTGACCAATCTTCATTAATTATAACTCTTCAAACATTATAAACGTAACAAGAGTTTTGAAACCAAAATAACCTATTTATAGTTAAAAAGAGAAACCATTTATGAATTACTTTTAAAATAGTATAAAATCCCATACCAATATAAATTTATTAAATTGTAAATGGAGTAATTGAGATATAGGAAACGGGTTTATACGTTGAATTAATGGACTCAGTTAAGAACATAACATTTACTTTGAGATTTTCCGTACGCCTGTCTAAAGAAACTTCAGGACTACGGTTCGAGAAAGTACACGAACCTGTAAACACCAACAGAGGTAAGACTTCTCAGTTTCAAGACCTTCAGAAACGTTCCCTAAACCTATATAATTTCCATCTACCTACACAGAGTGTACCTTAACTTATGTGGGCGGGTGGGGGACAGTTCAAATCTCGAACTAGAACAACGAAAGTCAAGTCAAGTCAAGTCAGCGAGTCAGTACAGGCTGAGAACCGCTGGGGTACTTAGCGTTGTACGGTCCGGAGGGACAGGTAGTGGTTGAGGGTCTCAAGTGAGTCTGAGTACAGGTAGCTCAGTCACTACGGTAGGTCGGTAGAGTAGGACCCAGCAGGGGAAGAGGAGGACGGGGATTAGGGTGGGTCGTAGTCTCAGAAAAGGTTACTTAGTTGAGAAGCGTACTCCACCGGTTTCATAACCTCAAAGTCGAAATCGTAGTCAAGAAGGTTACTTGTGGGTCCTGACTAGAGGAAATCTTACCTGACCAACCTAGAGGAACGTCAGGTTTCCTGAGAGCTCTCAGAAGAGGTTGTGGTGTCAAGTTTTCTTAGTTAAGAAACCGTGAGTCGAAAGAAGTGTCAGGTTGAGAGTGTAGGTATGTACTGGTGACCTTTTTAGTATCGGAACTGATCTACCTGGAAACAACCGTTTGATTACAGAGACGAAAACTTATACGATAGATCCAACCAGTATTGAAAAGAAGGTTCCTCATTTGTAGAAAATTAAAGTACCGACGTCAGTGGTAGACGTCACTAAAACCTCGGGGGTTTTTATTTCAGACTGTGACAAAGGTGACAAAGGGGTAGATAAAGGGTACTTTACTACCCTGATCTACGGTACTAGAAGTAAAAGACTCACAACTTGAAATTCGGTTGAAAAAGTGAAAGGAGAAAGTGAAAATAGTTCTCCGAGAAATCAAGGAGAAGTAAAAGACGGTATTCCCACCACAGTAGACGTATAGACTCCAATAACTATAAAGAGGGCCGTTAGAACTAAGGTCGAACACGAAGAAGGTCAGGTCGCAAAGAGTACTACATGAGACGTATCTTCAATTTATTCGTCCCACTGTCATATGTCGGAACTGCATGAGATAAAGGATAAACCTTGATCAGACAACAAGGTACAGGTCAAGATTGACAACGAAGGACTGGACGGATATCCAAAGAGTCCTCCGTCCCAGTCCACCAGATAAGGGTAGAGAAAGTCTTAAAAGGTGTCAAATAACACTAGGTGTGTCAGTTTCCGAAACCGTATCAGTTATTGAGATTAAAAGAACTTCTCTAGAGATCAGAAAGGGTAAAACAACAAAATGACATAAAGAAACGTAACTAGTGACTCCTTCCGAAAGAATAGAGAGGGACGATAAGAAACCTTGAGATATAAGTCTATGAATATAGAAAGGAAAAGAGGAAACGAAAAGTGAAGAGAAGAAAAGTGTCGATAAACATTCCGGAGGGGTCTGTCGGTAAAACGAAAAAACGTAAAGAAAAGCAACCCATACCAGAACTAGGGACAGAGGACATGTTACAGTACTTGGAGGCAGGTATCAAGTAGTCCGTGAGATAGATAGTCTAGATCGGGGAATTTATATAAAGAGAGAAGGTGACATATTAGTATTCCCTAACCTAAATCCAGTATGGACTTACCAAATCGTCAAAAGGGATGAAAGAAGTTAAATTCAGACTTAAACCGTCATTCCTCAAGTACTAGACTCGGTGTCAATCTGAAGGGATCACCGAGTCTACCATTTCGTAGACGGATCTTACGCCCTCTGACCCCAAGTTAGAGAACCAGCCCTTCTAGGGGACCTCTTCCTTTACCGTTGGGTGAGGTCATGAGAACGGACCTTTTAGGGTACCTGTCTCCTAGGACCATCCGATGTCAAGTACCCCAGCGTTTCTCGACCTGTGTTGACTCGCTGAAGTAAAAGTCTCCTAGAATTCTATAATTTGTACCCGACTTTAGTTCTAACGACCCTCTTTATAGTTATTGGAGTCTATACGTCTACTGTGGTGGGAATACCGTCTTTCACTTCTCCTTGATTTCTCGGAGAACTACTTTCACTTTCTCCTCTCACTTTTTCAACCGAATTTCGAGTTGTAAGTCTTTTCCTTCTAGTACCGTAAACCAGGGTAGTGAAGTACCGTTTATCTACCCCTTTGTCACCTTTGTCACAGTCTGAAATAAAAACCCCGAGGTTTTAGTGACGTCTACCACTGATGTCGGTATTTTAATTTTCTGCAAATGAGGAACCTTCTTTTCAATACTGGTTGGATCTATCGTATAAGTTTTCGTCTCTGTAATGAAACGGTTGTTTCCAGGTAGATCAGTTCCGATACCAAAAAGGTCACCAGTACATACCTACACTCTCAACCTGACACTTCTTCCGACTCGTGACCTCTTAACTACGCAAACTTAACACCACAACCTCTTCTGAGAACTCTCAGGGAACCTGACGTTCCTCTAGGTTGGTCAGGTAAGACTTCCTCTAGTCGGGACCCTAAAGAAACCTTCCTTACTACGATTTCGACTTTGAGGTCATGAAACCGGTGGAGTACACTTCTCAACTGAGTAACCTTTTCTGAAACTACCACCCTCCCTAACCCTCGTCCTCCTCTTCCCCTACTGTCTCCTACTCTACCGACCTACTGTAGTGACTGATCTACCTGTACTCAGACTCCCTTGAGGCCCTCAACCACTAACTGTCCCTCCGGACCGCACGACGTTAAGTACCCCAACGTTTTTCAGCCTGTACTGACTCACTGACTTGACTTGACTTCTATAATTTTATTGGGAAAAGAAAATTCTCGTTATCACAAATAATACCTGGTAAACTTTTATATCTAGTATCCTTTTTTTAGGTTGTTAGACTGGAGAGTATGATAGTGAATTACATTAGAAAATGTGAATATGAAGGTATAAGTTATGATAAGTATTCACCTCAGTATTGTATACCTGACAACAACTTGAGGGTCATATAGTAGTCTGTTGGACAAGTATGTCGTCCGACTGTTATATCTGTACACATTCATTTGTTTTTCTTTCCGTCGTAGTGTCTTCGTAAATATTTAATCCGTGAATTAAGCGAATCTCCTTCTTCACTAAATCTAAGTAGGAGGTAGAAGATTCAGAGAATTTTCCATTGACACTTTTGTCAGGGTCCTTCTACCGTACAAGACCAAATGTCCACTCCATCGACTCTCCAAGAGGAAGACGAAGACGTAAGAAAACCATTAAACACTACGAAATACGATGTACACATGGAACGTCTTGTAGAGATCGGATTAGACAACCCTATATTATAAGGATATTTTCTTGAGTCTATAGTTCTTGAGATTAACAGAGAAAACCCGAAGACTGATTGGGTAAAAAGGACGAAAATTCTTATGTCAACATATTCTTTATTTAAAATTTTAGTTTAGTATCGGACTATCGAAAGGGGGGACGATAGTGGGTGGAACTATAAAGAACAAAGGAATCGTACGGTTTAAAGTTAGACGTCATATATTATTTCTTGAATGACTGACAGGTTTGCGGGCAAGAAACATTTAAATATATTCTCGAAAACGAAAGAATCTTTACAAATTTTTTTATTCACAAACCCGTGTCAGTAGAGGGGGGACAATTTACAGATATAAACAAAGGGTAAAGTTGGTCGAATCCCAAAACAAAATCACCTTCGACGGACCAGACTAATTTTCGAAATCAATCGTAACTTTTAAACATAACCGTCCCAATTAACGTATCTCTTAACAAAGGTACCGATATCTGTTAAATGTTGAACCACAATGAAGAGATTATGAAAAGATAAACTCTACTTTGTTACATACTAAACGGTTTCTACTACTATATCATAAAGTGACCTCAACTTTCAAAGTACACTTTAAACCGGAAAACGTTCTGTCTAACATCATATTTTCATTATCACTTTTCATAATTTTTAATGATAGAGGATCATCTCTTCACTAACAATAACGTTTAGTGGTCTTACCTTCATTTGGACTTCGACCATAACATTAAAGTACGTAAGAACAGAATCTAATATGACTCACTGAATGAAAGTCGGTCTTATGAACACGACAGGAACCGTTTCCAATCCATCTTTTATAGGTCACTGTCAGTATCACAAAATATTTTTCCCCTCTATATACTGATATACTAGAGGAAAAACCACCCTAACCTCCTACGATTTTACCTTAGTAACTTAAATCTTTTCAGGACCCGGACCCACTCTACAACGGGATCCAATCCATTAGTTCCTGATCAAACTACTAATACAAGATCAATATTTCACACCTTACGTAGAACTACTTCATCTCATTATGGTTTCTCTTTCATCCCAGACAAATATCAAAAAAAAAAAAAAAAAAAAAATGTCACAAACTGAACAAGTAAACGAGAATAACTCTTGGTCCCATATCTGTAATCGAAGGAACTAAGATGACTCCTGTTTTCGATTAAAATCTTCTGTCTTGAAATTTGTGACTGTTAAAAATACTTCAGTGAAGTACAGGACTCACAGAAAATACGTTGTCCACGATTCAACCTACACACTTACATTACTACACATCTTTATTCTCTGATCATCCTCTTCTACTTGCACCTTAATAAAACAAATCTTTCGTTACTTACACTAAAAAAAAGATGAGAGAGAAATAAGAAAGGTATATAAACCTTTTTGTTGATGGACTTTATAAATCCGAAGGCATTCGTTCCTAAATGGGTCATTAGTTTCTTAGAAATAGTTCGTGTACGATATGTGTCACCACAAGATCTGGGACGACGACGACGACGACGCCGACGATTCAGCGAAGTCAGCACAGGCTGAGACACGTTGGAGTATCTGCCGTCGAGTGGTCCGAGGGGGCAGAGACCCTAAGAGGTCTGTTCTTGTGGCCTCACCCAACGGTAAAGGAAGTGGTTACGTACTTTTACTTTTCGCTTTCACTTCAGCGAGTCAGCACAGGCTGAGAATCCTGGGGTACCTGACGTCGGATGGTCCGAGGAGGGAGGTACCCTAAAAGGCCCCTTCTCATGACCTCACCCCACGGTAACAGAAGAAGTCAAGATCTAGGATCCTTATATTATTATTTGTTAGGTGCAAATACGAGAATACTTCGAATGTAAGATAAACCGCGTGTCCTCTCTTTTCTTTCTTCTCTTTCTTCTCTTCCCTATAGTTTATTTGTGTATGGAAGTCTAACACTACTTTACTCCAACATTTGTTATTACTTCAAAACAATATACCCTATCAGTATAATTAAGAGAGGCATCTGACTAAAATCGTCACTGGACCTATTTCACTTTTTTGGCCTGTTTATCTGTAGACCCCTCTCGTAAGGTCCCACCCCACTTCTCCATCGACAACATTTTCTAAACCGGGGGTGTCAAGAGGTCGTAGACAAACGATGTTCGACGGAACCCGAAGGTTTTGGAGAGGGTCATATAGGGGTTTAAGACAGAAGAACCCCCTTCGAGGTTACAAAATGAGGAAATGACGAATGGAGAATTGTTCTATCGAGAGTAAAGAACTCACGCTTGGTTCCACGGTCTGTGACTAATAGATTAAATAAGGAATGTTGTTAGGACGTTTTGTTCGTAATGACAGAGACAACATTTCTACTCTTTTGACTCATGGGTTCTCTAATGTCTCAAAATTATCGTACATTATCAGTGTCTAAAGACCCTGACTTACCTTCGAAAGATTAAAACTTCCAGTAAAAAGATCTGATGTACCAGAAAGATATAAATGAACTAAACACTGGAACGAAAGTCAATTTTCGACTATAGATTATGTTTTAATACAATTATCCAATTATAAAAAATTTAATTTACAAAATGAAATTCTATTAACATCTAAATATATGACAACATTCCTTATTACGTCTCTCTAGGATACATATGGATGGAGACTAAAAGGGTCACCCTGGTAGAAAGTTTCAATAACATTTTATCCTCTGTCCTTCTAACTCCGTTTAGAGAAAAATAAAATTTTAATTTACTTTCTAAGAAATTTAAGATATTACGAAATATTAAAAATCTTCAAATGTGTATACTATTAGAGAAAAGAAGAGAATGGGGATATAACTGGGAGGATGAAAACGAGAGGGGAGTCCATTGGTAATTAACCAATAGATAAAGACACTTAGACGAAGAAAAAGAAAATAAGTGATCAACATTAAAAATTTAAGGTGTATATAGTACAGTATGTCATAAACAGAAACTGAATAAAGTGAATCACATTATGAGAGGTTCAGGTAGGTACAACGACGTTTACCGTTTAAAAGTTCTTAAATTTCAAAATTTTGATGGGTTCTGACACATCTTACGTAACATTGACACTACACTTCCACTTCTTAAGTCCTCTGTTAAAGTTAGTAAAGTGTATAACGGTCCGAAGTCGTTATGCACTTAACACTTGAAGGTCTACAAGTTCGACCAAAATCTTTTCCGTCTCCTTGGTCTCTAGTTTAACGGTTGTAGACGATCTAGTAACTTTTTCGTTCTCTCAAGGTCTTTTTGTAGATAAAGACGAAATAACTGATAAGGTCTCGGAAACTGACACACCTAGTGTTATTTGACACCTTTTAAGACTTTCTCCACCCTTATGGTCTGGTGGACTGGACGGAGAACTCTTTGGATATACGTCCAGTCCTTCGTTGTCAATCTTGACCTGTACCTTGTTGTCTGACCCAAGGTTTATCCTTTTCCTCATGCAGTTCCGAGGGACGAATAAATTGAAGATACGTCTCATGTAGTACTTTTTGTGACCCGACCTTCTTCGTGGTCGACCTTAGTTCTAACGACCCTCTTTATAGTTATTGGAGTCTATACGTCTACTGTGGTGGGAATACCGTCTTTCACTTCTCCTTGATTTTTTGGATAACTACTTTGACTTTCTCCTTTCACTTTTTCAACCGAATTTCGAGTTGTAAGTCTTTTGTTTCTAGTACCGTAGACCAGGGTAGTAAAGTACCCTTTATCTACCCCTTTGTCACAGTCTGAAATAAAAAAACCCGAGGTTTTAGTGACGTCTATTACTAACGTCGGTACTTTAATTTTCTACGAATGAGGAACCTTCCTTTCAATACTGGTTCGATCTGTCGTATAATTTTTCGTCTCTGTAATGAAACGGTTGTTTCCAGACAGATCAATTTCGATACCAAAAAGGTCATCAGTCCATACCTACACTCTCAACCTGACACTTCTTTCGACTCGCGGCTTCTTAACTACGAAAACTTGAGACCACAACCTCTTCTGAGAACTCTCAGGGAACCTGACGTTCCCATAGGTTGGTCAGGTAAGATTTCCTCTAGTCAGGACCCACAAGTAACTTTCCTGACTATAACTTCGACTTTGAGGTTATGAAACCGGTGGACTACGTCTCTCGACTGAGTAAACTTTTCTGGGACTACGACCCTTTCTAACTCCCGTCCTACTCTTCCCCTGCTGTCTCCTACTCTACCAACCTACCGTAGTGGTTGTGTTACCTATACCCAAACCCACCTGAGACCCTCAACCACTACCTATCCCTCCGGACCGCACGACGTCAAGTACCCCAGTGTTTTTCAGTCTGTGCTGACTCGCTGACTTGACTTGACTTGAAGTTAGTAAAGTTAAAGAAATTTTATTGGGAGTTTTATTTATCAAAAATAAGGATATTTCCTATATTTAATCCAAAGAGAGGTACCTATATTAAAACTTAATACAACTAACCTCCTATTTAGTCCTCTTGACGTATGATCATACACTTACAAATTTATTAATAGCAATTAAATTCACAGGAATTCTCTCGAAATCGACGAGTTCACTTGTAAACGAATTAAATTTAACTTAATTTTTACTAGAAACCCTCTTTGTCAAAGATTTCACGTTGAACCCGAAATACCTTTACTCTCCTCATTCTCTACAATACAACGTTTCTCGATTATAACCCTCTTACCTTAAAACTCCGAGTGACAACGTCTATACGGACTTATAATCTAACCATGTTTTAACGTTTCAGTTTACTACGAGGTCTCCCCGTCTTTTCAAAGACAGATTCCAAAGAAAGGACGCCGGTGTCTCGAGATAGTTTCCAAGTAAAGAACGAAAGTTTAAATCCTCGTAGATCCTTTAAGGGACTTCCTATTAAAATACATCTTATATAATTTTACAAGGTTAGAAGCGAGTGGAAGGTCCACCGACTTGTCTTGAGGATCCCCTTCTCTAATGTATTCCCGAACGATTCATTGTACTTTATCCACGGTTTCGTCGGGGAAACAAAATCTTTACACAATAACCTCTTAACGTATTCATTTGTTTATACAACTATATAAGGGAGTAACCTTGACAGGTCCGTACCAAATTAAGAATTTTAGGAGGACAGACCAAACGGTATATAAAACTATCCCTTTCGTGACGATCTTTACTCTCTGCCGTCACCACTCTCCCTGTCGAGATCCCTTCTCGACGAAGACGACGATTCAGCGAAGTCAGTACAGACTGAGACACGCTGGGGGTATCTGTCGTCGGGTAGTCCGAGACGACAGGGACCCTAAGAGGTCCGTTCTTGTGACCTCACCCAACGGTAAAGGAAAAGGTTACGTACTCTCACTTTTCACTTTTACTTCAACGAGTCAGCACAGACTGAGAAGCGTTGGGATACCTGACATCGGATGGTCGAGAAGGCAGGTACCCTAAAAGGTCCGTTCTCATGACCTCACTCAACGGTAACGGAAGAGGATCCCCTTCTCGATCCTCATTATTTATACTGACAGTGTTTACACCCACCTCAGAAAACCGACCGAGAGATGATAGTAACATGAAACTTGTGACCGTAGTCTTCCTCGTTTTCTGACAGGACCAAAACTGACAACACGTTTATTAGTCCGTCGACCCCGTTTTGTTTTGGACTTTTTAGGTGGACTTCCGGAATTCTTTTCCGACGTCCGTCGAACGTTTTTAAACCCTCCGAAATCAGAAAGTCCCTCGGACCATAGTTCTTTCCCCAGGATCTAAAGTCACCGGTCCCTTGGACATATCTTTTCAATTGTGTTGACCGGACCCTGGCGATAGAAGTCTTTCACTTTTAACGAACGACGACGACGACGATTCAACGAAGGTTGAGAAACTCTGGGATACCTGATATGTCAAGTACCTTAAGAGGTCTAGTCTTATGAACTCACCCTCTTCCGTTACCGTGGGGTGAGGTCATGAGAACGGACTTTTTAGGGTACCTGTCTCCTCGGACCATCCGATGTCAGGTACCCCAGCACTTCTCAGCCTGTGCTGACTCTCTGAAGTAAAAGTGAAAAGTGAGAGTGAGTAACCTCTTCCTTTACCGTTGGGTGAGGTCACAAGAACGGACCTCTTAAGGTCCCTGTCCCCTCGGACCACCCGACGGCAGATACCCCAGCGTGTCTCAACCTGTACTGACTTCGCTGAATCGTCGTCGTCGTCGTCGTCGTCGTCGTCGTCGGAAAGGGAAGAGGTCCCCTAGTAGGGTTGGGTCTAAAGTTTGGGTCCAGAGGGTGTAACGTCCACCTAAGAAATGGTCGACTCGGTGTTCCCCTTGGGTTCTTATGACCTCACCCATCGGATAGGGAAGAGGTCCCCTAGAAAGACTAGGTCCTTAACTTGACCCCCAGAGGACTTAATGTCCGTCTAAGAAATGGTTGACTCGATAGTCCCTTCAGACGAACGTTTCAATCGGGAACAGACCGTAGACCCAAGAGTCTAAACCTCTTACAAAAGTGGTAAAAGATTGAATACCAAATGACACGGATTTTACAAATAAATTCGTTATACCGAACACAAATTGTGGACGAAAGTAAGACTCTTAGACCTCAAAACCATATACAAGTCGTCGAGAGTCATTTTTGTGACCCCAGACTCAAAGATTACTCTAAGAGACCATCTGTTGTAAAGTGTGTATAGTGTGTCAAACCACAACCTCCTTAACTAGGGTAGACTGATACGTCCCTCTGAGGACCCTTGATGCAGACTAAAAAGGAAGTCTAAAGTAGGATACATGGTAAACGGAAATGACTAAAACGAAACACAGGAAAGTGACATTATTTAAAATGGACATTCAGGACGCTCAAGATTGTTTAGTGACTTAGACCCCCACCTAAACCTCTGGACGTTGTGTCTCGGAATTGGTCTTCTCCAAACATCTACTTCACTCTCAACATGAGACCTCATATGATTTAAGACCTTGAATTTGGTCCCTACTCAAACCTTATTGAGAAAATGATCGTAACTTGAGAATTGTCGGAACAGATCTCTAACAATACCTAACTCTGCACGATCGTCATAACGCCCAAACAAAACAAAAAAACCATTTCTTAAACGGACGGTTACATCCTCTGTGTCCTCTACACCAAACTAGGGACGTAACCCTTCTAGGGGACCTCATCCTTTACCGTTAGGTGACGTCATAAGAACAGACCTCTTCAGGTACCTGTCTCCCCAAACCACCCGATGTCAGACACCCCAACGTTTCTCAACCTACACTGACTCACTAACTTTTACTCTAGGAAGTGTATTCGTATCATTCTAATCTAATTCCGCCCAATCCAGGTACATCGGGAGGGGTTGAAAGTTCTTCTTGACTTTGACCAATTAACTTAGATCTCCTCATTACTGTTGGAGAATCACCTTCTAGAGATTTACCTGTAAAACCACCTTTGAGGACAATGTGGTCTCATCCGTGTCTGTCCCCTCTTCTGGGGTAACAACCGTTCCGGTTCTTAAAATACCGGACTGTAATTTGCAGGTATCAATTATGTAAAAAGAATCAAATTACATTTGGTTCAAGAAAGTGTAAAGAAGAAACAACCAAAAATACAATTTCTACCACTAAAGTGATTATCGTTTGAGACAATCTTCGGTATTGTTTTACCGGAATGTAAGTACCCTTTCACGATTGACTTTAACATTTATGGACGTTAAATTACAGTCGTCCATCGGACAGAACAAGTTATCACAGGTTCTCTTTTTTTCAGAAGATGAATCCTTTTATTTGGGGGAACGAATTTTAATGGTATTTGTTCAAAGTCACAAAATTTTCTCATGGATTTTTTCATAAGTTGACAAGAAACTGAACGGGTAAAAGATTTCATTTCATTCTTTCTAAAAGGAAACTTTAGTTATTACACGTCAAACCAGTATACCTAGAAAAATCATAAAAACAGTGAATGTCGAAATATCTTCGTACCTCTCCGACGATGAGACGTTTTAAATCTTAAAATGTTCATAATTGTATCTTCCATGACTAACGAATGTACTTGTTTGTTTTGACCCACATATGGGACAGAACAAGAGGCAACACCCTGGACCTAATCGTCTCTCGGAATCTTAATGCACCAGGACCATACTGAAGTAAGAATAGTCGAAGACCAACCATAGGAGTGTATGACCATTTCATTGAACGTACAACAAGTTTTTCGTTCACGTAAACCTTATAAGTACATTTATTGGACCTATAAAATTTCTCCAAAAAAAAAAAAAACTCTTTGTTCCTACACTTAAAATGAAACATGCATATCAGTACCGGAAACTTAATATCCTTGAACACGGTTTCTTAACTACGAAAACTTGACACCACAACCTCTTCTGAGAACTCTCAGAGAAACCTGACGTTCCTCTAGGTTGTTCAGGTAAGACTTCCTCTAGTTGGGACCCTAAAGAAACCTTCCTTACTACGATTTCGACTTCGAGATCATGAAACCGGTGGAGTACGCTTCTCAACTGAGTAACCTTTTCTGAGACTACGACCCTCCCTAACCCCCGTCCTCCTCTTCCCCTACTGTCTCCTACTCTACCGACCTACCGTAGTGCCTGAGCTACCTACACTTAGACTCACTTGAGGCCCTCAACCACTACCTGTCCCTCCGGACCGCATGACACTAAGTACCCCAACGTCTCAGCCTGTACTGACTCGCTGACTTGACTTGACTTGACTTGTAGTTTATTCTAATAGCACATTGAATAATTTGACCCGTGAAAATACTCACTTTCCCCCCGTTAATTAGTAATGAAACCCTACACACATTTGCCCCTGACAAGGACCCTCTTGACTCTGTATACCATTAGGGTCGGAACCTGTGTGTTAAAGATGAGAAAAAGGAAAGTACATATAGTTACCCTTAAACACTTTAACATTTCATAAAATCTACGACAGTCTTTTCTATGAGTCCTTTGGACAAAAACAACTATAACTTTGTACTGGAGTTTTAAGAAATTGTGAAATGGAAAATTCTCCACCCAAGATACTATAATGAGAAATTTAGATATATCCGAACACTGACGAAACTGTTTCTCATACTACCCTTAGTGTGACACTAAAGGTCTTGACCTGGTTATCTACTACATCGAAGAAAGGACACTGTGGTGACAAACCTTGGGACTCGACGACGGTACATTCTTGAGACTGATGAGGCCCCGACGGTATAACACTCCTTCGTTCCAGTATACCTCTCCGGTGTACGTCCACAGAACCGTCGTCAGGAGTAGAAATTCAGTAGGATCGGATCTTCTTACTCTCACTTACTCGGAAAAATACCGGTATCAAACATCTGAAGTTCAGAAGGGTCCACTCCGGCCACAGTTATACCTCGTGTATAACTGTATTTGTAAGGATTAAATAAGAAAGATTTAAAAACTGTATGGTTTAAGTACTCTTATTGTTTTACCAACAAAATTCGGTAATTTAAAATCCTATTAAACAATATGTCATTATATTACCCATATGACACGAAAGGTAAAAACGTAAATAGACAAAGTTCCATAAGGTCCTGAAAGGGTTCATGGGAACCAAGACTTGTTTTGGGAGAGTCAAGTCAAGTCAAGTCAAGTCAGCGAGTCAACACAGGCTGAGAAACGCTGGGGTGCTTAGCGTCGTACGGTCCGGAGGGACAGGTAGTAGTAGAGGGCCTCAAGTGAGTCTGAGTGCAGGTAGCTCAGGCACTACGGTAGGTCGGTAGAGTAGGAGCCAGCAGGGGAAGAGGAGGACGGGGGTTAGGGAGGGTCGTAGTCTCAGAACAGGTTACTCAGTTGAGAAGCGCACTCCACCGGTTTCATGACCTCGAAGTCGAAATAGTAGTAAGGAAGGTTTCTTTAGGGTCCCAACTAGAGGAAGTCTTACCTGACCAACCTAGAGGAACGTCGGGTTCCCTGGGAGTTCTCAGAAGAGGTTGTGGTGTCAAGTTTGCGTAGTTTTTTTGAGAGTCCCAAGGTGTTTTTGTGTAACCAGAGATACAAAACTCAGTGAGACAGATGTATAATCGATAGAACTCCGTGTAGATAAAAGACCTTTGGACGAAAAACCTGGAGTTATGAATTAAAAAGGATTAGAGGTTTGTGGTTATAACATGTGATATTATATGTCATATATGATATACAATATGTGATATTATTGAAACATAACATGTGATATTATATATCATAATATGTGCTATTATTGAAACCGGTGGACGAAACTTCTCGACTGAGTAACCTTCTCTGGGACTTCCACCCTTTCTAACTCCCGTCCTCCGTTTCCCCAGTTGTCTTCTACTCTGCAAACCTAACGTACTGACTAAGTTACCTGTACTCAAACTCGTTTGAGACCCTCTATCACCTGTCCCTTCGGGTCGCACGACGACAAATACCCCAGCGTTTCTCAGCCTGTACTGCATCCTGACTTATTCTTGTTTCTGTGATATTATATGTAACATGTGACAGTAACAGTTGGAAACCCGAAATCATCTACGATAAACATAACGAATGAGAACGAAACACACACGGGAAAGAGGAGCCCATCCACCATCATATTTGAAGAACTTCCGTCCCTCGTACGACATATAAAATAGAACACATCGCGTCACATAACTACTTACTTCCTATCTTTTATAAGAAGACCGTGAGGGACCCTGACACAAATGTAAAAGTTATAAAGACAAACTAGAACTTTACACCACCTCGGGACTACATAAACTTTTGGTAAAAGTTTCTATTAAGACTTAACATTTCTTTTTCGTCTTCTCTGATAAAATCTATACGACACATTCTACTCAATTACTCTACGACCCTTTGTTTTCGTGTATTACTTACCGAGATAAACACCCTATTTGTTCTGAGGGTCTTACACGGTTATGTTTTAGAAAATACTAATCCACCAAAATCTAAGAAAATTCCGAAAACCAATACAAAATGTCCGATTATTTCGAAGAACCCCCTTTTCAGTTCGGATTTTAGAAACGATATTTAATCAACTACGAAAATAAAAGGGATTTAGTTACAACGTAAGGTTATTCCTTTCGAATGCCCTCCAAAGAAACGTTACTTATTTTCCTTCAAGCTTTTCTTAATCCTTCTACAATTCCTTTATGTCTTGTAAAATTCCAATTGACGGATCCTACCAAAAGTCCAAGGTCCCTATACTTCTATCCCGTCAGGACTATATTACACTATAAGGGAGTCATAGAATATCCGATTCTCACTATAAAATAAGGAAGAAGGACCCAGAATGAGTTGACGACGACTTTAGACGTCATCTTCTAACCACATTTTAAAAGGTTCAAGAGGTAAAGTAGAGGACCCTCACCGTATTTGATCGTTCCCTTTTAAACCGTGATCTAATCTATTGACTTATACCTCCTTTGACATCTCTTTACAGTCTTCATTTTAAAAGTCTCTTTGTTTATCATCTCTGTAGTAACGTGTTTTGATTAATACATTCTCACAAGAGAAAAAATCGGTAAAATTATCATGTCTAGAGTAAATTTTAAGATGCAACGATATCTCCAAACCAGTTTTGACTACAGAGAAGTCAAAGACGAAGAATCCTAAACAAAACAGAGTCTTTAACAGAATAAAGTCCAGAAGTTTAGTTACAAAAACTAGGATATTAAAAAAAAAGGTGTGAGTCTGGAAAGACCTCTATACTATGTTTTAATCTCTAAATTATTAATTAGTGAATACAAAAATCCCAAAAACTGAAATGGTCAATTGGAATCGAAACTAGGTCCAATCTTCGTCACCAACTGGTTTCAACGAAGAGCAGTCAGGGGGACGTGTCTCTCTAAAAAGTACTAGACATACAGTGTTGAACAATCTCCCTCAAATCCTCAATCCTCACTATATGCAATTGCTAGAGTCACGACACGAATCAGTGAAGTCAACACCGTCTGAGAAACACTAGGTCACTTGACACTCGGGTGGTCCGAAGAGACAGGAACCCCTAAGAGGTCCATTATTATGACCTCACCCAACGGTAAGGGAAGAGGTCCCCTAGAAGGGTTGGGACCTAACTTGGGTCCAGAGGACTTAACGTCCACCTAAGAAATAGTAGACTCGGTGCCCCTTTCGACTTACTAGAGTCTTAGGATAACATTGATCCACTAAAAATCCTGTAACGTTTCTTTCGTCAGTCACTCGTTGGGAGTCCCGTTTCACTATTACCTATTTATCGAAGTGAGAGGTTAAATCCCTACACCTTTCTCTGTCCAACCGTACCATACGGGACACGAGGATGTGTCTATTCTCAGGATGTAGACTACTGAACCAATGAGTATCTATTTCACTTAATCCAGATAAATAATTCGTAGAAAACCAAATACTTTCTTTATCGTCTTGATGTCGTTGAATGCAAAGTCCTTGTATATTTAGAGTCATCAAACAGTAAGGTTCAACAGTCTCTTTCACATCTTAGACCTCGTGTTTATGTATAAGATCCACGAACCCAGTCACCACCAGTAAGAGTCGAGGAGTCACAAAAATAAACGACCTATCGTCACCCTGTATCCTTTCCCATCCACCGTCGTAGAAAGGTGAAATACTTACTTTCGAATCTAATGATTGTACAGTACATAAGGCAAATTTTACTTCCAAGTGTGACTCTTTTCTATCTCCTTCTTCTTTTCGAATATGGTAGAGTCAAAGGATACTGAGTCCTTTATAAACATAGTTCCTTTTCTTATTATATTTAAAGTTTAATTAAAAAACGAATGAAAAGTATTTTTGGATTAAAATTATCGTAACTAATCCGTAAACCTCAAACTTCACATTCGACTTTGTGTTAAGTGTTTAAAAATTTAATAAAAGAGACAACACCTGGAATTAATTAAACTAGAAATTATCATCCTTCGTATGAGTCTTTCTTTACCTGGAACAATTTTACTTGACGAATGGAGAATAGGTGAGAGGAGTGGGAAATAAATATTTTCTTACCCACGAGAAGTATCTTTTTTAAAAGACTATACTTAATTCTTTTATTTATAGGAAATATAACGGTGGTGGTCTCTCTTGAGAACTATTATGAAAAAAAGACAAGGATTAAACACGTAAAACTCCAATATAACTTATATATTTAAATAGGACGAAAAATATATTATTAAAAGGTCAAAATTATGTTTAAGAAGTACTTGTACAAATTACGAACATATTATAAGACAACCGAGGACCAAATCACGGATTACGGGTGAATTATAAGTATAATATCTTACCGATCTTTTACCACCACAACTAAAACTCACCTCAGCTGGGAAGACCCAAAATCGTTCGTTAACCCACTCGTTAGATTTGTCGTCCGTCGGCGTCAGCTAGGTGAGGATTCGGTTAAATGGGTCCGACGGTACTCTTACTCGAAACGGAAAAAGGTCGACTTCCAAGGAAGATTATAACTACGTCTGTCTATCTTACGTAAACTACTTACGTGTTTTGAGAATAAACAAATAAATATACCCAATAATGGTTTAGTCGAAATCATTGTTACCTAGACGGTACGGACTCAGCAAGACCTCGTGAGTCGATGTCGTTTTAGGAACTATGTATTTGGGGTTAAGTAAGCGACACAGTAAATCTTGGAAAGTGAAGTGATCAAGTCCTTCAAGGAGGGTCTTGAGAGGGATTTCATCTCTATTGATCTTTTATGACGAAGTGAGGATCAATCATTATTGAAGTAAATGTATACCTGGAAAAGTTTTACCAAAATCATATTCCTCCTGGGTTAGAATCCTATTGTCTTTCTCTACGTATAAGATAAGCTAAAAATGTCTGTGAAATCGGGACGGTCCAATAGACGAGGACGTTTCCAGAACACCCTGAAGTGACGCCATGACAATTATTTTACATTTTTAAAACGTAAAGAGAAGGAGAAAGTAGACTAAAAGTGTTTAAACGTAAATAGTCATATAAGATAGGACTTAAATGACTCTTGAATGAACAAAGATTACTATGAACAAAGATTGTTAGGGAGGAGATCATAACTATCTAAACTAGTCATGGTAGATTGTACAATGAGTTATGTAGGGTCAAATACTCCTGTGGTACTAAAGGATTAGTAAGATATTATACTTGTAATTCGAAAACAACATAAAATAAACAAAACTCCTATATAACAGACTTTTTTTTTGATCCAGTTTCAAATATTTGTAAAATTCCAAGAACTACATATAACGGGTTCAAGAAAGGTCACACGGTCGTGTATCATTTATGTACTTTATTAACGACTGGTACTACGGTCCTGACACTGACATGAATACTCATTATTATACAAACTATATACAGAAAAACACATATAAATACTAATAGAGACTCTCTAAAAATTAAACTTCGGAATACCACTTTACTCTTTCAGGTCAGGGGTCGGTACATATGTTTACTCACTATCATATAAATGACTCACTAATTAATTCGTATGTAATTTATATTTCTGGTACTTATGGTTTTTATCGTATGATTATAGGTAAATGACACGTAGACTCACTTGTTATTCGTAGGAAAACAAATAATACGGTTCTCTCGCCAACGAGAAGGTCAAACTTAAGAGAGATTTTACCGAAACAGGTTCATGGTTTTATGAGGAAGTGTACAAAGTAAGATAGAGGTCAAGGGAGAGTCAACCCTAACCAGGAAAGGAACGAAGTCCTGTAATGATAAACATCTTTACAGATCAAAAACAGTAGAGACTTATGAGTTTTGTAAGGATTTTAGGAGTCACAAATAACTATGTAACCATTCTTCACAACACAACTAAAATAATGCAAAAACTAACGTACGAAATGAATAAAGAACCTTTAGCGAAGAAAGACGAGAAAGAAAATCCTAAAAAACTTTAATTGAAAATAATCACATATCAACTAAATGTCACAACATAATCAAAGACGACATGTCGTTTCACTTAGTCAATATGTGTATGGGTGAGAGAGGATCTAAGATAAGAGTATATCCAGTATTGTCTCCTAACTCATGGGACACGATATATCATCCGAATGTAGAAAAAGTACATCATCATATACATACACCTCTTCTACCGTGGGGTGAGGTCATGGGAACGGACCTTTTAGGGTACCTGTCTCCTCGGACCATCCGACGTCAGGTACCCCAGCGATTCTCAGCCTGTCCTGACTCGCTGAAGTGAAAGTGAAAAGTGAAAGTACGTAACCTCTTCCTTTACCGTTGGGTCAGGTCACAAGAACGGACCTCTTAGGGTCCCTGCCCCCTCGGACCACCCGTCGGTAGATACCCCAACGTGTCTCAGCCTGTCCTGACTTCGCTGAGTCGTCGTCGTCGTCGTCGCCACATATGCACAGTTAGGGTCAGAGGGTCAAAGAGAGAGAGGAAAGAAGGAACCGTTGGTATTTACACAAAAGGTGTGAATACTGAGGTAAAGTCAAAACATTTATCCAAGTAGACATGGGAAAATTTTCTCCAGTAAAGGTATATATTTACCATAGTACACTATAAACAGAGAGAGACAGACTGAAAGGAGTGAGTCATACCTTTAGAGACGCAGATAGGTACAACGACTTTCGCCGTAATAGCTATACAAAAATTCCCGCCTCATTAAAAGGCAACATACAAACACGGTACAGAGGAAATAGACAAGGAGACGACCACAGGTAAATCCAACGAAGATATAGGACTGTAACGTTTATCACGAAGTCCCTTGTAACACCCCGTACCTAGAAAAACTTAATATAAAAAGAAACTTATGTACGGGTCCTCACCCTACCGACCTAGTATTTTATCTACCGAGATAAAAATCAAAAAATTCCTCAGAGGTATGACAAGATATATCAACGAATAACTAAATGTAAGGGATTCATTTCCTCTCAAGGGAAAAGAGGTGTGAGAAAGGTCGTAAATAACAACCATCTAAAAAACTACTACCGGTAAGACTGGTCACACCCCACTATAGAGTAACATCAAAACTAAACGTAAAGAGATTATTAACTACTACAACTCGTAGAAAAGTACACGGACAACCGGTAGACATACAGAAGAAATCTCTTTACAGATAAATCTAAAAGACGGGTAAAAACTAACTCAACAAATAGACAAATAAAAATTCAATTAAATAAAAAATAACTTCTTATCATCGAAATATCTTAAAACGACAAAAAACAGTTTCGAGTTGTACTTAGTCGGTATCCATATGTATATAGGGGAGGGAAAACTTGGAGGGAGGGGTAGGGTGGGGAGATCCAACCATAACAAATAAAACTATAACTCGACATACTCGACAAAAGTACAAAACCTCTACTTAAGAAACAGTCAACGAAACAAATACTTATAAAAGAGGGTAAGATACCCGACAGAAAAACAAAATAAATACCAAAGGAAACGACACGTTTTCGAAATTTCAAATTAAGTCAGGGTAAACAAATAAAACAAAAATAAAAATAAGGAGACTCTCCACCTAGTTTTTTCTATAACGACACTAAATACAGTCTCACAAAACGAATACAAAAGGACAATCTCAAAATATCACAGGTTAGAACGTAAAACCAGAAATTAAATAAAAGTTAAATAAAAAATACACCACAATCTCTTACGAGATTAAAGTAAGAAAATGTACATCGACAGATCAAAGGGGTCTCGGTGAATAAATTACGACAGAAAAGAGGTAACATATAAGAACGGAGGAAACAGTATCTAATCCACTACCAAGATAACTAAATATAAAGACAAAAACACGGTCGTAGCATGACAGAACCAATGACATCGAAACATCATATCAGACTTCAGTCCCTCGAACCAAGGAGTTCGAGACAAAAGAAAAGAGTTTTAACGAAACCGAAAAGTCACAGAAAACACAACGGTATATTTAACATTTTAAAAAATAAGATTAAGACACTTTTCACGATAACTATTAAACTATCCCTAACTAACGTAACTTAGATATCTAACAAAACCCATCATATCAGTAAAACTGTTATGACTACGAGGGTTAGGTTCTTGTACTATCTATATAGATAGACATAGCGGAAACTGAAGAAAGTAGACATAGAATATCAAAAGTCTCATGTCCAGAAAACAGAGGAACCACCCAAGTAAGACTCCATAAAACAAGAGAAACTACGATACCATTTACCCTAACAAAGGTATAAAAGAAAAAGACTAGAAAACATAATCACATATAATTACGTCCTCTAAAGACCATAATTAAAACATAGGACGTTGAAACAATTTAAGTAACCACTCGAATCATCAAAAGACCCTCCGAAAAACCTTAAAAGATATATATCATAATACAGTAGACGGTTGTCACTATCAAAATGAAGAAGAAAAGGTCAAACATAAAGAAAATAAATAAAGAGAAGAGACTAACGGTATCGATCCTGAAGGTTTTGATACTACTTATTTTCACCACTCTCACCTGTAGGAACAGAACAAGGACTAGAATTTCCTTTACAAAAGTCAAAGCGACAACTCTTACTACGAACGATACCCAAACAGCATATACCGGAAATAATACAAGCCCATACAAGGGAGATACGAGTGACACACCTCTCAAAAAAAGTATTTATCCATAACTTAAAACAGTCTTCTAAAAAGACGTAAATAGGTCCGTTCCTATGACTTCATACAACGGTAAAGGAAGAGGTCCCTAACTCCACTGGTATACCAAAAATAAGAAATAAAATAATTATATCACATAGTGTAACTAACTAAATACATACAACTTCTTAGGGACGTTAAGGACCCCATTTAGGGTGAACTAGTACCACATACTAAGAAAATTACCCAACAACCTAAGTCAAACGATACTAAAACAATCCTAAAAATACAGATACAAGTAGTCACTATGACCGGACATCAAAAGAAAAAACACACACACTATCGAAACAGACCAAAACAAAAGACCCACTATCACTGGAGTATCTTACTCGAACCCTCACAAGGAAGGAGATGTTAAAAAACCATATCAAACTCTTCCTATCCACAATTGAGAAGAAACTATCTTAAACGGGCACTTCGGCAGACCGGGAACCGAAAACAAACAACCTTCAAAATTTTAGTGTCGAAGTCAAATTCATGAATACTAAACAGACAATTATAAAAGATAAAGAAGGACCAAACCAGAATCTTCCAACATGGAGAGACTCTTTAACAGGTAAAGAAGATACAACAGGTAAAATAAATGTATGTCAACGAACATTATCAGAGAATTCTAGGAAACATAGAGACACCACAGTCAACACTGAAGAGTAAAAATAGAGAATAAAATAACTAAACTCAGGAGATAAAAGAAGAACTACTCAGACCGATTTCGAAACAGTTAAAACAAATAGAAGAGTTTCTTGGTTGAAAATCAAAGTAACGAAAAACGATAACAAAGGAAACAGAGATAATAAGATAAAACGTACACAAGAAGATAGAGGTACCTTGTAAAATAACCTGACAATAGGACAACGATGAAGTAGATAGGATTATCGAGAATTTTTAAGGTCGAAGAGATTCTTATGAAAGGGTTAGTCACGAGTGAAAAGAAGGTTTTTATAGTCAAGGTAGATTCGTTTTACAGGAAGAAGTCACGAAGATTCCATAGAAGTGGGTTGTATTGTAAGTAGTGACATTTAACGGTGATGGACAAATAAAGAGACACAAAGTTCCCCACCCGGTCACTGAACGTGTACATATATAAAGTTTATAAATTACGACACGAACCATGTGGAATCCCCCGTACGTTTATTTCTAAACGGTCTACTTACCTCTTCAATAATTTTTTCAAGGGTGGAATTTTTTATTTAACGAAAAGTACAAAACAAACTAATATAGAATTCTGTTTTAATTTTATCGTTATAGTTTATAAAGGTATTTTTATTCTTTTAACTGTACAAACAAAGATGAAAAAGAAAGTTTTCCTCAATAAACAATGGTCCCAACGAGGACACCTGAATTAGTAACCCGTAAAGTAATTATGGACTCCCACTATTTAGTTTCTTGTATTTTTCTCCTTATAATCGGAAATAATATATCACAGATCCAGTAAAAGAATCCAACTCTATCTTCTTTTTTTTAAGATACCTTAATGTTTGACTCTGGATTTTTCCTGTGAACTTTATACATACCTCGTGTAACGGAGGTCGTGAGTCTAAACGAATCTTTGAACCCTTCTTATCTGAGTCGGTGTTTTATCAAGATCCATACCGTCACTATTCTTCTTGTCACCCCGTCACCTTCCGTGTCCTTCCCACTCTAACGGAAATCGACCTCTTTCTCTCTTTAATAAAACCCCTCTCTCAACTTCTGTAATCTACAGTCCCATGTATGTACACTTTCCCATTTCTTTTGTGTATGTAAGAATTGAGACAGATTTCTCTCCTAATTAAATTGATAAGGATCACTGACTCTTGATTTTGTTATTCCTCACTCTAGAGTCTCTCTTTTAAGTTGTTTGACTAGATCTCAAATAGGTCCTGATACTTTGTAATTTCTTACGGAAGACTTTCAACATCTGTCCCTCAGTTATAACTCTCGAAAAACCTACTGACCTGTTCGACGTGATCACTAATATCTTATAAACATGTCTGAACTCGATAAATTTGACCTTTAAAGTGATGACTAGTAACACCTGTAACAATCTACTTAAAGTCCCACTGGTGTCAATAGCATCCATCCCCTTTGTGTATGCACCATCTAGGGAACCCCTTTATACCGGTTTTAAATACTCGAACTCTATAATGGAGGTACTCTTACACGTAATTAATACTTTGTCTCATTTTTACTTAGTTTACCCTGATTAATGTCTGTTTATTTCGAGTCTAATGTTTGACCTGACTACCTTCTAAAGGAACACACCTGATTGAGAATTGGGACAGGTCCTAAACTTTCTCCCGCCTTAAACAAATTTGTTATCTATAAACACCGTCTAGAGCCTGAAACTAAAGAATAGAGAGTGACACCTCCTGAAATTTTCTGTCTTAGATCTCAATTCTTTCGTTTAAACTCCTACCCCTTCGTTTGGTTTTTTTTGTTGTGTGCATTTCTCGTAATAACAATAATGAAGAACACCATCTTTCTCTTGTTGTTGGATTCCTAATATAACTTTATGAGTTTAAAGTGAACCCGAACTAATTTTTCTTATCTCCTTGTTATCGGGCTACACCTTCCGACCTGTATACAAGGTAATGATACTCCTTGTTTCACCGTCTTTCTGCTCAAAGATGACGATTACTTAATCACGTCATCTATTATCTAACCTTTTAAATATTTAACTTCATTACTTTTTGAAACTCCTGTTTTTGTACAGTCTACAGTTTACTATCGTTTATAGTACCCTAATGTTTAAGATTTTACCTTGAGATTTCACTAACAGACCACCTTGTGTATACCTCTAATTCCTATTTCAAGAGGAAACTCAGTTCTAATTATACGAGTTCCTTAAGAAGTGGTCCTCCATTATTGTGAACGGACCGTTGGGTGAGGTCATAAGAACGGACCTCTTAGGGTACCTGCCTCCTCGGACCATCAGATGTCAGGTACCCCAGCGTTTCTCAGTCTGTGTTGACTCGCTGAAGTGGAAGTGGAAACTATGTCCTCAAAAGGATCCCTACGTTCTGTGGGTCTTTTCCACAGACCCTGTTGTCCCTTATGTTCTTGTACTTTAAACGAACCTCTTTTCACTTTACACGGGAAAATAATTCTCTCTCACCCCCGGTGAGCACACGGTCCTCTAAATATGGCACAAACCTAACATAAGGAGGTCTCTCCTCCCTTCTATCATCCTCTTAAAGAAAAGAAACCTACACCCTTCAGTCACAGTGTAAATGAGAGAACTCTCCTCTGAAATCGTCAACAAAAATACAAATATACAGTACTGGGACCGTACTTAAACGGTCGGAAGACCGTTTTGTCTTAGTTCTACTCCAAAAGAACAAGACAGGACAAAAGAGAAAAATGTGACATCATCCTTCAGGAGGGATTGTTATGTTCCACAGACAATAGAACCGACGGTTCGTTACATCAGAGTAAAATTATGTAAGAACAAAGACTTCTATGGTAGAAACGAACCCTATCCCAACAGTCGATGTTCTATAACTAAAAAATTCCACCTCGAATACGATATCTTTTTCAGTTCCTTACAATCTAATTACTTTTTAAAGACCTTCAAATCCCTTTTAATGTTTTCATTTAAGTATCCTTTATGTTCATATTAGGAAACTAGACCCTAAGACTCATTCGACAACGAATATTCCCTTTGTCCCAAGATTTTTAAACAAGAATGAAATTCTTGTTTATTTAGATTTCTCTCCCCTTTTCTCTCCAGTAAAATTCTTGTGGTCTATCATTAAAAAATATATTTAGATTTTCTATCTGGTTAGATAGGTGAATGGATACTCTATATAGATATAGATAAATATATATGTGTATGTGTGTGTGTATTAAATTTTACTTTTATATATTTACATTTTGTATGTATAAATTACCTACTCTGTATATATTACCTCTCCATGTGTATAAATATTACCTTATATATATGTATATATATACCTTTCCGAATACTATTCCTTTCCACTTTTTCAAAAAAAAATTCCATCGATTTCGAACTCATTTTATTTAAAGTGTGTTTACGATCTTTTTATAATTTTAAGACTAAACCCAAACTTCTTCCTCTCTTCTGTTACCAAGACGACTTCTGATACATTACGAGTGTCTACTTAATCTTTATCTTGCTACGTCAAAGTTAACTTGAAAGTAAAATGTAGTTCCCCTCTTTAGAATTTTAACCTTTCCCGTCTTGTATATTACAAGTCCTCTTTAACTTCAGAGTCCGTCCACTCCTCTACCCCTTGTAAGTAAAAGAAAGCCATTTAGATCCAGAGGTCCGAGTCTGCTTCATACAAGTCTGGGTCTACTTTATATACTCGACTTTCCTAAACTTCTATTTTAGGGTGTCGTTAATACTTAAAGTCAACCAGAAGTAAAACACCCGATATATTCCTTTACTTATCTTTCGTTTAGTACTTATTTATAGGACTAAAAGATTTTCTATTTGTCATCTGAGACTCTAGATGTCTAACGACTCGAACTATACCTAATAATCGTACTATTTTATCCATTAATTTATTAGTCAAACTCGTTAATCTTCCTTTACTAGTCAGTACTTAAACGGTTTTCGTTAAATAATATGTTCAAAAAAGTAAACATATAAGTAATTAAAAGTTTTTTACTAAAGACTTATAGTCTAACAGGGTCCGTAACTAGACCTACGACAACTTTCTTTCCCAGGTTCTCTCCATTTACCCCCTTTTTTTATCCATTTCATTACTTAATTTTTTTATTAGTATCTAATACCGAACATAATATGTCTTTTACTTGACTCAGTTAAATATTTCATTCCCGTATACTCTCCCACAAATCTTTCCTTTCCCGAAAGACTCCTCTATGTAAACTTAACTTAGACCCTTTTACTCTTTTTCACACGAGACGTTTTTGGTCTCCTTCTCCCTTGTCGTAAAAGTTTCTGAGTTTCCTTTTTCATTAAACTTATAAACTTCTCGTATTTCGTCTGGTTATATCGACTTCATTTTACTCTCTTTTTCCCTCTTCTCCTTAGTCCATTAAAACCTCCTCTTCTCTCCGTAGTTCCATGTGATAGAACACCCGGTTCTACACTTCAAACTTAAAATAAGATTCTCGTCACCCTTCGATTCTTATAAAAGTCCCCCCTCACTAGACTATACGAAATACAAAATTCACTTATGAGACACCTCTTATTAAGAGTTCTACTCGTCCCCTTCTTTCCTCCGACCCTTTGGTCTATCCTCTAATAATACCTCCGAGTCCGTTCTCTACCACCACTAAATCTACTCTAGGACCGTCACCTGTCCGTGACTACCGAACTTGTATATGATATATCCTCTACAACTTGACTAACTAACCTATATCCTCTATTTCTCCAGTTCCCGTCGAGAATCCAAGAACCGGACCCACTTATCACTACGAGAAAGGACACTACCCTTCCTTATGTAAATAACCCTCATCCTCCGTACTCCCTGAGTTTTCAACCTATCACATTTTTTGTTGTTGTTGTTTTTTTCCTCAGTCTGATACATTCAATCTCTCTGGATAATCTGTAATCTGTAGATTCATCTCACCCGTCAGCGGATGTCCTCAGGCTTTAAATCCCCTTTTAAGTCTCGATTCCTCCATATAAACTCTCGACCTTCGTATATCCTACATAAATTCCCGTACCTTGAGTTTCTCTCGTCTGTTACTCTTGTGGTTACTCACATCCACTTCAAATTGCTCAAGTCCAACTTTAGGTCAAGAACCTCCAACCCGTTCTTCCTATGACTTTTCCGTATCTCCCTTTTACGTTTAGTTCTTTCCATCTCCGTACCTTCGATTCTCTCCCCACAAAGAGTACTTCTTCCATACTAGTCAACAGTTCACGAATAGTTCAACAGTAAAACTCATTCTTTTGTCCCTTTCTTAAGATGGTAGTAAAGGTGAATCCGACATCTAGAGAACGGCAAGTTTTTTAAAAGGACGTTTCTAAAGAAATAAAATTTAATACTTGAGAATAGAAAACAGTCTTCGTATTCGGGTGTTCTGGTTTGTTTGTTTGTTTTTTTGGGAACTTACGAATAAGAAGAGTTGATGAAGGGAAATAGTGACTAGAAAAAGTATCGTGTAAAACAATCTTAACGTGTTAACAAGAAAGTAAGGACAGTCAGAGAGCTTTGATAATAATGTCAGAGTTTAGTGGTTTGTTATGAAACAGTATAACTTATTTCTTAAGAGATAAAAGTAAATTTCTTAAGAGATAAAGTAAATTTCGGGGTCGTCGTGAACTGTATGAAACGATTTTATGAAAAAGAAACGAAGGAGACGTGGTTTTAAAGGTTCAAAACGAGGATGAAGTAACAAAAGATGAGAAATATACAAAACGAGTGAAGAGAAGAAGGACCTTTTCCAGTCAAAAGTAAGGTTAGGGTTTCTTTCCGTTACGGTTTCTTACAAGTTTACTGACGTGTCAACGTCAGTAGAGAGACTACCGAGTCAACCATTTCTTAGACGGACGTTACGTCCTCTGGGACTAAGCTAAGAACACAGTCCTTCTAGGGGACCTCTTCCCTATCCGATGGGCGTGACCATAAGAACCCGAAGGGAACACCGAGTCGACTATTTCTTAGGCGGACGTCACACCATCTGGACCCAAACTGGGGACCCAACCCTTCTAGGGGACCTCTTCCCTTTCCGATGGGTGAGGTCATAAGACCAGACCTCTTACGGTACTTGACGTATCAAGTACCCCAACGTTTCTCAGTTGAAAGTGAAAGTAAACGTGTACGTTCGTTTCACTACGAGTTTTAAGAGGTTCGATCCGAAGTTATCATGCACTTGGCTCTTGAAGGTCCACAAGTTCGACCTAAATCTTTTCCGTCTCCTTGGTCTCTAGTTTAACCGTTGTAGACAACCTAGTTTCTTTTTCGTTCACTTAGGGTCTTTTTGTAGATGAAGACGAAGTAACTGATGTGATTTGGTAAACTGACACACCTAGTGTTGTTTGACACTTTTAAGAAGTTCTTAACCCTTGTGGTCTGGTGGAATGGACGGAAGACTCTTTAGATATGCGTCCAGTTCTTCGTTGCCAATCTTGACTTGTACCTCCCTCTCTCCCTTTCTACCGCCTCCTTATCCTGCCCTTCTGGTGAAAGAGGGAGTGTTTAAGGAGTTTTCTTGTAAAGTTGCGGCTCGTTTGAGGTGTTTTGTCGAAGACATCCGACCGTCTCCTGTAGTCCGTTGGTCTTTTCGTCTGGTAACAGAAGTTTTTGTCCATCCCTTTTTATATTGTCTGCTTTTTCCTCTGTTTCCTCCACCCCTCCCTCGAGGTAGGGCCCTTCCCTTCGGGCAGGGCCCTTCCCTTAAAATTCTTCTCTCCAAAGGTTTGTGGTCCTTTGTGAGAGGGACGACTCAGACACCGCTCGGAACCTTTGTGTCTCCCGTTGTATTGTCCTTCCTTTTTATCTATTTATTAATTTTGGTTGTCTAATGTTCGGGTTGTCATTGAGGGGGTCGCCTTTTCGTCGTGTCTGCGGACGTAGGCGGTGACCCTTCACCCCCGTCCCGTCCTTGCGCGCCCTCCGCGCCCGACGTCTCGAAACATTCTTAGCCCGTCCTTGCGGGGTGCGCGTTGGTCTTGCTAGATTGAACCCGATCGTTTGGTCTGACACCCTATCGATGGTGCGCTTTTCGAGCTTGTATTCTGTGGCGGTCCTGGCTCGTGTCTTGTTTCCTGTCTTACCTTTTTCGGCCGACGTGTGGTAGGGGGCGGCCCCTGTCCGTCGGTCTCGGCATTCCTGACCTTTCCCCGTTAACGTCTGGGCCTCTCTGAAATGAATGGATTGACGTTCGTCCGAGAAAACGATTCTGAAGACCCCCACGACCTGTCAGTGTCAGACGGAGTGCCCCACGCGGTCGCCAGGTGGGTCTCTCGACTCGCCGTCGCCGCCTTTTCCACTGTTCGGCGCCGCTAGCGCGAGCGGTTTGAGGACTCGATGAGCCTGGACCCTTCCCGTGTTTCGCGTCAGGGTCGACTTAGACACGGAGACTCCCGACGGACTCGCGGCTTGGACTCGCCGAACCTGGCCCCTTCACGTGCGTCGGATCCCGGCCGGGGTCTGTCAAGGGCCGACTCGTAGCATTTCGGACTCGCCAAACACGCGGCGCTCTTTCCTGTCCAGTTCACCCCGACTCTACGCCACACGTGTGCTGTCACGACAAACAAACGTCGTAGGGGGGAGGGGTGTCGCACTGACTTGATTACTCGGATTTTTTGGTCGTTTGTCTTCTTCAATTTGTCTCCCTTGGTGTAAACTTCACTCGGGTGTGTCGGGTATTGTAGTCTCTTCCCGATCTATATAAAAATTATAAAAATTTTAGTAAGGAAAAAAAAAAAAAAAAAAAAAA